>JARHVA010003104.1:967500-1357500 GCA_037957365.1 Torreya grandis
AATATGCTTGGTCTACTAATGGAGGACCAAATTATTATAAATATGTATGGTTATTTTGTTGTAAATTTGTCAATGATGTCATGATGATGTCATAGAGGTGTCATGTGAGTGGATAAAGTGCCTTGATAGCCTAAGTGATAATGACAAAGTATGTAATGTGCTTATCCAAGTATGCTTGAAGGAGGCTTGCTTGATCTTCACTTTTGACATGGCTAGAGATGTTTAGGGATGAGTATGGTGATTTGAGAATGTGCAAGGGGTCATATAAGAGGTTTTATATGTTTTTAATTATTTTTGCATATATGGATTTCATCTGGTTGATCATTATTTTCATCTAGACATTTTGGGTGTAGTGGTAGAAAATCTATGTAGGGATATTGATGACATCATAATTACCGTGCATGGATGAGTTAGAGGGAGTTGTTCATATGGTTATGATCACATTTATGCCTATTTTATCTGTGTTAAATCTCAATTCATGTGATGAAGGGCAGCGAAAGATATGTGAGTATAAATTTGGGCTCCCAAGCAGTTTGACAGTGTTTTCCCATAGTCAAATTTGCAATATGGCAAGTAAAGCTAAGTAATAATGTTGATGAGGTAAGAATTCACACATGTGGAGGTGTTAGTACACAATGATCATATGGGTCTGTTATTTTTTATACCTAGTTTCTATGTGCTATATTTTAGATCATGCAATGAAGCATGTTAAAATATATGCATGTGCATAGTTAGGCTCTTAGGCAGTTTGACTATGTTTTTCCATAGCCAAATTTGCATGTGACAAGAAAATATGAGTAGGCATTTTGATGGTGTTATATCTTGCACATGTGAAGGTGTGAGGATAAATTGATCATATGGGTTTATTTAGTTTCAATCCTAATTTATTTACACTAAATTTCCATTCATGCGATGAAGCACATAAAAAGTTATGTAGGTTTAAAGTTGGCCTCTCAGGCAGGTTTTGACATAGTTGGCTCTGTGGTAGAAAAATATAAGTGAATAGATCAATGGAATTATATCTTGCACATGTAAAGATTCTAGGAAAAGGTTGATACATGGTTAGATTCTCTTATGTGAGGAGATCATATGGAATAAATTTTATATCATGCATCCAAGTGCAACAAAAGATATTGAAGTCTAAAGTTGGCCTTCTAGGCAAATTGTAATGGTTCCTATACTTGGTCAATTTTGAAAGAGTTAAAGATTAGGACCAAATGAAGATCAAATAGTATGCTGGCGATCATACAAGATTGATCTAATGGTACATGTTGAGTGAGATGGTAATAAGTACTAAATGTTTAACATTAAGTAAATGTAAATGATAAGGATCTAATGGTTAGTGGGTGTTCATAGAGATTGATTAAATAGTGTGTGTTGCATGATAAAGACCGAGCTAATTCATAGAGATCAATAGTGAACATTGAGTCAATATTGCAATATTGCATGATATGAGATCAATTTTTCAAAGTTTAATGTTTGGGAATTGGTGCACTATGTGTTAAAGTTTGAAGAAGATCGATGGTGCACATTTAATTTGAATATGCAACGACACAATATGCAAGTAAAGTGGTTGATGTTTACTATGACCATTTTAATTTAAGAAAGGAAAGACTAGTGTCTAGTTTTTAGGTCATAACTTTTGATCTAGCTAGAACTTGATAGTATAGTCAAAAGATATTTTGTATAGGACTTGAAGGTGCATCTAGGAATATAGATTTAAATATCTGAAAGTGTGTATAGTCAAAGTTATGAGGGTCCAAATTTGATTGTGTGTTTGACTATATTCTATAAGTGATCTAAGAAGGATATTTGAGCTCATTTTTATGGTATTTCAATGACTCTTGTTGACTTAGATATTGGGGAGTGTTTTAGACTCCATGAGGATGATTTGTGTGCATTATAAAGGTCTGATCAATCATATATAGTATACAAAATGTTTAGAAGTTGACAATGTATTCATTCATAGTGACTGTATGAAAAAAATGTTATTTAAGAAAATTATGCTTAAGAAAAAGGGTACTATGATGGTTATTGGAACTTAAGGAGGATATATAGATCATGTGAATGGGTCCATGCATTTGGAAACTATTCCTTTGTCTTAGTTTGCTCAAATAAGTGTCAAAGCGTTGAATGGTCTTCATAGGACCTAAAAGTGACTTAGGCCTATTTTTGAAAGTATGTTATTCTTAAGTGTGATCCATGATAGATTAATTAAGGCTGAAGGCATGTTTTTGGCTGATAGGAAATATTATGATCTTGTTAATTCATGAATGCTCTATAAATGGTGAAACCAAATGTGCTAGTTTCTAGACTTTTGTGAAACTTGTTAGAGGTATGCAGATGTAGAGCCAAGTAAAGGAAATAAACTTTAAAAGAGAATGTATGGGTTAGCAAGGACCAATAAAGATCAAATAAGATCATATATTATTTTTTGATCTAGTTGATAAAGATGATCACATAGGTCATTGGACCTAATAAGCCTAGAAGAGGCAGAATGAGTGAGTATGCTCAAGCGGGTGTTTGAGAGAGTATGTATGGTGATCGAAGGAAAGATGTAGGCCATGTATGCTCCGTGAATGATTTGAAGGGAAGATTAGGTTAATAATGGTGTGTATGACCTAGAGGTCATATTTCTAATGTGATATTAGTGCCCTTGTAGGTTTGAATATTGAGTGTGGATGAAGAGTGAAGAGTGGGGTCTGTTTGGATATGTAATGTGTCTTGATTGATATTTGAATGTTGGTTCAAGTATGTAATGTTCTTTGGCCAAATAAGGAGTGGTGGATGAAATAGTGAAGGTGAAGAGTGTTAATCAAATTTCCATCATTAGGTGTTATAGACATCAATTTAAAGGTAGAGGTGTTCATAGGTGTTGTGGCAGCTCAACATCTAAGGGGGTTGTTTCTTCCTTTCAAGGTGAAACTTTATAAAGGTATAGTTGTTTTGGAAGCTTAGCTAGATAAGTGTAGTAGCTCCTTATGGGATTCTAGTCTCACTAAAATTAGGAATGGTAGTTCCTTGTTCAATTATAGATGGTCTAAATTCATTCCTTTTATTATAGGATAATATTCTAATTTCAGGTTCAAATGGGGTTTCTCACCCAAGAGGGTTTCCCACATATGCCATGTGTTATGTGATTGATCTTGCATTATATCTCTTTTTCATTACTATTAATGATGTATATGCTCTATGAATTTACGTATTGAATGATTTAGGGTTTGAAGGATTTGCAATTAAAATGGATTGTTTGTGACCACTAATTTACCCCCCTCTCAATGGCTTGACCTCTAATAATTGGTATCAGAGCGGGTCCATTAGAGGAAGATTAATAGCTTGAAGGAGATCCTAAGTAGGTACAAAGATGGACAAATAGTTTAAGAAAGAGAATCAATAGTGGAAGGCTATGATCAAGGCACTTGAATAGTAGACATATAATTTGAAGACAAATCATTAGATAAGGAATAAAGTTGCTAGAAGAATGAATACAAAACAAATTAGATAGCCAAATGCCATGAGGTATGCAAATTTCAATGGTTACTACTATACTTGTAATCAGTTTGGGTATAGAGTTAGATAATTTTGAAGACCTATTAGAAATAAGTTTGCTTGGAACTATGATGGGGGTCATCAGTCAAAAGGAGTGAGCAAGGTTAACTGCTTCAACTATCTTAATGACAGACACTTTGTTAATTACTGTGAAAATAAGGAAAGGCAATGTAAGTCTTCTTCAAAAAGAGTAGTTTGTTTTATTTTCCATGACATTGGACACATTGATAGTTATTGTCCAAACAAGGTAAGACAAGCTGATTTTCCATTAAGGAGTATGGTTTGCTACAACTATGAACAATGAGGTTACATTACTAGATTCTGTAAGCGAATGCCATTAAGTTAAAATAGATTCAATTAAACTCCAAGAGTGCAAGGTAGAAGGAAAGTTAACTCATGGAGACACGAGGTCATAAGTATGAGTCATGATGGATCTGGTGGTTTAAGTAATCTATTTTCTATGGTGGAGAATGTTACAAAAGGAGAAGAGTGCCAAGGGCTCTCATTATCTACTCATGTTGATAATGAAGAGACCAAGCTTAAGGAGAAGACCTTGATATTGGTTCAGGCTAGTTCAAAGATGTGTATATATCCAAGTGAACATCCTAATGTTACTAATCATGTTTTTTTTCAAATAAAATCAATTTTTAGAACCTAGTGATAAGGTTTCAATTTGTAAGGAGAATTTTTCAAATGAAAAGGTATGTCAAGATTCCATAGTTGCTCCATGTGTTATCAATTATATCTTAGAAGAGAAGGAGAGTGATATAAAAAAGGAACCAATTAAAATAGTTAAGACTAAGAAGAAGAAGAAGAATAACAATAAGTATTATAGCTATAAGAGGATTCCAACGGTTATAGGGGAGACGTGGGCCACTCCTAGCTTCACTTTGTTTTAGAGCATTGTGGTGCATAAGATGTCTCTATCTATGCTTATTAAGAGACTCCTTTTAGTGGAGAATAAAGTGTTGCTATGGTGTTCTTCAGATGTTCCTATAAGGATAGAGATAAGTGTTTTCAATTAAAGCATGTATGTCCAAGTGGAAGAGATGATGTGGTGATGTCAGAGTGATGTCATAGCTATATATGATAAGTCTGTAGGGTCAGATTAAATATTTTCAAGTGGAAAAATAGGATTTATGATTTTTCAAGATGATTTTTTTTCATACAAAGGTTTTTTGACCTTATTATAGCATGCTCTAGGTGGTTTTATGGTCTGAAGGTATGTTGAAGTCATATTGGAGATTTTTGTTTGCTCTCAGCTTTCATATATTGTGCTTAAGAGTATACAGTGTTAAGAACCTGGGCTCACAAAGCTCTGACACCAATTGTCAAAATTAAGAGCACACTTGATTACCTTTGTATAAGCAACTAAACACAGAATTTAACCAGAAGTAAAATATAACTAGAATTTAGAAATAGCACAAAATATGAGAGACAATACACACTTGTATTAATACTCATATAGAAGGAAATACAATAAAGAGATCACACTCTTCCCACACCTCTAGGGCGTACCAGTAATCTTCCCTCAAGAGTTCTCTCTCTCAATTACAAACAAAACCAACTCAAACACAGAGTTGTTGTTTCTACCAGTCAGTAACAATACTGCCAGTACCACCAAGTATACACACATACTCCAAGTCCAAGTACACCATGTACTCCAAGTAGATCTCACCTAATCTTGCTACCTATTGTGTTGTTGATCTCCTTAATCTTGTACACCTGCAGATCAACCTAGTTTTGCATACTTGCAAACCTAGATCTTGCACACACACACACACACACCTGCAGATCAACTAAACTTACTTACCATGTAGATCTCACCTAATCTTGCTATACCGTAGATCAACTTGCCCTTGCAAACCTGCCGACCTAGATCTTACACACCTGGAAGAACCCTTGTCCTTGTCTCACCAATTCCTTATGATTCTCCCTTGGATAGAACCATTCTAATTCTACAATCTTATAATACAGCCCCATGAGTCTATTATATAGATCCCATGCAAATAAATATTAGAATTCCTTATTACAATAATTAGAAATGCAGCTCAAGACTAAAATTAGTCTTTACATGCAAACAACTGGTTCATTAAACTAACTGTTCATGCAACCGATAGTTCTGGAACTGCACATGTGATTGATGTCGGTCCCTGTCTATCTAGAGATGACTGACATCGGCCGATCCATGACTGATGTCGATAGCTTCCTATCTACCCCTTACTGATATCAATTGGCCTGACCAATGCTGGTTACTGTGACACTCAGCACCTCCTCCATGTTTGCATCAGTGAAGCTTTTAGCTCCATGACCTAACAATCTCCCACTTGGAGATAAATAGCTGCACCTATACCTGTACCTGTACATCATCTAATTTTGTTTCTTGGATTGTATCCCTCTTCAAGCTCAATCTTGGAGACCAACCACCACACATCCTATGGTGCTACACCTATCATCCAAGTAACCTACCATATCCGAATCTACATACCCATGTAGAGAAGTCCCTGACCCTGCATAGCATGAATCCCTGCTACTGGTCCCTCTCAGATACCTGAGAATCCACTCAATTGCTTTCCAGTGCTTCTTTCCCAAATTAGCTATGAACTTACTGACAACTCCCACTGTTGGGGCAATATCAGGTCTATTACACATGTACTCAACCTCATCATGTGAATTGGGACACTATTCTATGAATTATCCATCCATAGGTGTGTTAACCGCTTCTGCATCCTGCATTACGAACCTCGCCACTACCTGATTCACACAATCATCCTGAGACAACATCAACCTCTGATCTTCCCTATCTCTAAGAATACTCATGCCAAAGAATTTCACTCTTGAATCCTTCTTAGCACATCACTAAACTAACTTTACCTTTAGTTCATCAAAACCCTGCATGTGTGACCCCACTACATACAAAAATAGGATAATGTCGTGACCATTATCCACCCTGGTAAAATAAACACAATGGTTACAATGACATTGACTAAATCCATGCTTTGTCATACACCTGTCAAACCTGTACCACTATCCTAGAGCTTGCTTAAGACCATATGACCTGGCCTTCTGTCTCATGTGTCCATTCTCTCTCTTCTTTAACCAAGGAATCCATTCATCTTTTAGTGGTTTCTTTCTAGCTGGAAACTCTACCAAATCTCCCATTTGGTTCTCATCCAAGGAATCAAATTCCTCATTCATGCCATGCTCCCACAGTTTCTTGGATTCTACCTGCTCTGCTTCTTTAAACCTTCCTAGTTCTTGACCATTAGTGAGCAACAAGTAGTGTAAAGAAGGAAAATAATGAATTTGAGGCTTACTTACCCTTTTACTCCTCCTCATGGGCATTTGAGACTCCTTGACAGCATACTGTCCACCCAAAATCCATTTCCTGGTCGACCCTAGTCTGTACCCGACTGATGTCAAAACCACCTCATCACTGATGCTGGTTCCCTGACCAACGTCAATGTCCACTTGGTCACCGACATCAGTTCCCTGACTGACATTGGTAACCACCTACCTAACACCATCAACTTTGGTCTGCACATGACTGACATCAGTACCTACCTATTCGACATCGGTTCCACCTGACCGACGTCTATAATTGTTTTTTCCTATGACTGATGACCTTTTACCTGCGAGCTCACCTTGGATCAAAACTCTGTCTAAACTGCCCTATTTAGAATTATTCAGCCCCTGTGACTGATCTCTGTCCATCATCTCCTCCATGAAAACCAAGGCTTTCTAGTTCTTAAGTTTGTCAAAGACATCTGACTTCCTCTTAAGAACATGCATTCCCTTCTCACTCATGTGACCAAGCCTAAAGAGCCACATCTTTGCAATAAAAGGAGAATCAGTAATACAAGTAGATAGATAAAGAGTACCTACTTTCTTACCACATGCTAATTCAAGTGCATCCGCTATGAGAGTTATTGTGTATCCCTCATCACCCAACTTTCCTATAGAAATTAGACTCCTCTTCAGGACTGGGACCTACATGACCTTCTCCAACACCCATGTGTTTCTTGTCTGCAATTTCAGCCACACTTTCCCTTTGCCAACAATTTGACAAGGCTCACCAACCCCTAAATAAATCTTTCCAAAGTCTCCATAGACATAATCATGGAAAAATACTCTATTTGGGGCTGCATGGAAAGAGGCAATAGAATCTATAATCCAAGATTCTACTTTATCCAAGGAACATTCAAGAGCATCTTGTGCAACAAGACCTACAACATCTGCTTCTTTATTTGCTTCATGTTGATCTTCTACCGACCAACAATATTTCTTTACCTACACTTTATTTCCATAATTCAGTAATTGAGAATTCTTGCCATTGAATTCTTCCATTCTTAGCTTACTTTCTTCTACCATTGCTATACTCCCACTCAATCAGAAACCCCTGAGAGTGACCTGTAATCAAACAAAAACTAACCTGCTCCACCGCTTGTTAGTTGAACCTCGCTTTAAGAACCTTCACCCTAGCTCTGATAAACCAACACCCTGGCTCTGATACCAATTTGTTAAGAACCTGGGCTCACAAAGCTCTGATACCAATTGTCAAAACTAAGAGCACACTTGATTACCTTTGTATAAGCAACTAAACACGAAATTTAACCAGAAGTAAAATATAACTAGAATTCAGAAATAGCACAGAATATGAGAGACAATACACACTTGTATTAATACTCATCCAAAAGGAAATACAATAAAGATATCACACTCTTCCCACACCTCCAGGGTGTACCAGTAATCTTCCCTCAAGAGTTATCTCTCTCAATTACAAACAAAACCAACTCAAACATAGAGTTGTTGTTTCAACCAGTTAGTAACAATACTACCAGTATCACTGAGTATATACACATACTCCAAGTCTGAGTACACCATGTACTCCAAGTAGATCTCACCTGATCTTGCTACCTATTGTGTTGCTAATCTCCCTGATCTTGCACTCTTGTAGATCAACCTGGTTTTTCACACCTACAAACCTAGATCTCACACACACACACACACACACCTACAAATCAACTGGCCTTACCATGTAGATCTCACCTGATCTTGCTATACCATAAATTAACCTAGCTTTGCACACCTATCGACCTAGATCTTACACACCTGGAAGAACCCTTGTCCTTGTCTCACCAAGTCCTTATGATTCTCCCTTGGATAGAACCCTTCTGATTCTACAATCTTACAATATAGCCCCATGAGTCTATTATATAGATCCCATGCAAAAAATAATTAGAAACGTAGCTCAAGACTAAAATTAGTCTTTACATGCAAAAAATTGGTTCGTTAAACTAACTGTTCGTGCAATTGATAGTTTTGGAACTGCACAGGCGACCAACATCAATCCCTATCTATCTGAAGATGACCGACATTGGCCGATCCATGACCGATGTCAGCAGCTTCCTGTCTACCCCTGATCGATGTCAGTTGGCCTGACTGACGCTGGTTATTGTGACACTCAGCACCTCCTCCATGTTTGCATCAGTGAAGCTTTTAGCTCCACAACCTAACATACAGGTCCTAAAATGGGTTATAGGATGTATGGTTTCCCAAAGATGTGGATGCTCAAATTTTGGTCTATAAGTGTGTAATGGTTGTATCCAAGTGTACAAGAAGTTTTAGAGGTGGTCGTTGCCCAGAATGAGGTTTTTTAACGTTGTTTGTTTTAAGATTATAGGGTTTTGGGATTTTTGATAAAAAATGGTTTACCTTATGATTTGAGATTTGAGGATTCTTAATATGCTGAATGGGCCAAATGGGTTTTAAAATCAAGCTTCATAGAAATTAGAAGTTTTGTGGATTTCAAGTTATTCAAGTTTTTGTCAAGATGGAGGCCTAATTGGTTAATAGGTTGTGAAGGAAGTGTGTTACAAAGGATGATCTAGGTGATTAAAATTGGTTTGATTAAATGGGCATATGAGAGTGCTCTAGATATTAAGTTTTAGGTTTTGATAGTGTGTCTACTAAAAGTTGTGGACTCTGCAAGTTTTATTTAGATAGGGCTATAAGAAGACTAGATAGGCCTAGTGAGAATATGAGTGTTGTTTGTTTAGTTTCTTCAAAAGATAAAAAGTATGTGTGTTTCAAGATGAAATCTCAAGTTGTCTTTGATCATGTTCTTTGTTTGGTGAGTGGAATGAATTTATTTTAGTGGTGCTTGAGGTGGTTTGAGAGAGAAGGCTAGTTAGCCTGTGAGGTGGCCCTTCATGGTGTATGGAGATCTGAAGATGCTCAAGTGATGCAAGTGATCAGATATCTTATAGGGAGTCCCTCTCATATTTTTATTGAAGATTTTCATTATATTTTAGTGCATTTTTGAGAAGTACAAGGTGGTATGCACAAAGTTAGGTGGAGCTAACTCAGGTAGTTTGAATGTCTTGAGGAGTTTTGTATGATGTAAGGGAAGCATATGTGACATGCTTCAATCATATTGAAAATGTGGTGATATATTTTATAGATGAGATTTAAGTAATGTTGGTATGATGACTTGATCAAACCTAGTCATATTTATGTGTTCTTTCTTCATTGGTTGTAGTGCTTGATTGAAAAGAGTATTAGCATGTAGCAAGAGGAAGTTGTCAAGGCAAAGAAGAGGTAGGATCAAGGTAAGGGGTAGTTTGTATCATATTTTTAGGTGGTCCTTTCCTATTGGTTATATTTTTAGGTCCTCAAGATTAGTTGGTGCCCACTTTGTCATTGTGTCAAAGGGGGAGAAAGTTCTTAGTTGATTAGTTGCTTGAAGAGAGAAAAGGAAGGTGAGTTGTATATTATTATATGTGTGTTGACATCAATGAAAAAGGGGAAAATTGTTGGATAGTTTTTAATGATATCATGGAAGTCTCTTGGTGAGTGGATAAACTACCTTGATAGCCTAAGTGACATTGATAAAGTGTGTAATGTGCTTGTCCAAGTATGCTTGAAGGAGGCTTGGTTGATCTTTAGTTTTGACATGGTTAGAGATGTTAAAGGATGAGTATGGTGATTTGATCATGTGAAAGGGGTCTGATAAGAGTTTTTATATGCTTTGAATACTTGTGTGTATATATTGATTTCATCTGGTTGATCATTGTTTTCATCTAGACATTTTGGGTCTAGTGGCAAACAATCTGAGTAGGCATATTGATGACATCATAATTGACACGTGTGGATGAGTTAGAGGGATTTTATCATATTGTTTTGATCACATTTTTTCCTAGTTGATATATGTTAAATATTAAGTCATGAAATAAAGTGTAGTTAAAGATATGTGATTACAAAGTTGGGTACCCATGTAGTTTGATAGTGTTATCCCATAGTCAAATTTACAATATGGCAAACAAAGCTGAGTAAGTATGTTGATGAGGTTATAATTCACATGCATGGGTTTATGAAGATAAAATTATCATATGGGTTTGTTCATTTTTGTGCCTAGTTTCTATGTATTAAATTTTAGATCATGTGACAAAGCACGTAAAAATATATGCATGTGCAAATTTGGGTTCCCAAGCAGTTTGACTGAGTTTTTTCATACTTAGCCAAATTTGCATGTGAAAATAAAAGGCGATTTGTAATTTTTATGGTGTTATATCTTGAAAATGTGAAGGTTTTAAGAGAAATTTATCATATTGGTTTGTTTAGTTTTGATCCTAGTTGATTTCCACTAAATTTCAGGTCAAGCAATGAAGTGCATCAAAAGTTATGCATGTTCAAAGTTGGCCTCTTAGGTAGGTTTTGACATAGTTATCTCTGTGGTAGAATTTTTTTAATGATCAGAGTAATGGCATTATATCTTTCATGTAAAAAGGTTCTAAGAGTAGGTTTATACATGGTTGGATTCTCCTATGTGAGGAGATCATATGGTCCAAATTTTAGATCATGCATCCAAGTGTAGTAAAAGATATTGAGATCCAAAGTTGGCCTTCCAAGTATATTTAAATGGTTCCTATACTTATTTGATTTTACAATAGTTAAATATCATGTCCAAATTAAGATCCAATGGTGTGCAGGTGATCATACAAGATTTATTTAATGATGCATGTTGAGTGAGACGGTAAGACGGGCTCAATGTTTAACATTGAAAAAAGGTAAAGGATAAGGATATAATGGCAAGTGGGTGTTTGTATTGATTGATTGATTGAATGGTGTGCACTACATGATAAAGACTAAGTTGATCTATAGAGATCAATAATGTGCATTGAGTCAATATTAAAAGATTGCACAAGATAAGGTCAACTATTCAAAGTTTAACATTTAGGCATTAACACACTATGCATTAAAGTTCAAATAAGAACAATGGTGTAAATTTAATCTAAAGACATGAGGACATGAGATACAAGAAAATTGGTCAATGTTTAAATATGACCTTTGAATTCAAATATTTGAATTTAATGAAAGAAAGACCAATGTCTAGTTTTTGGGTCATAACTTTTGATCTAAGTAGAATTTGGTAGTGCAGTATAAAGTAATTTTATATAGGACTCCAAGATGCATATGCAAATATATATTTTAAGATCTAAAAATGTGTAAATTCAAAGTTAAGAAAATCCAAAGTTGATTATGTGTTCAAATGTGTTTTTCAAGTGACTCGAGAAGGATATTTGAGCTCATTCTGATGGTATTTTGATGTCTCATGTTGACTTAGCTATTAGGGAGTGTTTTAGAATCCATGAGGATGATCTATTTGCATTATGAAGGTTTAACCAATCATTTGTAGAGTGAACAAAGGTTTAGAAGTTGACTATGTATTTGTTTGTAGTGAATATGTGCACAAAATGTTGTTTAAGAAAATTATGCTTAAGCAAAATGGTATTGTGATGGTTGTTGGCACTTAAGGAGGACTTATAGATCATGTGGAATGGGTCCATGCATTTATAAAGTGTTCTTATGTTTTTTTTTCTCAGAGAAGTGTCAAAGAGCTGAACAAGTCTCCATAGGACCTAAAAGTGACTTAGGCCTATTTTTGAAAGTATGTTGTGCTTATGTTTGGTCCATGTTAGATGATTTAAGGGTGAAGGCATGTGTTGTGGTTGATAGGAAATATGTTGATCTTGTTAATTCATGAATGGTCTATAAATGGTGAAACCAAATGTGTTGGTTTTTAGACCTTTGCGAGACTTGTTAGAGGTGTGTAGATGTGGAACCAAGTGAAGGAGATAACCCTTGAAGGAGAAGGTATAGGTCAGTGAGGATTAGTAGAGAGTGAAAAGGATCAGGCACACTTGTTTAATCAAGGTGATGAAGATGATCGCATAGGCCATTAGACCTAATAAGCTTAGAAGAGGTAGAATGAGTGAGTATGCTCAAGAGGCTATTTGAGAGAGAGTGTATGGTGAGTGAAGGGAAGGTGAAGGTTGTGTGTGCCTAGTGAATGAGTTGAAGGGAATAATAAGTTAATGATGGTGTGTATGACTTTTATGCCATATTTTTGATGTCATAAAAGTGCTCTTGTAGGTTTAAAGATTGAGTGTGAGTGAAGAGTAGGGTTAGTTATGATATGTAATGTGTCCTAATTGATCTTTATGTGTTGGTTCAAGTATGTAATGTGCTTTGGACAAACATGGAGTGTTGGATCAAAGATTAAAGGTGAAGAGTGATAATCAGAGGTCCATCATTAGGTGTTTTAGACATCAGTTTAAAGGTGGAGATGTTCATATGTGTTGTTGTGGTAACTCAACATGTAAGGGGGTTGTTTCCTCCTTGCAAGGTGAAACTTGATAAAGGTCTAGTTATTGTGGCATCTTAGCAAGATAGTTGTAGTAGTCCCTTGTGGTATTGCAATATCACTAGAGGAATGATAGTTCCTTGATCGATTGTAGCTAGTCTAAATTGGTTTTTGTTATTATAAGATAGTAGTCCAATTTCAGGTTTCAATGGGTTTTCTCCCCCAAGACGGTTTCCCACATATGTCATGTGTTATGTGCTTGATCTTTCATTGTCTTTCTTTGTCATTGCTATGAATGGTGTATGTGCTCCATAAATGTATGTATTGAATGATTAAGGATTTGAAGGAATTGGAATTGGATTGGATTATTTTCCACCAATGATTCACCCCCTCCCTCTTAGTGGCTTGTACCTCCAACATCTTTGATTATCATAGAAGATGATATTTGGTTATTGAAATTGTATACTCAACTTAGTGAGATACCATAAATATAAATAGCCTTAATGGCAACATTAATAACTCATTTGAATTCTTCCTCTATTGGAATATAAATAAATAACATTTTGATTCTTACTTAACTAACTAATGGGTATTAAAATAATAGAAAAACTATACCCTGAAGTATATTTTTGATTATGGATATAACCATTCTAATTTGAATCTATATACCCAATAAAATTAACATCAATGTGTGCTCCATTGTTAATCATAAAACTATAAATACCCTGAATGTAGTGGAGAATCCACTTAGTTTCTTTCCAGTATAGCTCATGTGGTTATTGCATTAATCTAGAGACCATGCCCACTAAATATGAAATATTAGGTCTAGTGTGAGTAATATAGATGATGTTTCCAACAAGTTGTTGATACAAGGTAGTATCAACCAAAGCGTAAGAACTTTTAGCCTCAAGCTTCACACTTAATAGATAAGGAGTTAGATCTAGCTTATAGTTAACCATGTTAAACCGTGAAAGCAAATCGAGAGCATAATTGGATTGTGTAATAGTGATACTAGAGTCATACTAATAAATTTCAATCCCAAAGAAGTCATGCAACAAGTCCAAATTATTTATTGAGAACCTATCAGACAAAGTAGTTTTCATTGCTGAAATGGAGGATGAAGAACTCCATGTGATAAAGAGGTCATCCACATAAAGAAAAAAAATCAAAAGTCAGTCATCCTACCATAAAATGTAAACATTAAGATAAAACTGGCATTTAGTGAACCCAATTGAAAGAATAAATGAGTTCATCTTGGCATACAAGGCTCAAGGAAATTGTTTGAGGCCATAGATACATTTTTGAGGCCTAAAAACTAAGGAAGAATCTTCCACAAAACCTTGTGATTGCTCTATGTATATCTCCTCCTTGAGGTCACCATGAAGAAAAATACTCTTCACATCCATATGATGAATATCCTATCAATGTGATACAATAATGGAAAGAGTAAGGCAAATTGATTTCATTTTGGAAATTGGGGAGAATGTCTCAGTATAATCAATGCCTATTACCTAATAAAAACCTTTTGCTACCAAAAGTGCCTTGAAGTTGTCTATAAACCTAACTATAATAATTTTTTTTGATAGATCAATCTACTTTTAACAAGTTTTCTTCCTTTAGGAAGGGGGACCAAATCCTATGTGTTATTTCTAATCAAGGAACCATGTTCCTCTTCCATATCAGTATCTCACTCAGGAGTGATAGATGCTTCACAAAATGACTATGGCTCAAAATAAAATGCAATTAATCCATGTGGGACATTATGGATTTAAAAATGTGTTTTCCTATTATCTAATGAATTTCCAGCCAAATGGCCAATGCTTTGTATTATTTATCTATCCCAAAGAGGACCAAAAGTAAGAGATTCTGAACAATATTCCTCATCATATAAAAAGTGATAGGGAGATGGAGAAGGTGAGTTCCCATCACTACTCTCAACATTAGAACTAGAAGAAGAATCTAGATCATCAATAAACCACTCAATAATATCTAAATCATTAGAACTATCATCAAATCCTATTTATTCCAAGGAAGAGGGAGAATTTTCAAGTGTGGAATCTAAAGACCTTATTGAAAATGAACACTTATCTCAATGAATAACTCATGAGTGGTGGGCTGGATAATCCTGTATCCTTTAACACACTTAAGATATTTGATGAAGATGCAAGAATACCCATGATGTTCCATTACCTTATTTTTATTTTTAATAATGTGGGCCATAACAGGGGTTCCAAACACTCAAAAGTGCTTAACTATGGGTTTCTAACTACTGGACCATGCTTCAAATGGAGTGACTCACTTCAATGCTTTATGAGGAACCCCGTTTTGGATATAATAAGCATAGTTGATATCCTTAACATAATATTGAGGTGCAATATATTTGGAGTGTAGCATATAGTTTTCCATTTCATTTAGGGACATATTCTTTCATTCTACAACACCATTTTTTTATGACTATAGGAAACTATAAGTTGTATTCAATCCCCTCTAAAAGTGCAGAATTGATCAAAATATTAATACTCGCCACATTATCCATGCATAAAATATTGATGGATTTATCTGACTATTTTTATACAAGGTCTTTGAAGTCCTAAAACTTGTCAAAGACTTTGGACTTAAACTTAATAAAATGCACCCATGCATACCTTTAAAAATCATCATTGAAGTTAAGACTATATCTGGTCTTGATAAATGAAAGCTATGTAAAACAACCATAAATATCATTGTAGACTAGCACTAAAATCTATGTAGCTCTATGTGATTTGCCTTTGTCATATTTCTCCTCATGATGTTTACCAAGTATGCAACCCTAGTAAATACCATTATAAAAATGGACATGAGGAAACCTTGAAACCATGTCATTATCACTATGTTGCTTCATGTAGTGATAGTTAAGATGGTTGAATCACTCTTGCCATAATTTACTCACCCCATCTATATGGGTGAGTAGAGAAATATAGGGTTGATCAGGTTTAAAATGTGGGAAAGTGTACAATCATGATTGGTTATATTTCCCACCTACTATAAAATTATTATGTAACTCCCTAATAAAAACATAATTAGGTGTGAACTCAACTCTCTACCTGAACTGATATGAGTGAAATAATAAATAGTTAGGATATTAGTTAATAATGAGGGAACACGTAAAACATCCTAAAATATCCAATCACTCACTTCAATAGACCTTCTCCCAAAAAATTTCATAGAAGTATCATCACCCATCAAAATTAAAGACATAGAACAAGGATTCAAGGATTAGAAAATATCTTGTGATGAATCCATGTGGTGTGATGCACCAAAATCACTCACCCATGTGAAAGGATGACATATAAATTCAACAAAGGCCTTGACCTTACTATTATATTTTACCTTAAGAGATTCCTCTATTGATAAACTCTGTTTGACTGAATCAAGGACACTGATGTTATTGTTCTCAAGCGTCTTTATTAATTTGTTAATTTATTTCTTCATATATTTGGTTTCATTATGCCCATTTTTATTATACTAGGCATATGTGAGCCTCTTTTCTTGGGTTTCACACTTAAAGAGGAGATCTCAGTTGATTATTTAGACTTAGCATTAGTTTGTTGATCTTCTCTTTACACTTGGTCCTTCTTTTTCTTCTCATTACTATTAGAATCCTTCTATTTTTAATGAATCACAATTAACGCATGCCATTTAGAGGACTTCATTCTACCCATATGAATAATCTTATCTTAATTTCATGAGAAATCGACATCAAAATCATCCAAGGATGACATGGTCCATGTAGTTCCACGGGCATTCCTAATGACATGAAAGGTAGAAATGAAAATAGAATAGTCAGAACCCAATATAAGAAGGATTGAAAGGATCAATTGTTTATTATTTTTGTTTATGCCACATAGTTTCAACTACAACCTATGTGATTTGAATTTGGTGAATAAGTCTTGCATTTTTTCAAATTTTCCTAAGATCAAATTGATGAGTTCATTATTTATCTCATGACCCCTCATTACATCCTACTTCCCAAAGAATTTTTCTAGTGTGGTTCAAACATCATTAAGATTATTTTCATATTTAATTTGAAAGATTAAGTCAAAATAAATTAACAAGCATAATAAACTATAAGCATTGTCACATATTTTAAACAACTTCACCTTCTCTACATCATGTGTTGGTTTTGTTTCGGTACCCATAGTGATTTGGTGTAAACCTTTACTCCTCAAGAAGATTTTTAATTTGGTTTTTAACTAAATATAGTTGAATGGTGTAAGAAGTGGAACCATATTCTAATCCATAGTGTAGTAAGGAGGTATGTGTTGAAATGATAGTATAAGAGAGAGAAAAAAATGAAACCTCCTAAACTTATAGAGATTTAAATTTTCAAGGCTTGATAATAACACTAATGCATAGAGCTTGAAAAAAAATTCACTTTCTAAAAATTCATGGCTCAAAAGGAGTTTCTTGTTGAAAGTTATGTGAGTTTTAAGTTCTTATAAAAACTCCACCTTACAAAAAAAAATTGGGATTGAAATTTTTTTAGATTCAACTTCTCAAACACTAATTAAGCCACTTTTGTTTATTTGTGATAAAGGGATAAAATCCCATATGAACATGGGCTAATCCATAGGATGAGTGATGCTTTAATCTCTTTAATATGAAAAATGAAATAAGTACAAGAGATAGCCTTTTGTATAAGTGAAATAAAACATGAGCAATGAGAATAGTATCTTCAACAATCAAAGATTCAATTATGAGCATTAATGAAAATAGCTTTAGGAAATGTACATTTATAGAGAATAAAAATGCCACCAAATAAGAGGTGAGTGTGAAACTCAAAATTATAAAATAGGTTAAGCCATATTTTTTTAATGACCTATTATAACACCTAAGAAAAATAAAAACATGTGTAAGAAAAACCATGTAATGGTATATAAAATCTACACTAACACTAGTCACATGATGGCAATCTTTGGATTGAGCCTAAAAATAAAATCCGACCATCTTTTAGTAGGTTAATGCCTAAAATAATGTAAATACATAAGTATATAAATCAAGGAAAAAGTGTTAACAAAACATTGTGTATTTGGGGAATCTTAATTTTTAGAGACAAATCTATTATGAGGTCCTTCCATTGAAGATGCCTTCGGCATAATAAAAATCCAATATTGATGTATGTATAACTTTTGAATTCAGGTAAATAAAGTTTAACTTTGATGGGGATGTAAAAATGTATCCAAGTATTATATGGTGTGCTATTTTTAGATACCCCTTTGGTCAATGTTTAATGTTTTTTTATCTAAACATTGGGAGATACACTAATAACATGAGAAAGGCAAGGGCTCTACTAAAGGGAGTTTAGATGGAATTAATGAGATGGTGGATGGAGTTGATAATTTAAGGGGACTCTCAAGTTTCATGAATGTAATAAAATGGGTAGTGTTAAATCTTGGTGACTTAGAGGTATTGGATAGGATAATATGTGTCTTTGCTCTAAACTAAATAAATTGGCATTCAATTACATTAAAAGATATGGAAATGAGATCACAAAGAAGGTTGGTAATGGTGGTATTGGATTGGATATTATCATTGTAATTCTGATAAAATTTTGAATTCACCCTTTCTTGATGGACTAAAATGTATAGTGGTCTATGGCATTATTCATATGGAGGACTGGAGAATTAGCTGATTGAGCAAAAATGAATTATAAGAAAAAAACTAAAAAATAAAAAAATTTGGAAAGAATAAAACTAGGATCAAAATGAAATTAAAATATAAGTGAATGAAGACATTGAATATGGTTTTATGTGGCATTATTAGTCCCATATCTATGTGTATCTCATGTTTTATGACCCTTGATGGAACTTCTTTTGAATCACCTCCCATGTTGGAGAGAGGACATATTTACCTTTCATCGCTTTCCTTTAATAACTCTTAGGCATCTTTATGATGAAGAACACTGGAAAGCTGGAACGAGATGAGTGTATTTATTTACTCAATCGAATCTAGATGAATAGGTAGAGGCAAAGCCAGTCTATGTGCTTTGTGCATATATGAAGTGGTCCCTTAAGAAATTAAAAGAGCAAGGGGTTCCTAAAGCCTTTAGTTCTATTAGAGGCAAAGGGAAGAAAAAATACAAATTTTTGCCTGTGTAATATTTTGGTGACCATTTCTCTAGGTATGTTATTCAATAAATTTGCAATCCATACACATAAATTTAGATTTATAAAATATGAAAAGTGGAAAAATAAATTGATGGGATGGAGGAGGAAGACATTGATAAGTTGTTCAATAATATTATGCTAGAATATAAGCAATCAATTGGGTGAATTAATGTGTGTAATGTTACTCAGTCTCTTAGCTATGTAAATCTTTTGTTTAGTGCTACTATAACATTTTCATTGCATGAATATCATTTTAACCTTGAATGTAAAACACACTCCATAGGGGTAGAGGTCCTTCACCATCAACACTTAATGGTGTAAGGGTTAACGATTTTAATCAAGGGAAAGGCATAAACATCTAGAATATTGGAGATTGCTTTGTCTCTCTAAGATGAAATATGTGACAATGCTACCCAAAATCAAAAGAAGAAGATGATGTGGTTTAATACATGAATGTTACAACTAATAATAAAATTATGGTGGATTAAGTGTTTAGTGTTTTACTTTTCCTTTTTTCTTATGCATAATTTAATTTGTATAATTTATTTAGTGTGATTGGGTGGCCTTTATAATTTTCCCTCAATCAATACATTGGTTAAGACTAGGTCAATTTTATGTGTTAGATTTTTTGAAGAAACTATTTAAGATGAAGACACTTGTAATCAAGAAAAACTTTCACTTTTGAAGTTAATAGATAAAAATCTAGTCAATTTATCTTTTATATTTTATGGCTTTAGATTAATATAGATAAGCTCTGCTATCTTATAAATTAAAAATAACTCAGTCATATTTTTCACCAATTCAAACATGATGTCATGGGGTTTCTAATGATAATTAACCCAATTCTTAAGCATGAATTATGAGGGTGTTTCATGAATAAAATATATAATAAGGTTATGCCTTTCAAACCAATGACATACATCTTCAAACTCAAGGACTTGGCAAATGACACCATGAGCATTTTCTTAAGAAAGGGATAAATTACCTTGTGAAACATATTCTAAAAAAATTATTGTGCCTTATTTCATGCCATAGTCTCCTCCTCTTGCTTGAGCAATATCTAATAATGCATGTTTAAGTGGGGATCTCATTAAATAATAGAGTCCCACCTAAAATGAAGAGGACTAAACTACAAATGCATTGTTTCCTATTACATGCAATAGAATACTACATAGTTGAGTAACCAATGATGGTATCAACAATCGAGGGACCAAAACCCTAGGACAAGAGAGATGTGACAAACACTCCAAAAAAATTCATTCACTTTTTTCATGGGTAAGGAGAGCAGACATTCAACTCACTTTTTTTTAATGATAAGATTAATGATATATTATTTTATGCTATTAAGATTAACCACATATATTATTTTAGGTTTTAATAGAATTTACTATCCAATCGATGAAAAAATTGAGGAAAATATTTTAGTGTACACAATGCTTAGGAAGATTCAATTAAAGGTTCAATTGTGCAAATATTAAAGGTGCACACACCCTCTATTAGATTTCAAACAATTGTGCTAACCTTTAATTGAGTCATAATGAAAGATGAGGATGATAACATGCAAATTTTAGGAAGCAGAGGGTTACTAAAAATATCATGTTTTTAAATAGATAAATATTTAAAGTAAATTTATCAATAAAAAAATAAGTGAATGGAAAAAGTGAGGATTTCTAAATCAAAATGAAATGGGCATGGTTGTGTTGAAAATACATTATTTTTTAATTATTAATTATTTGTAGTATTTTAAAATTTAATTTGAAAATAAAGTATAAATTAAATAGTCTCTATATTTATGTTTTTTGATTTGATATTTAAGTTGAATTAATTTTATATGTTAAATTAATTTAAATAATAATATTTTTATTAGTTTTTTAATATAATTACTCATATTATTTTTTATAGAATATATTTAAATTTAATTTAAAATTTAATATTTTTGTTTTACCGAATCATACTTATTTGATTCACAATGAAAAATAAGGATGATACAATACAAATTCTAAGAAGTAGAGAGTTACTAAAAAGATCACCTTTTTAAGTAGACAAAGACTTAAAGAAAATGTAATAAGATAATACGAGTGAATGGGAAAAAGTGAGGATATCTAGATTAAGAGGAAAATGGGTGTGGTTAAAAAATGAAAAATCATATATGAAAATGAATGTGACCATAGATAAATAGAGAGACAAAGTATATCAATGGCACTTAATGATGGTGAGTTTGAATTATAAGGGTTATCCTTTTAAAAGAGGTCCTTGTCTAAGGATCATCATTGAAATAAAAAATTATTATAAGTTTTCAAATGTGTAAGTTACACCAGAAGGGATGTAATTTTACGTTTTTACTAAAGCGGGGTTTTATAATATGAAAGTGTGTAAATCAATAATCATCCTTCCATCGAAACCCATGACCATTAATTATGTCTCACCTTTTGTACATGACACATTAATCAACAATAATATGATATTTTTAGTGGAGGTGATAGTGGGAAATGAGGTGGTTTGTTCCTTTGTACTACATGGTAATAAATTGTGTAGGGAGGAGATACTTTTTTTTTACAGTAAACTTGACTAATGGTAAAGTGGTGGAGAAGGAAAAAGCCATACGGGTCAAAGCATAATAGTTTGTCCCATTTTTTTGTATTAATAGGCTACATACACTTTCTTATTCTCCTCAAAATATATTGAGTTTGAGTCATTGAAATTAATGAATAAATATGCTTTTGACTGTATATACAACTATTTAGTACATATATATATTTTTTCAATTTTTTAAAAAATCATTAAGTATTTTTTAGGATTTACTTTTTAATATTTTTTTAATGCTTTTTTCTGGCCGGTTAGTGGGATAAAATATTATGCTTTGACCCATACAAAACATGAAAGTGGTGAAAAACTTCAAGGTAAAGCAGGCAGTGATGTTGAGGGGAAATGACATGGTACTTTAGGTGATAGAATCGAAGAAGCCTTAAAAAATAGTGTGCAAATTTCAATGATGTCAAATTTATCAATGTAATTTGTAGCTTCCACTGAACTATTTCAATCACCCAGTACATGATTGGAATAGGTGTCATCTTAATGAAAATATGTTTTAGATATCTAATGGCTCCTCTAAAAACATAAATAGTGCACTGCATGTCAATTTACATGAGTCTAAAACGGATTAAAGGAAAATTTTGACTACTTTAATTATAGAAAACTAAATTAGATGACTTTAAAATAATTACATGAAAACCGTAAATGCTTCCTCAAAGAAAAATGCTTCCTATATAATCTAATAAAAATATGTAGGATATATATATATACATATATATATATATATATATATATATATATATACATATATATATATATATACATATATATATATATATACACATATATATATATATATACATATATATATATATACATATATATATATATACATATATATATACATATATATATATATACATATATATGTATATACATATATATGTATATATATATATCCAAGATTTTTTCTATTATCATTCTCAGTAACATTAACAATAATGATTGTATTTTTAATAATATTGTTCATTTATCTTTATTTGTTTAATGAGGAATTGTAAAACTATTGTCAAGACCACAAGTACTACTAATTTTGAATAGGATTTTATACATGGGTTTGAATCCCCACCAATCTTTACATCCTCTCTCAACGTGTTATGGCAGTTTGATGTATCTCAAAGTAGGAACCACCATGGGTGTTATAGCTTCTTCTATGGAGGTTACAACTTGCATACTGAAAACTTCTAAGTCTAATTTTTGTAATAGACCACAGAATGATGGCATTGTAATAGATATACTCTTGTATAATAGAAACGATATTAGTTGGTCCTCCAAATGGACAATATTAAAAGAGATCTATATTTTCTATCCATGAAACCGAAATGTGTGGAAGAGTGGTTAGAATCCAGAGAAGAAGAAATAGCATTATTTTTCAATACATGTTAATGTGGGATTGATGGATCCACACCTAATTTGGAATACAAGTGGGGGTTTCTAGTCCACATATCTTCACTATGCCATTCAAGCAATTATATGTCTCTTGTTGTGAGTAGTCTATTTACTAGTGGAATTTGAACTTGAGTCATTCCACTACAAATGTATCTACTTCACCATTACACTACAACTCAAAAGACAAAAAGAAATAACATCTTTATTTCTCTCCATCTTTAAACAATAAAATACATGTATGATTCTAAAACATCAAATATTTTTTTAACATCTTCACTTTTAATTTTATTGGAAAAATAATCTCGATAATAATAATATTTGATAATAACCCCCCTTCCCAACCCGAACCAAAAAAAAAAAAAAAAAAAAGAAAAAGAGAAAGCAAACAAAACAACTATGTATGATTTTAACTATTGACATCTAATCGTGACGACACAAAATCCAATGACTAGGTATCTCTGGTATAATTGGTAAGCATCCAATAATATACATGGTAGACGAAAAATGAATAGGTTCCTCAATAAAAGACGGTGATAGAATAAGAGATGGATTCCATTTACACCCACAATAATAAAAAGTAACTTTAAAATGGTAAGACTTCATGATAGCCATTCCCAAAAAAAACATATATATTTATTTGAGTGCAACTTTTGACCATCTTTGCAATAATAATAGTTGTCTGTCAATGAAGACCGCCTCGGCGTAATAATGATTGTCTTCCCCGTAGCCGAAAAGTTTCTTATTGTCATGTGCACTGGAAATGTCATTATTGTAGTCAAATCCATATGGAAGAGTGGCACTGGTCTGCCAATGAAGACGCCTCGCCATCTGCGCTGGAAATGCCAGCTTTGCCATTTCGAATGCAGAGAATGTGTAAGCGTCTACTCTTTAATAATAATAAAGATCACGGGTCATCCACTTCCAGTCGTCCACAGTCGTCAATGGCGTTTACATGCCGGTGGCCCGCGCATAAACTAGGAAAAAAAGACAAAGTTGTGGACGATAACCTGTGCGCATACAGAGCTGTTGATGATGACATGAGAGCCACTTTCTATGCTTGATCTTGGACCCCTAAATACATAGGGTGGGTATCTAGGGTGAGCATATGAACTTTCTTTTTAATTAAAAATTATTAACATATAAGTTCTTTTTAGAAAATAGTAAAATTTTGAATTTTTTATAATTAAAAATAAATAAAAATAGTTGTTTTGAAGACAATTTAAATAAAAGTTTTGTAACTTGGTTATTATGTATAATTATACATGAAGATGTTATTACCAAGTGATTTGTATAAGCACTATAAAGAGGTTAGTCAACAATCAATTAATGAAGAAAATGTCATAATGTCTAATGGAATGAAGAGGTAGTCTAAATTTTATGATCTTGTTTAACATTAAATTTATATATGAGGGCAGTTAGCGTTAAAAAATATAGAAGTAATTTTAACTTAAGGTTGATAAACTAATCTATAGTAGGCCAATTAAAAATAATATTTTGAATTTATACCACTGAGATTGTTAAAATTAGTACATTATAACTATTGAAAGATATTACAATAAATAAAGAACAATGATAGTTGGTTTACTCTACGCATGCAAATCTAGGCTGAAAATAGGTGTAAAGGTATACAGGGCTAGTGTTCTTGATCAATTGTTAGATTTTGGAAATTGTACTTCTATGGACATGGACACTACTGTTGAATCTGGACACTACCGATGATGCTAACGTTTTAGTGTGACACACCCAATATGGAATAATTACTAAATCTAGATATGACCAACTTCATTGTTTTGGGTTTTCTGTTGCCTTTCTATTGACTTGATTAGATATGGGATACATGCTGACACTCTTCACTAATTAATCAAACCCTAATTTTTCACCCTTCTTCACCCTTAAAATGAGTTTGCTAAAAAATAAGTTAGTGGACTCATGGTGTCAAGCTGCCTCAAAGACCTCTCTATCAATGGGCACCATCTACATAGCCAATACTTTAAGAAGGGCTTTAGACTTATGTAATTCTCCCCTATGTGTGGGAACTTATGTGTGTATAAGGATGCAATATACTATATGCAGATACATGCAATGATTTGGGTTGTAATTTGACAAATATCACTTATTGATTACTCTTTGAATGCTTCAAACCTATGGTATGATTGCTCTTATGCTTGATAGGGAAATAGGGATGAATAGGGAAGAGTAGAGAGCCTGTACAATCGATTAATTTAGATTTAGTTGGTGTTTTCTTGGTATTTTTTAGAATAAGGAATGAGAAGGTCTACCACACCTTTTGAAAATATCTCATGGTAGGATTCAATAAGATAATTAGCCCAACCCATAGGTTTTGATCATTTTGTAATTTGGATGACCTTTGGCAATTAGATAGTAAATAAGGATCTAGACACTACCATTGGTGGTAGTGTCCCTCTATGATTGGTAGTGTCTAAAGGGATAGACAATAAGTACTTATTTGAAACTGACAGTGAAGGATGCTTATCAAGTTTTAAGCTTTTTATGTACTATAGGAGACTTAGGTCATCAAAATGATATAGATCAAAATAAGAGAAGCATTTAGGTATACTGACATAACGAATGTGAGCCTTTCAACTACAAGGAGATCTAGAACTAAAGGGTAAATACCTGATTGATATTTGTCAAATGTAAAAGACTGAGATGTTATGAATATTTAATTTTAGTATCTACATATCTATATTGAAAATATCTCGTCATCACACTTATTATTGAAAAAACATTGAAAAGTTGGGTTCAACTTATTTAGACATGCTCCTTGCAACACAATCTCATCATGAGTTTTTTGGCCAAGTCGCTCATCATCATCTGCATTAGAAATATCATTGTTGTCATTTTGAATGCAAAGATATTGATGGTAATTGTGGATGAGTGGTATGGGTGATCATTGCAACACCTAAAATTTATATTTATATCTACATGTGAAGTCATGCCCCATTGATTTATGAAAAATTATCACAATAAACACGAGCTTCATGTGTTACAAGGAAACTTCAAGACCATTCACAACCATCAATTATTCACCATTTTTCCCATGGAATGTTGTTGATGGTATGTTGTCTATAAATAGATCTCAAGGTGGTCCTCTTCCTCATGTAGAGTTGTTGACAATATGTTCTCTATATATCTAATTCATAGTGGTACAAAGACATTAAAATAC
Source organism: Torreya grandis (assembly GCA_037957365.1). Taxonomy (NCBI): domain Eukaryota; kingdom Viridiplantae; phylum Streptophyta; class Pinopsida; order Cupressales; family Taxaceae; genus Torreya; species Torreya grandis. The sequence goes on from JARHVA010003104.1 coordinate 994,010, forward strand.
AAAAAAATAAATGTGATGGAAGAGGGTAGAGAACTCACATATCAACCAACATAATTTTCATAATCATCAAGCAATGAATTGATTGAGAGAGAATTTTTTATGGAAGGGACAATTATATCAAGTGCGCTTGTCAGGAAAAGTAAAGGAAGGAGGAAGAGATAAACTTATTGGATTCATAATGAAAGATGAGGATGATAAGATATAAATTCTAAGAAGAAAATGGTTTCTAAAAGGATCACATTTTTAAGGAGACAAAGATTTAATGTAAATATCACAAGAGAAAATGAAGGAATGAGAAAAAATGAGGATAACTAGATTTAAATAAAAATTGGTTGTGGTTGAAAAATATAAAATCATTCATCAAAATTTGGGTGACAAAGGAAAAATAGAAAGACAAAATGTATTGGTAACAATTAATGATGGCACATTGGAATTTTAAAGGTTATCCTTTGAAAATAGTTATCTCTTTAAGGCTCATAGTTGGAAAAAAAAATACTATTAGTTTTATTAAAGCGCAAGTTACACTGAAAGGGATGGGATTTTATATTTTTGGTAAAGTGGGGTTTGTAAAGCAAAAGAGTGTAAATTGATATTCATACTTCACTCAAAACCCATGACAATTAACCTCATCTGACCTTTTGTGATTGAAGCATAAAAAAAATTGATTTGATATTTATGGTGGAGGTGGTGGTGGAAAATGAGGAGGTGTGTTTCTCCATATGAATGGCAATGAGCTATGTAGGGTGGAGACATTATATTTCACAGAGAGCTTGAGAAATGGAGAAGGGGTGGGGAAAGGTAAGGCCATACAAAACATGAAAGTGGTGAAAATATTCAAGATGAGTTGGGCAATGATGGTGAGGGGAAATGACAAGGTGTTTCAAGTGACGGACTCGAGCAAGCCCAACAAGTTACACATGCAAAGTTCAATGACATGTCACATTTAACAATGCAATTTATAGCCTTCATTGAATTATTTTAGTTACTCAATACATGATTGAAACATGTGTCATATAAATGAAAAAGGTGTAAGATATCAAATAACCCCTCTAAAAATGTAGAGAATGCATCACGTGCCAATTTAGATGAGTCTAAAACTAAGTATATTAAAATTATGATTGCTTTAACTACATAAAACCAAGTTAGATGACTTTAAAATAAATTGGATGAAAAATGAAAGGATTCCTCAATGAAAGTACCTCCTATAGAAAGGCTTCCTTAATCACATACTTATTTTTTAATATGTTAGGTGTTTCTTTACATATATTCATATATTTCTAGATATGTTGAAGGATTTCATAATTTGAGATTAGATTTGACACTATCAACACACACACACACACACACACACACACACACACACACACACACACACACACACACACACACACACACACACACACACACACACACACACACACACACACACACACACACACACACACACACACACACTAGTTTCTTTATATATGATATAATCAATCACATGCAACAATATTATAAGGAGGAGGATGTAGATCGTCCCTTAAAGGGTTAAAGTTTGAAGCAGAGGACTTAGCCAATGAGGGATCAAGCTCCACCCTACATCATTCCCATCTTGTTTTTTTTAATAGCAAAAGGGACTAAAAATTTCCCATATGAAGGGAGAAAGATCCAACACACCATAATCCATCAATTCCCACTAATAAGGCTCAACATTAGTTTTTCATGAGCAAGTGGACTCTGAAGAGAAGTGGTTATGAGAGAAACTCCACTATCATTTAGGTGTTGGAGGTAAATGACCTTAAAATAGGATATGAGGTGGGATTCTACTAGTGGTTGAGAAGGCTATAAAATTGCTAAAATGTGAGAACCACTTTATTTACTTGATCTTGGATTTATAGACACTTAGGGTTGAGAACATAAACTTTCTCATTAATTAAAAATCATTGATATATAAGCTCTATGCTAAAAATAACAAAATTTAGAGACTTCTATAACTGAAAAGAAACAATTTATCTAAAGAAAATATAAATAAAAACTATGTAACTAGGCCACTATGTAGAATTATATAAATATATTGTCACCAAGTGACTGGTATCGACACTTTATAGAGGCTTGTAAATAAGCAAGTAATGATGAAAATGTCATAATTTCCAATGGGATGAAGAGATAATATAAAATTTATGATCTATATTTCAAAAATGACCTCATCACACATATTGTTGGAAAAAACCACATTGAAGCATTGGATTCAATATTTTTATCATGTACGTGTTTTGAGCCCCCCTCCCCAAAAATAAATGTAGACAAAAAATAAAATAAATATATATAAATTAAAAATATATATGCAAGGATTAACCTTAAGGTATCAAGCACAAAGATAAAATACTAACTACTTAAGAGAATAAATGGCTGCATAGGCTATGAAAAAGAAGGGTGGGTACCTTTAATAACCAATAAAGAGAAAGTAATAAGTGTGATGAGGAATATTAGGACCCTTAAAACTATGGGTCATCTCTTATAAAGGTAAACATGATTGATGGATAAATCATAGGCCTTGAAACTCAAGATTGACACATATTTAAGGTATGTATATTACTTTTTAATTTCATTTATCTAGTGCATTCTAATTTTAATGGTTATATATGAAATCTATTTTTATAAATAAATAAATAATGATATTATTTTTGTCTCTTTCACAACATATTTGGGGAGTATTGTCTCACCAAATATGTATTCAAAGATACCTATCAATTATTATGCTTCATGTAATAACCATTTTAGTTAGTCACTAGAAAATGTATACAATTATTTTTTGACATTGGTTCTAGCCAATTCTGAAAAAGAATGGTCATTGACTTTGCGATCTCAATGACGTAAGTTAAAAAAATTGAGGGAAAGAAATAATTTAAATGAGGATATAAAATAATTAATTTTATATAAATTATAGATGACGGGAAATAGAGTACACTAATTAGTACTACCATCGTATATACTCATCTAAAAAAAAAAATGCATGTATAGTAAATGATTGTAATATACTAAACTATCCATGAATATACAATGACACCCATGATAAATTAAATATACATAGAATATATATCAAGCACAAATGTGTAGATAACAAGACTACTCCATTTTCTATGTACATTTAATGATAAAACATGCAATGTTCAACAAACTTTTTATCTTAAGGTACACATATCAATAATACACAAAATATTACAATAGCTATAATAGTGATATATACACTCAACTTGAGTAATAAAATAACATGTCCATGATACAACCCTAAAGAGGAGAGGGAGAGATTCATTGAGTGGCTTTGCCTCTAACCAAAAAGTTGAAATATATTCCATACACTCCTCCCCAATTAGATGTGGCCCTACCCTTTTATAAGGGTAGCATCTATAAAATCATAGATGGCACGATATTTAGATAACCATGTAAAAAAAATAGTACAAACCAATAACATGAATGCTAAGTAAAATAGAACTTAGAGGTCCCTCACAATCTAATAACTACACCTAACACATACATGAATTAGGTTGCATGTTGAATGGTCAAATGATTACTAAAATCACTACTTTGGCCTATGAGTTACTAACTAGATGCAAATCATGTAACAATTTATACCATTTTAATAAAGGATTGGGATATATTAATGTTTTTGAAACCTTTTCCATGGTTCTCAAACATAATAATCATAGTTCATCTCACACATACTTCCACATATACTATACTATAGGTCTTGTGGAAGTGATATGAGAATGATAATAAAGTCAATAAGAACTAGATTTCTATTGTCTTCATGAATATTTGCATATCAATTTCACTATACCTAGTTTCACATAACCTGCTACCTCTTAGGAAAAAACAAATGACACAAAATTAGTATTCAATTGAGAATAAAACTATATGAATAGACAGATAAAAATCAAGATATATTTATATCCTTTCAATGTGTCTCTACATGCTTATGTTGGTCTTTAATTGAGGATGCTACATGCTTACCAAAAGACATTTATAAAAATCATAGTGGCTTGGCTCAACCTTAACTTATAATTCTAGTAATATGGGTTTTTATGCATATAAACCAATATCATATCACTCTTAAAAGGTTTACACAACCTAATAATTTAAGCCTTGTTAAAAACCCCCATATGGGATGTATAAGAAGGAGTTCCCTACCATAGTGTACTTCTTCCTATACACACCATACCAACTTGGGATATTCCATCACTTCCTAATATGATAAATCCAAAGGGGTACAACTAAAGAATTTACAAACTAGACTAAAAATGATTTCCAAACCTCCCTCTAAGAGAACTTGTTCCCTTCAAATAGAGACCAAAAGTATCTTCCATATCTTTATTTCCCAATCACAGTCATAATCAAAAGGAAGAGTACAACCACAAAGTCCGTGTACATCATTCTCATATTAAACAAGTATATCATGACATCAAACAAGTACTATCAAATATATATTACATATTTATATATACAATAAAGTGAGGATTTTAGAGAATAAATAGAACAAAAAATGACCCTGCAGGTATACGATGGCTTCAAGGTAAGTAGAATGCTAATGCTTAGCATTAAAATAATACATAATAAGTTGTAATGTGACCATAGTCCTTGGTAAGGTGATTAACATTTCTTACATTTAAATGCACTTAATTTTACAAGAATGTATCTTCAAAACGCTAACTATTTTAAGGTGAAACAAGGTCAATCTTAGCCTAGCCCAAAAATAAAGACATTATTCAATTAAGTGTCAATACTAAATTAATATAATAATTTTGAAAAGAGATCTCAATTTTCCTACTTTTACAACAAAACAAAAAATTTAACACTCATGTAGTAACCAAACTTAGTCGCGCCTTCGATTTTATCTTACTTCTACTAGGGAATGTATGAAAGCCTAACTCCCTTTATTAGGAACTAGGATATATTTCATATCCTATAGATAAGTCTCGTTCCAAATATATATGGGGTGGTTTATTGTATAAAATAATCAATGTAATTTTAAATTGAAAATTGAGGTATATTCTCACACATAATAAACTTAGCCAACCAACATAGAGATACACAATAGGTTTCCATATATTTCAAGCTCAAGCCACAGAGATAAGATAGTTACAACATATGTTTCCTCCCAAAAAATAAATACTAAACCTATAGTATCACTCTATATCCATCATGATTATATTTACAAACATATTTATAGATACAATAAAGTGAGGATTTTATAGAATAATTAAAACAATAAATGACCCTGCAGGTATACGATGGCTTCAAGCTAAGTAGAATGCTAATGTTTAGCATTAAAATAATACATAACAAGTTTCCATGTGACCTTAGTCCTTGTTATGGTGATGACCATTTCTTACATTTAAATGCATATAATTAAACAAGTATGTATCTTCAAAACCATAACTATATGTATTTTAGTTTCAATAGTTTAGATAGACTTATTTGATTCATTTCAATTCAAACTAGATTAAACACATAGTCCATGATGTTAGAGAAGGCTCAATGTGAGATGACTAGGAAACTATTGTAAAATTTAAAGATAAGGATGTAGAAGTAAATGATAGAGGAGGTGGTTTTTGAGGAGGATGCTACATTACTTTAGAATCCTTATTTTCATGGAGAATATTTATGAGTTGAGCATGAGGAATGTATTTGGATTCATCAATGATCCACTGAATCGATGTGTAAATATTGGTCAAATATTGTTTGAACATTGTCCAATCTACCTGGATATACATGACTATGTTAAATAGTGTGTGAAGAAGGGATTGTCTTTACATGAGAGTTTGGATATCATCATTAGATACACTTACAATAATTTATTTATGTTACAAACTTCTATTTCATTTATTACATGATTGGATCTATTATATCAATATTTTTTGTGTTTGTACCCCTGCAAACATGTTGTGCAGCATCTCCAACTCCCAAGTGTACATTTTAGACATGATATTATCTCTCAATGCAAGAGATGTTTTCAAGTAATTATCCATATTGGAAGATGATTCTTGGATCTCTACTATCACCTTGGATTTATCTACTTTGGAGTGATCTTCCTTAATGTCACTCCATTCATCATGAAGTTGGTCCTTCCTATCAAGCATTTTCATAGAAATTTACATATCTTGGAGTGTAACAACATCTATAATCTACCATACTCCTCCAACAATTCAAATATTACTTCTATTTCATTATGTAATTATTTGACATGAGTTTTTTTGTCCTTTAGGTGTTGTTTTTTAACCCAATCCTGAGTTAGCCTCATAAGGTGAGCAAGAAACTACTCCTCTTTTGACATGACTTGGTCCCCCCAAACCTAGTGAACTAGTGTCAATTAAATGTCGTCAATAAACTTGCATTCTTATGTAAATTTCTATTACAACTCAATATTATCCTTACATAATTGAGTGTTTTTTTTCTTGATCTTATCTACCTTATGCATCATGGACATTTATAATGTATAATCACCTTGAATCTCATTTTCAAATGACAACTAGGAAACACCATGATCAAATTCTTGCCCTGAAGTAGGTAGGGCTAGTTAGGATTAAAAATCCACATATTTTGTTGGTTTGTGTTATATCTGTGACTGGAAGTGTTAACATGGTTCATCATAATTTTATTGTTAAAATGGGACCATTGTTAGCGATAATAATTGGCATCACTAATTAGAACATGGTAGTTGTTATAGTCTATGAATGTTGTGATGAGACTCTAAATAGCTATAGGAACTTATAGACAAACTAAGGCAAAACTTAGTGAATATTCATATTCCTAACTTTCTTCTTGCTCACCATTAACATATGTATGAATAAAAAATTTACCATTCAAAGAATTTAGTGATAAATAGTGAACAAGAATACATTCATTTGCAAGGAAGATAAAATAAATTCAATATAGATTTATACACATATTAGATACACTTGATAATATATTATTGAATCCGACAGTGCCATATACTGATCTCTATTACCTTATAAACTTTTATTTTATAAAATAAAATTATATATAATACTACATAAATGCTATGAATCTTTCACTTCGTAACCCTTACCTGTCAAGATCAAAGGAATCATTCAACTTACATGTGCTTTGATATCCTACTTGAAACTATATTTTGTTTAAAATATAGTATGTCTTACACTTGTCACCTATTTATCTTACCCAAAATACATATTATTTATACTTTATATCTATTAATAACATATATAAAGTATATACTATATAAATATATTTTATTTAAGGGCACTATGCATTAAGACTAAACCACATTTATTAATTACACGTGTTGCCCCTCAGAGGCCATTAAAGCTTATAATTGATAATCTCAAAATTATTTAATTATATATTATAATATATAATTGTTTAATATAATATTATGTATTGTGTGTAATATTATTTATATATTTAATAAATAAATACTATGTGTGTGTGTGTGTGTGTGTGTACATATATACACATATACATATACATAGACATAGACATACATACATATATATGTGTATGTGTGTGTGTGTGTGTGTGTGTGTGTGTGTGTGTGTGTGTGTGTGTGCGTGTGTGTGTGTGTGTGTATACATATATACATATACATACATAAATACATACATACATATGTATGTATCTATCTATGTATGTATATGTATATGCATGTATGTATGTATATGTATATGCATGCATGTATGTGTGTGTGTCCGTATGTGCATGTGTGTGTGTCCGTATGTGCATGTGTGTGTGTGTGTGTGTGTGTGTGTGTGTGTGTGTGTGTGTGTGTGTGTGTGTGTGTGTGTGTGTGTGTGTGTGTGTGTGTGTGTGTGTGTGTGTGTGTGTGTGTGTGTGTGTGTGTGTGTGTGTGTGTGTGTGTGTGTGTAACTAATCAATTATTAGCAAGGTGACCATAAATTTCTAGGCTTAATTGTCAATGAATTTATTATCTCATTGTCATGGTTAGTAAATAAGTATGAGTTAAGGTGCTAATTAATCTTTGAACAACAAAAAATTTACAATGAACATTATGATGACACATTAAAAGGTAAGAGTTAACAAATCTAAAATGAAGGCAAAATCATGTGATATAAAATATAAATCAGTTTCTCTCATCACCACTAATCTACCAAGAGTGCAATTGTGGACATTGCCATGGTGGTATGTAAATGGTGCTTCTCAATTCTATTTTGTAAGAACATTGGGTTCTCTAGTTTGTCATCAAATACGTTGGACAACATTTTCATGTTCATTACACTATACTAATGCTCATTGTTATTTATGTTGTTTAGGTTGTTACATCACTCAAATTAATGTCCTCCAAACACAATATCAAAAAATTATAAATTGAGAAAGGGAAATTCATAACCTGAAAGCATAAAATCATGTTTTGAAGGTTGAGATTACTTTTCTCACGACATGGTGTTTTAATCTAGGGGAATCTTCTCCCACTGCAGATGTTACCCTATCCACTTCTAATGCATCGCACTTTTCTACATAGCATATTACTTTTTGAGTTATTTCATTTTTTTTAAGAAATATCATTAATCATTTCCTTCATGTATTGTCATACATTATTTTTATATGTGAATCGGTCCTATATGTTTGGGATCATGTTTGAGGTAGACCTAATGGTGAATCGGTCCTCATCAAATGGGTTGGAAGGAAAAAGTGTTAAATAATTTTTGAAGTTTATATACACTATTAAAATGATGTAAGAAGAATTTCTTGACAATCACAAGGAACTTATAAGGTTTACTTACCTTTACTAGGTTACGTTGTTCCTCCAAAATCTAGTGGTGTATAACCATAATATGGTTTGGAGTATGTAGAATCCAAAGAAGGAAATGGAAAAACCATAGATCTACACTTCAAAGAGTGATAGAAATCCATTCAAAAGTTACTATATGATATTTTTGGCTCCTAATCATTGCCAAAGTGGGCCACAATGGAGGATCTAGACTTAGATAGATACAAATGCATGAATCTATGTAACATGCAAAATTAAATATGTGGAATAGATATCCTATTGTAGAAGTGAAATTAAATATGAGAAATGAGAAAATTATCTTTAAATATCAAATATTGAACTATGAAAATTGGAAAAAATAGCATGAGGAAAGATACATTTAGAGAGAAGCAAAAGGCCACCAAAAATGAGGTGGGTGTGCAACTCAAAATTATAAAATAGGTTAATCCTTATTTTCCTAATGAACTCTTATAATACCTAAGAAAGTTAAACATGTGTATAAGAAACCATATAATGGTATAAAAAACCTAACTAAAACCCCCATTAAGTGTAGCTTAGATGGGTACAAGAATTGGGTCTTGACCCTAAATCATGATTAGGTACACAAGTACATAGAAAATCTCCTTAGAAGAATAGAAGGAAGCCCCCCTAGAATTAAAGAGAGAAGGAAAGAACTAAAAATAGCTCTAGAGGATGATGTTAGAGCTACCTAAATGTCAAGAAGATATCTTAAATGAAGATACTTACTCCCAATGAAGGGTTTAATGTTTGCTCTATAGTATGGTAGTAATATAAATAAATTACTTGTGCTTGAATAAGATCCTAAATGAAATACCTATGAATCTCAATATGCTTGGTCTACTAATGGAGGACCAAATTATTGTAAATATGTATGGTTATTTTTATAGAGAGTTGTGAATAATTTCATGGAGGTGTCCTGGTGAGTGGAGAAAGCACCTTGATAGCCTAAGTGACAATGACAATGTAATGTGCTTGTCTAAGTATGCTTGAATGAGGCTTGGTTGATCTTCAATTTTGACATATATAGAGATGTTTAGGGATGAGTATGGTGATTTGAGAATGTGCAAGGGATCCTATAAGAGGCTTTATATGCTTTTAATTATTTGTGCATATATGGATTTCATCTAGTTGATCATTGTTTTCATCTAGACATTTTGGATCTAGTGGTAGAAAATTTGAGTTGGGAGATTGATGACATAATAATTACCACATGTGTATGTGTTAGAGGGAGTTGGTAATATGGTTGTGATCACATTTATACCTATTTGATATGTGTTAAATCTCAAGTCATGTGATGAAGGGCAATCAAAGATATGTGAGTATAAAGTTGGGCTCTCAAGCAGTTTGATAGTGTTTTCCCATAGTCAAATTTCCAATATGGCAAGCAAAGCTATGTAAGCATGTTGATGAGGTAAGAATTCACACATGTAGAGGTATCAATACAAAATGATCATATGGTTTTGTTCATTTTTACACTTAATTTCTATGCGCTAAATTTTAGTTCATGTAATGAAGCATGTCAAAAGATATGCATGTGAAAAGTTAGGCTCTCAAGTAGTTTGACTATTTTTTTTGATAGCCAAATTTTCATGTGACAAGAAAATTTGAGTAGTCATTTTTATGGTGTTATATCTTGCACATGTGAATATTTTAGGAGAAATTAATCATATGGGTTTATTTAGTTTTGATCCTAGTTTATTTTCCTAAATTTTAAGTCATGCAATGAAGTGCTTCAAAAGTTATATAGGTTTAAATTTGGCCTCTCAAGTAGGTTTTGAAATAGTTGGATTTGTGGTAGAAAAATCCAAATGAACAAATTAATGGCATTATATCTTGCATGTGTAAAGATTCTAGGATCAGGTTGATACATGGTTGGATTCTCTTATGTGAGGAGATCATATGGACTAAATTTTATATCATGCATCCAAGTGCAAAAAACGATATTGAGATCCAAAGTTGGCCTTTTAGGTAGATTGTAATGGTTCCTATTCTTTGTCAATTTTGCAAGAGTTAAAGATTAGGACCAAATGAATATTTAACAGTACGTGGGTGATCATACAAGATTTATCTAATGGTGCATGTTGAGTGAGTTGGTAATAAGCACTTGATGTTTAATGTTGAGTAAATGTAAAGGATAAGGATCTAATGGTTAGTGGGTGTTCATAAAGATTAATTAAATGGTGTGTGTTGCATGATAAAGACTGAGCTAATTCATAGAGATTAAGAGTACATGTTGAGTCAATATTGTAATATTTCATGATAAGAGGTCAATTTTTTAAATTTTAATGTTTAGCCATTAGCACACTATGTGTAAAAGTTCAAATAATATCAATGGTGCACATTTAATTTGAATATGTCAGGATACAATATGTAAACAAAGTGGTCGATGTTTACCATGACCATTTGAATTTAACAAAGGAAAGACTAGTGTCTAGTATTTGGGCCATAACTTTCGATCTAGGTAGAATTTGATAGTGCAGTTAAAAGTAATTTTGTAGAGGACATTATGGTGCATCTATAAATATAGATTTGAAGATTTCAAATTGTTTATAGTCAAAATTATGAAGTTTGAAAGTTGACTATATGTTTGATTGTATTCTGCAAGTGACCCGAGAAGGATATTTGAGCTTGTTTTGATGGTATTTTAAAGACTCATTTTGACTTATTTATTGGGGAGTGTTTTAGACTCCATGAGGATGATCTATGTGCATTATGAAGGTTTGATCAATCATATATAGTATGGAAAATGGTTTAGAAGTTGACTATGTATTCATTCATAGTGATTGTGTGAACAAAATGTTATTTAAGTGAATTGTGCTTAAGTAAAAGGGTATTACGATGGTTATTGGAACTTAAGGAGGACTTATAGATCATGTGGAATGGGTCCATTCATTTGGAAAGCATTGTTTTGTTTTAGTTTTCTCATATAAGTGTCAAAGAGTTGAATGGGTCTTCATAGGACCTAAAAGTGACTTAGGCCTATTTTTGAAGTATGTTATGCTTAAGTGTGATCGATGTTAGATTCCTTAAGGTTAAAGGCATGCATTGTGGCTAAAAAGAAATATTGTGATCTTTTTAATTCATGAATTCTCTATAAATTTTGAAACCAAATGTGTTGGGTTCTATAATTTTGTGAAACTTGTTAGAGGTGTGCAGATGTGGAGCCAAGTGAAGGAGAGAAAATTTGAAAGAGAATGTACAGGTTAGTGAGGACAAATAAATATAAAATAGGATCATACATGCTTGTTTGATCAAGGTGATAAAGATGATCATATAGGTCATTGGACCTAATAAGCCTAGAAGAGGTAAAATGAGTGAGTATGCTCAAGTGGGTGTTTGAGAGACTGTGTATGGTGATCGAAGGCAAGGTGTAGGCTATGTATGCATGATGAATGATTTGAAGGGTAGATCAGGTTAGTGATGGCGTGTATGACCTATAGGTCATATTTTTAATGTGATTATAGTGTTCTTATAGGTTTGAATATTGAATGTGAGTGAAGAGTGAAGAGTGGGATTTGTTGTGATATGTAATGTGTCTTGATTGATCTTTGATTGTTGGATCAAGTATGTAATATGATTCAGCCAAATAAGGAGTGATGGATGAAATAATGAAGGTGAAGAGTGATAATCATAGGTCCATCATTAGGTTTTATAGACATCAATTCAAAGGTGGAGGTGTTCATAGGTGTTGTGGCAACTCAACATCTAAGGGGGTTATTTCCTCCTTGCAAGGTGAAACTTGATAAAGGTATAGTTGTTGTGGAAGCTCAGCAAGACAAGTGTAGTATCTCCTTATGGGATTTTAGTCTCATTAAAATTAGGAATGTTAGTTCCTTGATCAATTACAACTAATCTAAATTGGTTGTTGTTATTGTATGATAGTAGTCCAATTTCAAGTTCAATTGGGTTTTCTCCCCCAAGAGGGTTTCCCACATATGTCATGTGTTATTTTCTTGATCTTTCATTGTCTCTCTTTTTCATTTCTATTAATGATGTATATGATATATAAACATATGTATTAAATGATTTAGGGTTTTAAGGATTTAGAATTGAATTGGATTATTTGCCACCATTAATTCACCCCCTCTCAATGGCTTATACCTCCAATAATTAGTATCATAGTGGGTCCTTTAGAGGAAGATTAATAGCTTGAAGGAGATCCTAAGTAGGTATAAAGATGGCCAAATTGTTGAAGAAAGAGAATCAACAGTGGAAGGTTATGATCAAAGCACTTGAAGAGTAAATATATACTTTGAAGACAAATCATTAGAAAAGGAATGAAAGTGCTAGAAGAATGAAGATAAAACAAATTAGACAACCAAATGCCATTAGGTATGCAAATATCAATGGTTACTGCTATACTTGTAATCAGTTTGGGCATAGAGCTAGAGAATTTAGAAGACTTGTTAGAAATAAGTTTTCTTGGAACAATGATGGGGGTCATTAGTCAAAAGAAGTGATCAAGGTTAAGTGCTTTAACTATATTAATGAATGACAATTTGCTATTCATTTTACAAATAAGGAAAGCCAAAGTAAGTCTTCTTAAGAAATAGTAGTTTGTTTCAATTACCATGACATTGGACACAATGATAGTTATTGTCCAACCAAGGTAAGACAAGCTGATTTTCCATCAAGGAGTATGGTTTTCTACAACTATGAACAAAGAAGTCACATCCCTAGATTCTGTAAGCAAATGCCATTAAGTTAGAATACGTTAAATTAGGCTCCAAGAGTGAAAGGTAGAAGGCAAGTTAACTCATGGAGACCAAAGGTGGTAAGTATGAGTCATGTTGGATTTGGTGGTTTAAGTAATCTATTTTATATGGTGGAGAATGTTACATAAGGAGAAGAGTGCCAAGGGCTCTCATTATCTACTCATATTGTGAATTAAAATACCAAGCTCAAGGAGAAGACCAAGGTAATAATTGAGGCTAGTTCTAAGATGTGTATGGATCCAAGTGAACATCCTAATTTTACTAAGCAAGTTTTGTTAAAAAAAATCAATTTTTAGTACCCAGTGATAAGGTTCCAAGTTACAAGGAAGATTATTCAAATGCAAAATTTGTTAAGATTCCATAGTTGCTCAATGTGTTGTCAATTATATCTTAGAAGAGAAGGAGAGTGATATAAAAAAGGAACCTGTTAACATAGTTTAGACTAAAAATAAGAACAAGAGAAAGAAGTCTTTTAGCTATAAGAGGATTCTAACGGTTACAGAGGATATGTGGGCCACACCTGGATTCAATTTATTTTAGAGCATTGTGGTGTAGAGGATGTCTCTATCTATGCTTATTAAGAATATCCTTTTAGTGGAGAAGAAAGTGTTGCTATGGTGTTTTTCAAATGGTCCAAGAAGGATAGAGATAAGTGTTTTAAATTAGAGCATGTATGTCCAAGTGGAAGAGATGATGTGGTGATGTTAGAGTGATGTCATAGTTATATATGGTCAGTCTCTAATGTCAAATTGAAGCTTTTCAAGTGGAAAAAGAGGATTTATGATTTTAAAAGATGATATTTTTGCATAAAAAGGTCTGGTGAACTTATTATAGCATGCTCCAGGTGGTTTTGTGGTTTGAAGGTATGTTCAAATCAAATTGGAGATTTTTGTTTGCTCTCAAGTTTCCCAGGTTGTGCTTAAGAGTATGTAGGTCCTAAAATGGGTTATAGAATGTATCCAAAGATGTTGATTCTAAAATTTTAGTCTAGAAGTGTGTATTGGTTGTCTCCAAGTGTACAAGAATTTTTAGAGGTGGTCATTGCCTAAAAGGAGGTTTGTTGACTCTATTTGTTTTAAGATTCTAGGGTTTTATGATTTTATATAAATATGGTATACCTTATGATTTGAGATTTGAGGATTCTTAATAGGTTTAATGGGTCAAATGGGTTTTCAAATAAAGCTTCATAGAAATCAGAAGGTTTGTGGATTTCAAGTTATTCAATTTTTTTTCAAGATGGAGGCCTAATTGTCTAATATGTTGTGAAAGAAGTGTGTGATAGAGGATAATATTGGTGATTAAAATTGGTGTGCTTAAAGGGGAATATTAGAGTGCTCTAGATATTATATTTTAGGTCTTGATAGCGTGTCTACTAAAAGTTGTGGACTATGCAAGTTCTAGATAGGGCTACAAGAAGACTAGATAGGCCTAGTGAGAATATGGGTGTCTTTTGTTCAGTTTATCCAAAAGATAAAAGGTATGTGTGTTTCAAGAAGAATTATCAAGTTGTCTTTGATCATTTTATTTATTTTATGAGTGGAATGAAGTTATTTTGGTGGTCCTTGAGGTGGTTTGAGAAAGAAGGCTAGTGAGCCTGTGAGGTGGCCCTTCATGGTGTATAGATATCTGAAAATGCTAAAGTGATGCAATTGATAAGATATATTAGAGGGAGTGACTCTCATATTTTTATTGAAGAGTTCCATTAGATTTTGGTGCATGGTTGAGAAGTAGAAGGTGGTATGCATAAAGTTAGGGGAAGCTAACTCAGGTAGCTTGAATGTCTTGAGGAATTATACATGATGTAAGGGGAAGAATATGTGATATGCTTTGGTCATATTGAAAATGTGGTGATATATTATATATATTATATTTAAATAATGTTTGTATGATGAATTGATCAAACCTAGTCATATTTATGTGTTCTTTTTTCATTGGTTGTAATGTTTGATTGAAAAGAGTATTCGCATGTAGTAAGAGGAAGTTGTCAAGGTAAACAAGAGGTAGGCTCAAGGTAAGGGGTAGTTTGTATCAATTTTTTAGATGTTCCTTTCCTATTTATGGTATTTTTATTTCCTTGAGATTAGTTGGTGCCCAATTTGTCATTTTGTCAAAGGGGAATAAAGTTCTTAGTTGATTAGTTATTTGAAGAGAGAGAAGGAAGGTGAGTTATATGTTGTTATATGATTTGTGTTGACATATATAAAAAAGGGGGAAATTATTGGAGATTTTTAAATGATGTCATGGAGGTGTCTTGGTGAGTGGATAAAATGCCTTGATAGCCTAAGTGACAATGACAAAGTGTGCAATGTGCTTGTCCAAGTATGCTCTAAGGAGGCTTGGTTGATCTTTAGTTTTGACATGGTTAGAGATGTTAAGTGATGAGTATGGTGATTTGATCATGTTAAATGGGTCTTATAAGAGGTTTTATATTCTTTTAATACTTGTGTGAATATATGGATTTCATGTAGATGATCATTAATTTCATCTAGACATTTTGGGTCTAGTGGTAGAAAATATGATTAGGTAGATTGATGACATCATAATTGACACATGTCAATGAGTGAGAGGGATTTTATCATATGGTTGTGATCAAATTTTTTCCTTGTTGATATGTGCTAAATCTCAAGTCATGGGATTAAGTGCAGCCAAAGATATGTGATTACAAAGTTGGGCTCGCAAGTAGTTTGATAGTGTTTTCCCATAGTCAAATTTACAATATGGCAAGCAAAGATGAGTAAGTATGTTGGTGAGGTCATAATTCACATACATAAATTTATGAAGATAAAATGATCATATGGCTTTGTTCATTTTTTTTTCCTAGTTTATATTTATTAAATTTTAGATCATGCGACAAATCACGCTAAAAGATATGCATGTGCAAATTTGGGCTCCCAAATAGTTCGACTGTGTTTTTTCATACTTAGCCAAATTTGCATGTGAAAATAAAAGGTGAGTAGGCATTTTTATGGTTTTATATCTTGTATGCATGAAGATTTTATGACAAATTGATCATATCATTTTGTCAATTTTGATCCTAGTTGATTTGCACTAAATTTTAGGTCAAGCAATGAAGTGCATCAAAAGTTATGCATGTTCAAAGTTAGCCTCTCAAGTAGGTTTTGACATAGTTAGCTCTGTGGCAGAAAAAATTGAATGATAATATTAATGGAATTATATCTTTCATGTAAAATGTTCTAAGAGTAGGTTGATACATGGTTGGATTCTCCTATGTGAGGAGATAATATGGTCCAAATTTTAGATCATGTATCAAAGTGCAATAAAAGATATTGAGGTCCAAAGTTGACCTTCCAAGTAGATTTCAATGGTTCCTATACTTATTTTATTTTATAAGAGTTAAATATCATGACCAAATGAAGATCTAATGGTGTGTGGGTGATTGTATAATATTTATCTAATGATGCATGTTGAGTGAGGTAATAAGATGTGCTCAATGTTTAACATTGAACAAAGGTAAAGGATAAGGATCTAATGGCAATCATGTGTTTGCATGGATTGATTGAATGGTGTGCACTGCATGATAAAGACTAAGTTGATCTGTAGAAATCAATAATGCACATTGAGTTAATATTGAAATATTACACAAGATGAGGTCAACTATATAACTTTTAATGTTTGGGCATTGGCACAGTATGCATTAAATTTAAAATAAGATCAATGGTGTATATTTAATCTGAAGATACGAGGACATGAGATGCAAGCAAAGTGGTCAATGTTTAACTATCACCATTTGAATTCAAACATTTGAATTTAATGAAAAAAGCCAGTGTCTAGTTTTGGGACATAACTTTTGATCTAAGCAGAATTTGGTAGTGCAGTAAAAAGCAATTTTATATAGGAATCTAAGGCACATATAGAAATATATATTTTAAGATCTAAAAATGTATACAATAAAAGTTATGAAGGTCCAAATTTTACTGTGTGTTCAAATGTGTTCTTCAAGTGACTCGAAAAGGATATTTGAGCTCATTTTGATGGTATTTTGATGTCTCATGTTGACTTAGATATTAGGGAGTGTTGTAGACTCCATGAGGATGATATTTGTGCATTATGAAGGTTTGAACAAACATATACACTATGAACAGTGGTTTATAAGTCAACTATGTATTTATTCATAGTGACTATGTGCACATAATGTTGTTTAAGCAAATTGTGCTTAAGCAAAATGGTATTGTGATGATATTTGGCACTTAAGGAGGACTTATAGATCATGTGGAATGGATCCATGCATTTGTAAAGTGTTCCTATGTTTTATTTTTCTCAAAGAAGTGTCAAAGATCCAAATGGGTCTCTATAGGACCTAAAAGTGACTTTGGCCTATTTTAGAAAGTATTTTGTGCTTAAGGTTGGTCCATGTTAGATGCCTTAAGGGTGAAATCATGTGTTTTGGTTGACAGGAAATATTGTGATCTTGTTAATTCATGAATTCTCTATAAATGGTGAAACCAAATGTGTTAGTTTTTAGACCTTTATGAGACTTATTAGAGGTGAGTAGATGAGGAACCAAGTGAAGAAGATAACCTTTGAAGGAGAAGGTACAAGTCAATGAGGACTAGTAAAGCATGAAGCAGATTAGACATGCTTGTATAATCAAGGTGATGAAGATGATCACATAGGTCATTGGACCTAATAAGCCTTGAAGAGGTAGAAAGAGTGAGTATGCTCAAGAGGATATTTGAGAGAGTGTGTATGGTGAGTGAAGGCAAGGTGAAGGCTATGTGTGTGTAGTGAATGAGTTGAAGGAAAGAATAGGTTAATGATGGTGTGTATAACATGCATGTCATATTTTTGATGTCATAACAGTGCTCTTATAGGTTTGAAGATTGAGTTTGAGTGAAGAGTGGGGTTAATTACAATATGTAATGTGTCCTAATTGATATTTACGTGTTGGTTCATTTATGTAATGTGATTTGGACAAATAGGGAGTGTTGGATAAAAGATTGAAGTTAAAGAGTGATAATTAGAGGTCCATCATTAGGAATTGTAGACATCATTTCAAAGGTGGAGATGTTCATATATATTGTTATGGCAACTCAACATCTAAGTGGGTTATTTCCTCCTTGCAAGGTGAAACTTGATAAAGGTCTAGTTGTTGTGGCATCTTAGCTATACAGGTGTAGTAGTGCTTTGTGGGATTGCGGTCTCACTAAAATCAAGAATGGTAGTTCCTTGATCGATTTTGGCTAGTCTATATTGGTTCTTGTTATTTTAGGATAGTATTCCAATTGCAGGTTTCAATGGGTTTTCTCCCCCAAGAGGTTTTCCCACATATGTCATGTGTTATGTGCTTGATCTTGAATTATCTTTCTTGTTCATTTATATGAATGATGTATATGATCTATGAATGTATATATTGAATGATTAAGGATTTGAAAGAATTGTATTTGAATTGGATTATTTGCCACCAATGATTCACTCCCTCCCTCTTAGTGGCTTGTACCTCCAACATCTTTGATTATCATAGAAGATGACTATTGGTTATTGAAATTATATACTCAACTTAGTGATATCCCCTAAAGCTAAATAGCCTCAATGGCAACATAAATAACTCCTTTAAATTCTTCCTCTATTGGAATATAAATAAATAAAATTTTGCTTCTTACTTAACTAGCTAATGGGTGTTAAAATAAGGGAGAAACTGTACCCTAAATTATATTTTTTTATTATGAATATAATCATCCTAGTTGGAATCTATATACCTAATCAAATTAACATCAATGTGTGCTCCATTTTTAATCCTAAAATGATGAATACCCTAAATGTAGTGGAGAATCCACTTAGTTTCTTTCCAGTATAGCATATGTGGTTATTGCATTAATATAGAGACCATGCCCACTACATATGAAATATCAAGTCTAGTGTGAGTAATATAGATGATGTTGCAAACAAGTTGATACAAAGTAGTATCAACCAAAGCATAAGGAATTTCAGCCTCAAGCTTGACACTTAATATAAAAGGAGTTAGATCTAGCTTATAGTTAACCATGTTAAACCATGAAAGCAAATCAATAACATAATTGGACTGTGTAATAGTGATACTAGAGTCCTACTAATAAATTTCAATCCCAAATAAGTAATACAATAATTCCAAATTATTCATTGAGAACCTATCAGACAAAGTAGTTTTCATTGCTGAAATGGAGGATGAAGAACTCCATGTGATCAAGAGGCCATCCACATAAAGAACCAAAATAAAAAATGAGTCATCCTACCATAAAATGTAAACATTAAGATTGAAATGGCATCTAGTGAACCCAATTGAAATAATGAATGAGTCCATCTATGCATACAAGGTTTGAGGAACTTGTTTGAGGCCATAGATACATTTTCGAAGTATACAAACTAAGGAATAATATTCCACAAAACCTTGTGATTTCTCCATGTATATCTCCAATAAGAGATATCATCAATAAGCCACTCAACTGTATCTAAATCATTAGAACTATCATCAAATCCTAGTTATTCCAAGGAAGAGGGAGAAGTGTCAAGTGTGGAATCTAAAGACTGTATTGAAAATGAACACTTATCTCAATGAATAACTTATGCATGGTGGGTTAGATAATCCTATATCCTTTAACACACTTAGGATATTTGATGAAGATGCAAGCATACCCATGAAGTCCCATTACCTTATGTTTAATTTTAAGAATGTGGGCCATAACAGGAGATCTAGACACTTTAAAGTGCTTAACTATGGGTTTCTTACTACTGGACCACGCTTCAAAAGGAGTGACTCATTTCAATGCTTTATGAGGAACCCAATTTTGGATATAACAAGCATAGTTGAGATCCTTAACATAATATTGAGGTGTAAAATATTTGTAGTGTAGCATATAGTTTTCCATTTCATTCAAGGACATATTATTGCATTCTACAACACCATTTTTTAGGACTATATGAAACTATAAGTTGTAGTTCAATCCCCTCAGAAGTGAAAAATTGCTCAAAATATTAATACTCACCACATTATCCATACATAAAATATTGATGGGTTTATTTGCCTATTTTTATACAAGGTACTTGAAGTCCTAAAAGTTATCAAATACTTTGTACTTTAGCTTAATAAAATTCACCCATGCATACCTTTAAAAATCATCAATGAAGGTAAGAATATATTTGGGCTTGCTAAATTAAAGCTATGTAAAACAACCATAAATATCACTATAGACTACCTCCAAAATCTATGTATCTCTATGTGATTTACCTTTGTCATATGTCTCTTAATGATGCTTACCAAGTGTTCGACCCTAGTAAACACCATTATAAAAATGGACATGAGGAAACATTGAAACCATGCCATTATGACTATGTTGCTTCATGTAGTGATAGTTAAGATGGTTGAATCACTCTTTCCATAATATACTCACCCCATCTATATGGGTGAGTAGAGAAATAGAGGGTTGATCAGGTTTAAAATGTAGGGAAGTGTATAATCGTGACTAGTGATTTTATTTCCCAACTACTATAGAATAATTATGTAATTCCCTAATAACCACATAATCATGTGTGAACTCAACTCTCTACCTGAACCAATATGAGTGAAATAATAAATAGTTAGGAGATTATTTAACAATGAGGGAGCACATAGAACATCCTAAAATGTCCCATCACTCACTTCAATAAACCCTCTCCCACAAACTTTTATAGAAGTATCATCACCCATCAAAATTGAAGGCATAAAACAAGGATCCAAGGATTAAAAAATATCTTGTATGAATCCATGTAGTGCGAGGCACCAAAATAAATCACGAATGTGAAAGTTTATCATATAAATTCAACAAGGTTCTTGACCTTACTATTATCTTTTGCCTTATAAGATTCCTCTATTGATAAACTCTGTTTGACTGAATCAAGGACACTGATGTTATTTTTCTCAAGAATCTTTGTTAGTTGGTTAATTTGTTTCTTCATATATTTGGTTTCATTATGCCCATTTTTATTATACTAGGCATATGTGAGCCTCTCTTATTGGGTTTCCCACTTAAAGAGGAGGTCTTAGTTGATTCTTTAGACTTAGCATTAGTTTGTTGACCTTTTGTTTACACTTGGTCCTTCTTTTTCTTCTTATTAATATTAGAAGCCTTCTATTTGTCATAAATCACAATTAAAGCATGTGATTCAGAGGACTTCATTGTACCCATATGAATAATCTTATCTTAATTTCATATCAAGTTGACATCAAAATCATCTAAGGATGACATGGTCCATGTAGTTCCAAGGGCATTCTTGGTGGCATGAAAGGTAGAAATGAAAATAGAATAGTAAGATCCCAATATAAAAAGGATTGAAATGATCAATAGATCATTACTTTTATCTATGCCACATAGTTTCAACTACAACCTAAGTGATTTGAATTTGGTAAAGAAGTCTTGTATTTTTTCAAAATTTTCTAGGATCAAACTGATAAGTTCATTATTTATCTCATGACCCCTCATTACATCCTACTTCCCAAAGAGTTTTTATAGTGTGGTCCAAACATCATTAAGACTATTTTTAGATTCAATGTGAAAGAGTAAGTCAAGAAAAATTGACAAGCATAATCACATTTTTTAAAGCACTTCACCTTCTCTACATCATGTGTTGGTTTTGTTTCGGTGCCCATAGTGATTCGGTTTAAACCTTTACTCCTCAAGAAGATTTTTAATTTGGTTTTTAACTCAAGATAGTTGAATAGTGTAAGAAGTGGAACCATATTCTGATCCATAGTGTACTAAGGAGGTATGTGTTAAAATGATATTATAAGAGAGACAAAGAAATGAAACCCCCTAAACTTATAGAGATTCAAATTTTCAAGGCTTGATAATTACACCAATGCATAGAGATTGAAAAACTTGCACTTTTTAAAAAAACATGCCTCAAAAGGATTTTCTTGTTGAAAATTATGTGATTTTTAAGTTCTTATAAAAACTCCACCTTACAAAAAAAATTGGGCTTGAAATTTTTTCAAATCCAACTTCTCAAACAATAATTAATCCACTTTTGTTTGGTTTTGATAAAGAGATAAAATCCCATATGACCATGGGCTAATCCATAGGATGAGTGATGAATGAATCTCTTTAATATGAAAAATGAAATAAGTACAAGAGATAGCCATTTGTATAAGTTAAATAAAACATTAGCAATGAGAATATTGTCTTCAACAATCAAAGATTGAATTAAGAACATTAGTTAAAATAACTTCAAGAAATGTACATTTATAGAGAATAAAAATTCCACCAAATAAGAGGTGGGTGTGAAACTCAAAATTATAAAATATTTTAAGCCATATTTTCTTAATGACCTATTATAACACCTAAGCAAAATAAACAACATGTGTAATAAAAACCATGTAATGGTATAAAAAATTTACACTAACACTAGTCACATGATGGCAATCTTTGGATTGAGCCTAAAAATAAAATGTGGCCATATTTTCATTGGTTAATGCCTAAAATAATGCAAACACATAAGTATATAAATCAAGGAAAAAGTGTTAAGAAAACAAGGCATATCTAGGGAATATTAATTTTTAGAGACAAATCTATTGTGAGGTCCTTCCATTGAATATGTCTTCGACTTAATAAAAATCCAATATTGATGTATGTATAACTTTTGAATTTAAATAGATAAAGTTTAACTCTGATGGGACTGTAAAAATGTATCTAGGTCGTATACGGTGTGGTATATTTAGAGACCCCTTTGGTCAATTTTTATTGTTTTTTATCAAAACATTGGGAGATACACTAATAACATGAGAAAGGCAAGGGCTCTACTAAAGGGAGTTTAGATTGAATTATTGAGATGGTGGATGGAGTTGATAATTTAAGGGTACTCTCAAGTTTCATCAATGTAATAAAATGGGTCGTGTTAAATCTTAGTGACTTAGAGGTGTTGGATAGGAGTTTATGTTTCTTTGCTCTAAACTAAATAAATTGCCATTTAATTACATTAAAAGATATGGAAATGAGATCACAAAGAGGGTTGGTAATGGTGGTATTAGATTAGATATTATCATTGTAATTCATGATAAAACTTTGAATTCACCCTTTCCTGATGGATTACAATGTATAGTGGTCAATGGCATTATTCATATGGAGGATTGGAGAATTGATTGAATGATCAAAAATATATTATAAGAAAAAAATGAAAAATAAAAATTTGGAAACAATAAAACTCGGATCAAAATGAAATTAAAATATAAGTGAATGAAGATATTGAATATGGTTTTGAGGGGCGTTATTAGTCCCATATATGTGTATCTCATGTTTTATGACCAATGATGTAACTTCTTTCCAATCACCTCCCATGTTGGAGAGAGGACATATTTACCTTTCATCACTTTCCTTTAATAAATCTCAGGCATCTTCATGATGAATAACATTGGAAAGGTGGAAAGAGATGAGTGTATTTATTTACTCCATCGAATGTCAATGAATAGGTAGAGGCAAAGACAGTCTATCTACTTTCTGCATATATGAAGTGGTCCCTCAAGAAATTAAAAGAGTAAGGGGTTCTTAAAGCCTTTAGGTTTGTTAGAGGAAAGGGAAGCACAAAAACAAAATTTTACCTGTGTAATATTTTAGTGGTCATTTATCTAAGTATGTTACTCAATAAATTTGCAATCCATACACACAAATTTAGATTTGTAAAATATGAAAATTGGAAAAATAAATAGATGGGATGGAGGAGAAGACATTGATAAGTTGTTTAATAATATTATACTAGAATCTGATCAATCATATGGGTGAAGTAATGTGTGTAATGTTACTCAGTCTCTTAGCTATGTATATCTTTTGTTTAGTGCTAATAGAACATTTTCACTGTATGAATATCATTGTGAACTTGAATGTAAAACACACTCCATAGGGGTGGAAGTCCTTCACCATCAACCCTTAATGGTGTAAGGGTTAATGGTGCTATTAATGATGACTATGAACAATATTACAACAATTCTCAATATGTTAACATAGCTAAGGTCAAATATCATCGTAAACTAGATCACAAAGATCCCATCACAAAACCTAAGAAACCATATTTGGAAGAATAACTTATCAAAGATACTAAAACCGCTCATTTAGCTTTGAAAACCTATGAGGAACTACCCCATTCTTTCAAACCCCCAACAATTTCCATTCCTTCTAAATCTACCTTACCTTTTAAACCTCACACTGGTTCTTCTTCTAAATCCCATTGGAACTTCTCAAAGAACATAACTCCATGCCTTGCAAGATTCCCCTTATGGAGTTAGTTCACACCTCCCCTTATCATCATAAGTTCCTCATGCAAAAACTATAGAAAATTGAAGATCCATCTCTTGTAGATGAATAACCACCCTCTATTGAGCCTCAACCCACCAATGTGCATACCATTCAATCGATTTATCCTTCTTCTAAGCCTTCTATTGAATTTATCAAAGATGACATGATTAATTATTAAATCATTCTACCATTATTTATTTAAATATACATTAATACCTCCGTTATTCATAATTATTTTGTTGATGAAGGGTATGATATTAATGTAACATCTTTGTGGCTTATCCAATAATTTGGCTATAATAAGTATCATATCAAATAAACCCACCTCACATGTCATGGATTTGATAAAACTAATCAAAATCCATCTAGTTATATCTGGGTTCCCCTAACAATCAGACCTAAGACCATTAAAAATAAATTGATGGTCATTGATTTACCCCTATCTTATAACATAATCCTCAGTTTCCCTTTGACTCATAGAATGAAGGCCATCACTTCTTTTGATAGGCAATGCATCAAATCCCTACATAATGGCAAATAGTATAAGCATGAGGCTGATCCCAACCCTATGAATATTCAACTTCCTAATCCAAAATATCAATATCACATTCTTACCATTTCTACCATAAATAATACTCCCTTGCCTAAATTCACCAACATCAATATAGACCTACAGGTCACTCTTGTTGATTTAGATGATAATGAACCTAATTACTTGCAACACTACTAAGTTACCTCCTTATATTTTGGAATGGATTCCTCCCTATATATTACCTCATGATTGCACTATTCCTCTCATTGATGAGATGATTGATTTTATCTCTTCATGTATTGCTTAGAAAACTTCTTACGTAGAAGACTAATTCACATGCAATGATTATGGAGTGGTCAAATTATTCCAAGATCCTATAATCATGTCTCCATGCAAGTCCAGTGATGTTAGAATTTCACCTTCTAAAACTCCCTCAAAATCTCAAGCATATATGATTTATCCAACATATGATGATAACTATATCATGGCTCAAAATCAATCTTGAGATTTGGATTTTCAACATTATCCATAAATTTTATCTCAAATACATGATTTAAATGGTGATGCTCACACCATTTCCATGGATTTTGAATTATCTCTCTAAGGCCATGTACCTCCCATTAATACTTCACTTCTTGATACTCCTTGGGTGGTCAAACAAATCCTACCTTTTGAACATCCAGAAATTATTACATATTCTCTACCACATAAATATCCCATCATTACATCTAATTCTTCCCTCATGAAAGAAACTAACAATACACCAATCTCATATGATCAACCTACTCCTTCTACTCCCAATATTATATTAGACTCCAAGGCCACATATGTCCATCAAATACATTCTGAATATGATTAACATGGTGATCACATTATCAATTTTGAAGTATATGTTGAGTATTATGTCCCTCTTCCCATTTTGCCTAGCAATTAAGGCATTCTTGAATTGTTTCATGCCCAAGAACCCCAACTTGTTTGGCAATATCTAAAACTCAGGAATTTCAAAAATAAATCCCCTTGTTTCAATAACTACAACGCTATCATTGACCCTAAATCTAATCAAATTTATTATTTACCCAATGCACCCTATCAATTCCATGATGCCAATGCTATGATTATCAAATAAACTACTTGCATTGAATATGGTACTCCATCATGCCTTCAACCAATTATAGTTTTTTGTAAACTCACACATACTAAACTTGATAACTTTATCTTATTTTTTGATAAATATCATGAGATCTTTTCCTGGTCTTATGAGGACATGCCTAGTATTGACCCTAACATCATGATGCACAATATAATCACTTATCTCGATGCCAAACTTGTGCACCAAAACTAATGGAAATTTACACTAGAGTTCTCCACCATATGCCTTAAAGATCTTATCAAAATTATTGATGCTAAGTTTATCAAATTAGTGGAATATTCTAAATGGGTTTATAGTATAGTCCCTGTTCAAAAAAAGGTCACTATGCTCATTTTCATTTACATTTATTTCCATAATCTTAATCTTGTTTGTCCCAAGGATAATTTCCCTCTACGTTCAAGAGATGCAATTACCACTTCAATACTTGGTTATGAAATGTTCTCTTATGGATGGTTTCTTAGGCTATAACCAAATTCACATTGTCCCTGAAGACCAACATAAGACAACTTTCACCATGTAATGGTGCACTTATTGTCTTATTCACAAAATTCCCTTTAGCCTTAAAAATGTCAAAGCTACAAATCAATAGGAAATGAATCATATATTTCATGGTATTATTCAAAAAATTATAGAAACTTCTATGGATGACCTTAGTTATAAATATAAATATCATAAGACTCATTATTTTGATGTGGACATCATCTTTGACTACCTTGTTAAATATAAAGTTATACTAAATCCTTACAAATGTGTTTTTAGAGTCACATCTAACAAACTATTAGGATTTTACATTTCTCTTTGTGGAATCAATGTTGACCCTTCCAAGATTAATATTATCATCAATATGCCCATCCCTTTATCCATTCCAAACATTTACACTTACCTCAATAAACATGGGGTAATAGATGATTCATCCTTAAAATGGCTTATCATATATATTCTATTAATTATCTTCTTAATAAAGTTAATGATTTAGAGTGGATGTATCCATTTCAAAAAGCATTTGATAATATGAAAGAATCATTACTTCACCCACCTACTCTTTTTCCCCATTTAAATGATCAACCTTTGATCCTATATAACTCTTCCTTACCTATAATAGTTGGGGCAATGCTTGCCCAACAAGATGATATTGAAAGAGAATATGAAATCTACTGTATTAGCTGAGGCCTCATTGATTATGATAAATGTTACACAAAAATCAAACATGATTGCCTTGCTATATATTTTTCCACTAAAAAACTTTGACATTGTATGATTTATCAAACCACTTATATTATCATCTATTCTGATCCCCTTCATCACTTCTTACCCAAAGCCTTTCTTCCTGCAGACAAAATTGGAATTTGGATTGTCCTTCTCATGAACTTTTATCTCTAAATTATTAATCAAAAAGTTGTCAAAGGATAAATCATCACTGATTAACATGTCTTAGCTCATGTGTCTGCTATCAACCACCTTCAAGATAGTCTTCTCGATGATAACAATATCAATATTGAATTTCTTAATCAAACCATATCCCTGAAATATTAATTCAATAAATTTACTATTGATCTTGAAGCAATTAATCTCAATGAATCATCTATCCTCCCTGATACTACTAAACCAAAATTACATATCAAAGAACTTCCTGAAATAAATGATGATTTACACAAGGATACTTGGACCCTTAATTTTGATGGCACTAAATGCCTCCAAGGAGTTAGGGTAGGTTTTATCCTTATGATCCCTTTCATAAAAATCATCCCATTATATTTTTTACTAACATTCATTGTCACTAAAAACATGGAAGATTACGAAGCTTTAATTTAGGCATGAGAGCTGCCCTTTATTTAGATATCTAATACAAACATGCTTTAGGTGATTCCTAGCTCATTTGCCACCATGTCAATGGTGATTATCAATGTAAAATTAAGAATATAAATTCTTATCATCAATGTTCAATTACTCTCAATAAATATTTCATTTCTTTCAGCATTGAGCCTATCCCTCGAGATCAAAATTCTATTTTTCATTACATTGCTTCTTTAACATCTCTTTTTCATCTGCACCAAGTTCTTACCAATCCCACTTTTCTTATCCAAATAATAAAATCTCTATCTTCTAATCAACAAAAATATTTTCTTATCTTCCATATTTAAGCCATCACCATTCGACAAAGCCTGTGGTATAAATACATCATTCAATTTATGAAACACCAAACTTATCCTCCCAACCTCAATTCCCATGAAAAGACTCACATTTCCAAATAAGATTTTAAGTGTGATTTTCAATATAACATCCTATATTATCACAATGTTGAATGTACCTTGCTCTAATATGTTATGAAATATGAGATTCCTCCTCTTCTTAAACAAGCACATGGGGGCATTTACGGTGGCCACTATAGCAAACATGCTACAACCCACAAATGTTTACATATTAGATATTTTTGGTCCACTCTTGAAAAGGATGCCATTGAATTCACTAAAAAGTGTAATCCTTTCCAAATTCATGATAATTTTATTCATTCACCTCTAACCAAGCTCCAAAATATAAAATCTCCGTAGCCATTCTCCATGTGGGGATTAGATCTCATAGGCAAATTACCTCACTTTCAATATGGGCATGTCTTTATAATAATAAGCATAAAATATTTCACCAAATGGGTCAAAGTTATGTCACTTATTAATGTCATCAGTACCAAGATATCCAAATTCATCCTTAATCAAATCATTTGTCACATTGACATCCCTCATACTATCATTTCAAATAATGGTGGTAACTTCAAAAATAAAGATGTCAAACAACTCTATGCTAAATTTTAAATCAATCACAAATTATCAACACCATATCATCCAAAATGTAATGTCCAAGTGAAAGTCACAAATAAAATAATTAATAAAATTTTGCAAAATATAATTCATGAAACTCATATAGATTGACACCTTCATCAGTATCCTACTCTTTGGGCCTATCATACTAGTATATGCACTACCACTAGGGAAACACTATTCTCTCTATTCATGTTTTTGAATAAATCTTCCTAGAATAACTTGAGCTTCATTATATCTATATATCTCTTCATGGTATCATATCCAATGAATAATTACATGATGCTCACCTTCATTCTCACGATCTCCTTGATGAGCATCATCCTTTTACTTTACAACATAATCATCAATACAAGGCCCATATTACCATACAACATAACAAATGAGCTAAATTATGCACATTTGATATTGGTGATCTTATCCTTAAATTAGACTACACTCATGACAAAGAATGTAAATACTCCTAAAAATGATGGGGCCCTTATTTAGTCAAAGATATTATTAGTCTAGGTACCTATCACCTTCAAACCAATGATGGCCATATTTTCAAAAAAGCCACCAATGCATAATTCCTCAAGAAGAATTCTACTAAATTCTTCCCTTATTTTTCATACTTTCTATATTATATCTATCTAACACTTTTTTTAGGATACTTATATGGGTCCTACTTTCTACAATAGTTCTATCTTTTCACAAACCTTATTCCTTCCTTTTGGTCTTTTGATTTCCCCTTTTTCTCATTAGTTACATTATAAAACCATGGATATGACTCGATATTCCTCATGATATACTTGTATCCTCTTTATTTTCTCACTTTCCAAATACTTTTTGGCACCCTTGGAGTTTTCTTTGTGAGTTGTAGTGTAAGACCATGGATAGGACCTAACCTTCCTCACAAATACCATCTTTTTCTTATCCCATTTATTTTTCACATGCTTTTGACACTCCTTGGGTTTCTCTTTTATGAGTTTTACTGTAAGACCATGGATAGGACCTGGCCTTCCTCATAAAATCACCATATTTTTAGTATTCCTATCTAGAATGTGTTTTGCAATGGTTACAAGTTTTAGATCTTTGTTCTCAGCTTTAGCTATTGTTGCTTTTGATAGATGAAATTTGCACAAAAAATTGTTTTAGCTTGTTTTCCCACACATCCCTCATTATTATGATAAGGAATCATAATTCACTATAATTATACCCCTTTTCCTCCCTTTTTCACATTTTTTGTGATTTGAAGTATTTTAAATTATTTCATGTTTTATTCCTCCTTATTTACTTTCCTTTCACTCCATATTGGATAACACGGGTCAAAGTTAAGATAATACTTTTATTTCACCTAGATTTATGAGATTCATAGACACCATGCCCTCAAATATCTCTCTCTTAGAAACCAATTCCCAAGTATTCAAATGAAAGTCATCTTTATTAATCATGTTTAGTTTTCCAAATACATATGGAGGAGGAATAGTTAAAATCCACATCGTTTGAAACAAAAGGTAACATATAAATTTTAAAAGTCAAAATCACATCAACAAATGTGATTAAAAGTACATCTTCTATGTCAAATCTAATCTCAAACTCTATATCTAGCCTCACACTAGAGCCAAGGTCCATTGGAGTATGGTAGGCTAGTATATTAGAATATGAGAACTCAAAAACCAATGTGGTGCTACCTACTTTCTCACATAAGTATCCAATATTCACAATAAACCAATGGATCTGTAATGGATCCTGATGAATGGGGTATACCTTGTCAAAAGGTAGGTCTATTTTACTTTTCATGCATATATCCTTCATGGGATGATATAAATACTTCGTTTTCTAACCTAAGACTTGTGTGTCTAAGAGAAGTCCTTCAGAGTCCTTGTGGTCAAAAGTCCTCTTGTTTTGACAAACCTATTTTGAGTGTCTTGACTTCAATAAAGAGTTTCTCTACCTTGGTTTGTCCTTCATTCTCCCCTCCACCCATTTTATTTCCCCCCTTGATAAGAAAAATGTGATTCTAAATCTATTTTACCTTCTTATATATTCCTTCTTCTTCACATATTAAAAACATGTTAGCACTACTTTATTTTAGTTTTAGCTATCCTTAGAACAAAACATGTTTGAACAACCATGGATTACTTTATTTACACCATGGTTTTATATTTCTAGATATGCCTTGATTTTTTTTAACCATTTTCCATTATTTTATTACCCCTTTTTACGGACACCTGAGTCCATTTCTACATTCATTTCCTTTTTCCATTATTGAGTGAGTTTGGCTTGTTACTTTTCACTCAAAAATGTTGTTTTCCTTTTTATGCACCTTTTTCCATTGATGATTGAGTAAGGATTGTTACTACTCACTCATCACTATTATTTTACCATTTTACTTTCCCATCTTTGTTTAAGTAAGGATTGTTATTGATTTCACATTGATGTTTGATTACCATCGTTTTTGACATGTATCCTTGGTTAGACTTGGTGAGTTTTCCTTTCTTACTTAAGTTTTACTTGTTTGAGATTTTTGATCTTTAGTAGCCATGGCTTTTTGGTTACTTGATTTACTCTAAATTTTGAATTTGTCATTTGGTCTAACAAAACACTTATCACCATAGCTTGTTAAATTTTTAAGTAGATCCCATCCATATAGCACCAGTTATCTTGGATTTCTTGTGTTTGTTTATTTTTGATCTTTAGTTTTATATCCTTGGGTTGTTGAAACCAGTCTCTATGACCTCCATGATCAAAACCAAAAATATAATAGATAATAATCTAATAATATAGGTAAGTCAATGTATGCATTACATTTTCTATCTTGTAGGAACCCATCGAGTCTCAGTCTATCTGAGTGCACACCTTAAGGGGTGCACCGAGAAAGGGGTGGGCAGACCATTGGTGCTTCACATGTTTGTTTTCCTTTTTTACCACTAATTATCTACACATTTTTCTCCTAAAAACATTCCCCTAATATATTCCTCCTATTTTATACCCTCCTATAGTCATTTATCACCTTCATTAGCCCTTTCCCTAACCTAAACCCCTTTTTGGTATTTTAGATGACATAGTCAGCCACATCGACCTTGTATTATTATTGACAAAGCTTATTAGGGACTAAGTCAACTAATTCATAACCTAGTTTATTTTTATCAATTACAATACTAGGTCAATTGGGTTGACCTTATTAGCCTAAACTTTGAAAAGGGTTCAGGGTTAGATCCACCTATATAAAAACTTCCATTTTTCCATTCTTAGATAGATTTTAAGAGTTAATTATTCATTTTTGCTTCTTAACAATCTATTATTCCATCACTCTACTTGAGGAGTCTTATTGTAGGGTTTCTACTTGGAGAAAAATATTGTCTTGTGGAAAAGACTTGGATGTTTTGGTCTTTCTTAGTGATCCTTATGAATCACAACAACCTCTTGTGGAGTACCTTTAGCTAAGGGAGATATGGAGTCTCGATAGGTTTATCTTCCAGGTAAGTATCTCTAACTTTGCTCTTCCTTTTAGTAGATAGAAGTATAAAATGTAATGGATTTTGAATATATTTCTCTCTACATGCATTAGGGTTTTACCTATACATAGTTTAAATAGGATTCTCTTATGCATGCTTAATTTTATTATTTACTAACCTCACTTTTTTCCACAATCTTTGGTGAGAACTAAATTAGATTTTTCTTTACTTATTATTAGTTTAGTGAAAATGAAAACATAGGACCTAGTTAAGGTTATTAAATATTTTTGCTTGAATGGAGGCTTTGCAACAATCTATAGTGATATTATTATGGTAAGATATCCCTTGGCTAGTTATATTAGATCCATATTGGTCATGACCTCAGTTATCTAATGTATCCCCAATCGAAAGCGTAAGTAGGATCTATCTTTTCTTAGATAGGATTGATTTGAAGATTTGTTGAATTTACTATTACATACAATTCCCTTATGTGTGTGGTAGTATAACCACTATGTCTTTATTATGCTTGTCAATTCCACACATTCTATCCATGCATCACAAAAATATTCATCAATAGCATATAACTTATTCATGGTGTCAAAGCCCATGGCCTTTACTCATAACTTTTTCAATACTAAAAATCTCTTGATCAATTCATTAACAACTTATTTTATTTCTTTCTTTGATGATTCAACACAAATTTGTAGATCTACAATAATACTACCCACTTAATGTGTCTGTAGTTTAATTTCCATTGGTTATTGAGAAATTACAATGCTTGATGGTATGTTTACATTACAAACTCCTTTAGAAATAAATATTACCTCCAATTTTTAAGCACAATCACAATAACATAGAATTCCTTGTCATAGAATAAGTATTTATTCTTTGCATCATTTAAAATTTCAAAAAATTATGTGATGGGTCTTCTTTATTTTCTTAAAACCTATTTAATTGCTTCACTACTTTCATCATAATCCACATAGAACAATTTATTTAAATTTGGAAACATTAACACAAGATCCTTAGTGACCTTCTTCTTCAACTATAAAAAAGTGTGCTCAACTTTATCTGTGGAAATACATTCTTATCTTCTTTGAACTCTTCTGTGATCATTCCAAAAATATCATTGAATTTTCTAATAAACTTCCTATAAAGACTTATGATCCATCGAAAAATCACATTTATAATGATCTCCTTGGTTATGGATACTTTAATATCACTCTCACCTCCTTTGGATCCATATTTAATCCTTATTTGGAGTCATAAAACCCAAGTATATTAACTCCATCATCATAAAGATATGCTTATTTATGTTGATCAACAACTTCTCCTTACACAACATCTACAACACATTCTACATATGTGCCACATGATTCTACACCATCTTGTTGAATATTATAATTTCACCAAAATATACAATGAAATACATTCCCAAAAGTTCTCTTCATAATTCATTAGTCAATATCATGAACATACTTGGAACATTTGTCAAACTAAATGGCATCACTAGCCACTCATACAATCCTTCCTTAATTTTGAAAGTTTTGTTCTAATCATCTCTTTTTCTTAGTCTAATATGGTGGTAACTATGCTTTAGATTGATCTTGAAAAAATATCTTGCCCTTCTTAATAAATCCATCAAGTCATATGTGTGAGGAAATTAGAATCTATACTAGATCACAATCTTATTAATGGTCCTTGAATCTATACACACACCATTCTCCTCTTTTATTTTGAGTTGATATTTCATATATTGTGCATGGGCTCAAATTTTGACTTACCAATCCCTTGTTTATAAATTTGTGCACTTGCCTCTACACCTCTTCATTTTCATAAGGTGTATTTGATATGCATCCTTGTTTGGAAAACTTGACTCAATAATCAGAAATATGATATGGATGATACTCTATGTCAATGGTAATCCATCTTGTAGATCATTTGAAATTATATTGAATAATTATTATAATAACAACTTCATTCTGTGTGGTAGTTCTTCATCCTTTTATTATCGGTATCTACATGATCTTCTTGTGTTTGCTTTGTTATAAGCACAAATTGTGCCTTCTTATTTTACACCTCCCTTAGGAATTATTTTCCTAAAAATCATAATCACACATGCAAAAAAATTGATAAAATATCCTTCTTCCTTGTCCTTAAATTTTCTCAACATGAACTTATTCCCATCCTTCTCAAAGTGATAGATATTCATTCTTCCATCATGCACAA
This sequence comes from Torreya grandis, assembly GCA_037957365.1. Taxonomy (NCBI): domain Eukaryota; kingdom Viridiplantae; phylum Streptophyta; class Pinopsida; order Cupressales; family Taxaceae; genus Torreya; species Torreya grandis. Next base: position 1,028,914 of record JARHVA010003104.1, read on the forward strand.
CCTTTATTGCATACTACTAATGCCCTCTAAAAATTACATGACATACAACAATTAGCATGTAATTTCACCAAAATTTGTATTAGTATGCACCCATGTGTAAATCTACAAGGAAATGTTCATTCACTATCACCTTATGGTATTTTTATATCCATGACACCTTATATGGGTTTGGGTGTGCCTTATTAGTTAAACCCAATTTCTCCACCATCTCACATGAGACTAGGTTATATGTGTTGTAACTATATACTATTAATTTTCAAAAATTTCATCTCAACTTGAGTATCCTCCCTAAGAGGCTCTTTCTATGCCTTGACTTCTTTTACCTTTAGCAGCTTCACCAACACCCTATTCATGATTAGGGATTCTCTACACTCTAACCCTTCAAAATATCCTACTAAAAAAACTAAGTCTACATCTTTGTTGCATGATGTGTAATCCAAATTTATATGCCCTAATAATTTCCCATTTCACCTACACACATTCATATGCTCTATGTCTAGGCTAGCCTTATCTAAATAATGTTCCTCGAAATCCTCTCCCCCTTCCATAACCAAATATTATTCTCCCTCTTGACATGTAAGATGTACTTGCGTGTTCTCTTGATCAAATCCATTAACTCCTTTTTCTTATTTCACATGTACTTGATTTCATATAGTTAAATTTTCCATTTGTCTCTATAGTTTATTTTCTACACTTCCTCATCCTCTTCAAAAGAATATCCTTATTCCTCATATGTTGTTCTACTATCTAAATGATAACTTGTCCTCTACATTCAATGAAAACTGATAGGCCTTTTTCAAAAATCTATGTCCATGTCAAAACCATTTTTTCTTGAATGGAGAGGTTAAACCTATTCATGTATCTCAAGACCTTCCCATGGTTAACCTCTTTATGACCTAATCTAAATGTGTTCTTATAGAAATCCTTTGTGTACTCCTTGATAGATAAGCCTTTTCCCTTAGGTTTTATAGTTGATTGAAAAAATCCATCTAGTAATCTTAAAGTAAGAACTTACCCTTCATTTTCACAAGCATTTAATCCCATTGAGCTATCTTCTCCTTTCCTCTTCTTCAGTATTTATTTTGCACTTCTTTCTACCATAACACCACATGACCCTTCAAATTTTTTTGCACCACCTTCATGCATTATGGTTTACTAATATTAGTGAACTTGAAATATTATTCCATGTTCATAAACCAAGCAATGATATAATCTAGATTCAAAGATCCTAAAAATATGCCACATCCACCTTCATGTCTCATCCAATCCATGAGATCTCCTTCAACAATTTTATATTTGTTGCATCTATTTGTGCCTCCTCATCTTCATCCTCTTTGGTACCTTTTGATCATTTTTTTATTTTTTTATAATCACCCATCTCATAAATTTATGTGAAACCATACATTATATCCTCCTCAAAGAAATCTAAGCATGTATGTTTAACACACAACACATCCAATATTTCATTAAGTCTTTCAACCACCTTTACAATAAATATTCCCCTTATGACAACTCTTATGTTTAGATTTTTTTAATTATAGGCTCAACTTTATTTGATAACAAATGATGTAATTATAATTAAGGGTCCTAATGAAGGGATGGCTTAGACCACATAGCCAAATAAACATGCTCTCCAAAAACCTATAATACATATAACTAGAAACAAACACAAGATATAATTTTATATTAATATGGAGAAAAAAAAACATAAGTTTATATTGAAGCATAAACTATAGTATTTTTTTGTGTTGGAAGCCTAAATATATATATATATATATATATGTTTACATATAATTATCGAGTCTCCAAAATCTCCATGCACACACATATATCTTCACACATTATTCACAATCTCACTCTCTTCTTGTTCTAAAAATAGGTAGAATATTCCCTGCAACAACTCGAATTTCATTTTCTAATTTATAAAATGACAACCTTCACTCCCTTTTATAGGCTTCATGAGTGGTATTTGATAATGCAAACAATTCCGTTATTGACATGTAATTTAAGGTTATTTTGTTTTATGTCCATGTATGATTCGATATATTATTCAATGTTGTACCATGTTCTACATGCTGTAATTTACCAATAATACATAGGAATCTACAAATATTAAAATACCTAAATCTCAACTACATGTCAATATGCATTTATTTAATTAACTCTCCCATTTTGCGCTAACATTTAATTCACATAATTAGATAGGGTCTACATAGGCCTATTATAGGTCTACTTATCTTTGTAATCAAACTTCCAAAAGTATTTCGCATGCCAAAGTATTTCATGCTAATAATTTACACAAGACTTTTGGGTGGTTTCCTTTCATGCTTAATTGTGCCATCCATGCTTGCCAAACTAACTTCATTTGTGTTGCACCTATGTTTAGGTGTTTTTAAAACTATGCACATTTTAATTTGATGTGTGAACCAAAAATCTATTCTTCACACATCTTCATGTTCAAATATTTTTATGCGATGAGTCCACCCTTCATCCTTAATCAGTGGATTCTTCCCCTTAATTAATCAATGTTGTGCATTATGCCTTTTTTTTAAAAATATACTTATCCATCCATGGTGACACAAGATTTATTTTTGTGCTTAAGATATTCTTGAATGGTTTTGCATCAAATGAACATTGTTTTAAATAATAATCAACAAACCCAACATAGTGTCACATCAATAATCATATTTGAAAAATGTGACACCAAATTTAAATATGTCGAACCAAAAGGACACAGAGATAGTGAGTTCAAAAAAATGAATAGTCATAAAAAAAGCCAATAAATCTAGTTTATAATCTAATTAAACTTGATCTTAATTATATAAAAGAAATTAATTTTTAAGAGATGCCATTCCAAATGGATCAAGGGATGCTTAATGCTTATAATTAAAATTTTCTAAAACATATCAATTTTTAAATCTTTGTGTTTCATCATTTGGTTCATCTCATCAAAACAAATTTTATATCGTTACATCCCATCAAAAATAAGAAAATGTGCCTTCTAATACATATTATAATCAAAAGATACCTAGAAATGAATAAAACAATGGTCCTTCATATATTCATGGTTTTTTTACTATCATCTTTTGGCAATGCATGATATTATGACTGAAAATAGTTATAGATTAAATATAATTATGATGTCATTTTTATCTAACAAGGCTACATTTACTAGGATTTACTTAGTATGAATATGATAGTTCAAATTTATGATGGCATTTAGTGTATACCTATTGGAGGTATTAAACTAATAATTAATGTTAGTAATTAGTGCTCCATCATAAGTTTGTAAAAGATAATTAAATATATGTAAGTATGGGTGTGAAAATATTAATGTGGAGATAATAATATATTGGATATAAGTGATTTTTATGTGAAGTAACAGTGGCATTGGAATAAGATATTTGTATAAATTTTAGGGAATAAAATAAAAGTAAAGATAGGAATGAAATCTTTATATGAGGTTGGTTTCCTATGAAATAGTACAAACTATTTTGTATAAATGTTCATATCATTATAAATTGAATTATGTTGTTTGATTGACTCATAATTAAATCATTCAATCTTATATTAATAAATATTTTATCCATTAATTTAATACCCAAATTTCAGTTAAAGGTAGTCCTTACACACTTATAATCTATTTTTATGTCATATCAAATACATGATTGTATTATCTATTACTTGGACACCCATTTATTAATTAAATAAGAATGAATACTTATACATTGCACATTTATCTATTGTTTCTGTATAATTAAGATGTACATACCATATTGGTCACAAATTATTAGATACCTAGCTAAAGACACATAAATTAAAATTTAAGCTAAAATAATGTACTTATGGCCACTCTTTTGACACACTTAGATCAAGACCTATTATAGGGCCTTTTGACCACTTTCCTTCATCTTTTGTGTGGATGATCCATTATTATAAGAAAATTTATGACCTATAATGTCTCTATACATACCACTTAGTAACTTAAGATCACTATTAGAATGAACCATACCTCCATCTTATCAATTCTTGCCCTTATAACTATAGTGCCCCATTTGGACAATAGTGTTCCTTATTATTATCCACCTCTACTAATAGTGTCCTCCTACCAACTAATGGATCTTTAAAAAAATTTAAAGTTGTATAAGGTTTGTCCCACAATTTTAAAAATCCCAATCTAAATAAATTCCAAAAATACCACTATAAAATCATATTTCAAACCATTTTACACACAAGAGGCTTTTCCATTGAAAAACACCATAATTATAATTGCACATTGAGAGAAAATTCTCTATTTTCCCAATTCTAATTACACACAAATATAACAACCCTAAGCTACATTTTGATTACACTTCCAAGGGTATCATCTAACATGTTTACCAGTTTCACACACACTACCATAACATAGGAGAACTACATGGAGTTTTTTTACCTCTTTTGAGTATTAGTATGTAGGCATCACTCTACATAGGAGGTGTTGACGTCAAGCAAAACTTCAAAAATTGACCCCCTTTTTAACTATGATTGAATTTTTTCTTCTTATTGAGATAGGGTTTTAAGTGGAAAAAAAGTTACATAGTGGTCCCTATATAAGATCAGAACCTCCCACATGGTCCATAGAAGAAACATGCCATCGTCAACATAAATGAAAATATTAGAGCCCTATTGTATACCAACAAGGCCACTTTATTAAAATATTAACATCCTCACTAGTGTCCAGTTGTAATGCTATTATCCATGAACCTTACTAGTTCTTATTATAATCTTGCATTTAGACAACAAAATCAATCAGTTCGTCTCATATCTAGAAACAATTTACATCTCATTTTTGAGATAAGTTTATGTTTTTTTAACTCTACATATTTATATATTTAGTAATTTCTAAATTAGCTTGTGTCTTTTATTGCATATTTATAGTAATATAATTTTACACACTAGTTTGTCATATTTAGATAACCTACTTTCCTAGTTTTCCAAAATTTGATAAAACATATTGGTAAACCCATGTATTCATTGAATGTTGAAAAAACCCAACCATTGATTCTTCTAGGGTTTTTATTCTTGTTCTTGTTGTTTTCTATTATTTTCATAGGGTTTTCATATTTAATAAATTCTTTACTAGAAACAGTATTCCACATTATTATTTCTTATCAAATTTAATTTAATAAATTTACTTCCACCTACTAAGTTAAAATGATAATACTATAATGGTAGAGTCAGTTGATATATTTGATGATAGATATAAAAGGTAATTATAAGTATTTCTCTAAAATAATAAAGATATGCAAGATGAATTCATACAAATTATTATAGAGGAAATCAAGAAATCAAGAGAAGTCCAATCCTCCAATACATCTAATCATATGAACCTCATGGATACGCTATTTTTTATCATCATTTACTGTGGGAGAACCCAAGGCATTCAATAGATTACTACGATAATTAATACTAAGTCATTGGGAACACAACCTTTGGTTAGCACCATTATTTTTCTCCTAATGTACAATCCCTTATGCATGAGCTTCATACTCTATAAGCTAAGGTGTTACAATTTGAGCAAGTTTATTTTAAATCAATCTAGGATCTCAATTCTTAAACTCTGTTTAATACACCATTGGCACCACACATAACAATATATATTCTACCTAATGTTTTATGGCATACAATATTATAATATATGTTGGAAAGGGTGATGTCAAACAACATTTTCCAGCATTTCACACAACATGTTTACACTATGTGTACAATGAAAAATTATTTACTAAGTTATTTCAAAGGATTCTAAAGGAATATTCTTTGCAATGGTTTTAAAATTTAACTCATTAATTATTACATGCATTCAATTCTTGGGCTAATATGTTTCTATCACACTTTTCAATAAATATTGGTGAGAAGTTCTCATACACTCATATTTATCAACTAAAACAAAAGTATAATGAGCCTATCATATAATATGTGTTAGGGTACATGTATATGATATTTTATGACAATGTAACACCTTAGTCTTATACACTTGGCAAACTCATGGCCCTACCTATCCCTCTTAGTTCTACACATGCCTTGCTTCTTCAAACCTTGAGTTTTCTCTATCTTGTGCCCCTTGGCCTATCTCTTAGTTTAAACACCCTTATATTGATGGCACAAACATCCTTTCTTTCCCATAATTCTTAAAATGTACTTTTATTATACCTCTATAAGTTTTGAGACCATTTTTTCTCTCCGTCTCCATGAACAGTAACATCTATGTCAGACAGTAACATCAACATTGTTATCATATCCCAATGCAAGTGTTCAATTCACTAAAGTCATCTAATTTACAAATGAAAAGTCTTACAATCATCAACCTAAGTGATTTAATGAAATTTATCTCCTGATAGGATTGATAAAAATATAATATCAATCCTCATTCATTCCTCACCTTGATAAGACCAAAAGAGCACTCAAGATGCACTTAATTTACCAAAATATTTCCTACTCTCCCCTATTTTAATATAAATCAAAGGAATACACTAGCTATAGGTTTTAAGGACTAAAGGAGTAGTCATAAGGTATAGGCCATAGTTGTACCTACTTTACACATTACATGATTCACACATAAGCTAACATGTAGAGAACTATAAGAGTCTAAGGCCCTTATTTATACTATTAGCTATGTAAATAGTGCCCTTTAATAGTGGGATAATTTTGGGTTAGATCGATACCATGTGTACACTAATTTAATTTTACCCAAGGTCACATTGAAGATGCAGAGCTAGGGTTTTACCATTTCACTAGGAGCAACAATCCAAGACCTAGATCGGAATGCACCAAAGTGAAGGTAAATCCAAACCTAGAAGCATTCAAATGGTCACATCCTATTTTACTAAATATTTCTTATATGACACTAGCAGCGAGATCAAACATTAGCATCGATGTAACTATCCTAGGATGATGTAAGTGTCTGAAGATTGGAGGAACTAGATCTAAAATCTGACAATTGATATAAAATATACTTCCTATCTATTTTTTGCCTATACCATATACAACATTATATTAGAATTATAATCAGCTAAGTACTTTATCTTATGTCATTTTTATATCTAGCCTAGTTATACTTTCCATTAAAGGTTTATAAATTCAGCATATGGTACATATGAGTTTAACACATTAATTGGCCTTGTATAGATCTGATATTTACCATTATGCCCTATCATTTCTATATCCCTAACTCTAAACACTAAATGGTATCCATATACAAATTAGTTTTAAATAGTTAAATCACTCCTTCACATTGTAAAGACCTTGTAGGATAAGGTTACAAACATTGAACAAAAGGCTTCAAAGTCTTCACATGATATAAATTCGCAAGATGTGTTACATAACCATATTACAATTAAGATATATTTCCACCCTTTTAAAAGTATATTTTTTGAACCTAAGTTCAAATTTTATTATGGCAAGAGTGATCCTGAGCAACATATTCAAAATTTCTATGCAACATGCCTTGAATATGCTTCAAATGATAAAATTTTGACCTAACTATTTCCAAGGAGCTTCAAGGACTATGCTTTGAGGTGGTTTTATGACTTATCTCTCCAATCCATGGAATAATTCAAACCTATTTTAGATCACTTTTTGGCACACTTTTATATTAATGGTATCAAAAATATTTCCTATGCTCAAATTGCAAAAATCAAATAAGGAACCAATAAACTAGTCAATGAATGTATCTAGAGGTATAAGATAATGCTAGCTGAAATAACCAATCCTATGGAAAAAATTAGTTGGACATTAATGAGAAGTTTTCTTACTCATTTAAATGAGTCCATTGTTTTAAAAAAGTTTTAATATTTTGATGATTTATGCCATATTGTACGAGAACATGAAACAAAGCTTATGTCATTGAACAAGCTCAAGTATGTAACAAACACACCAGCTGCATCTACATCTTATATAAAATTCACAATTGCACTAAGTTCTAAGGTAAAACCTCCTAAGCCTAAAAAGGAAACAACCACCATGTTTAACATAGTTTCAAAATAAACTAATAGGCTTGTCTTATCTAATGCATCAAGGAGATAATTTAGACATTTACCTGAGCCTCTTGCTTCATCACTCCCATATTTTTTAGAGTGTCATATTATATTTCTCCCTCCTAAAAAGGTTGATGTAAATAGACCTCTACCCAATGGATAGGATGAAAATTTTTATTGTGACTATCACCAAGGCCCTGGGCCTTCTAAGAACAAATGCTTTACCCTAAAGCATAAGATCCAAGACCTCATTGATGACTAAAATATTACATTTGATGATGATCCAAAATAATCAGGGTCACAACCTGATGATCACCATAAACAGAAAATATTTAATAATCCTTTGCAAGACCATTCCAAAAAACAACTATATTTTCTTGGAATATAATGCACATAATCCTCCCTTATATTATGGACACCCACTAGATGGTTCATTAGTAGTTACAGATGACATATACCTCTTGTGGTTCAAAAACCTGCCATTTCCTTTAATGAAAGTGAAATTAAGGATAATGAATCTAATATTCATTTTATATTAATTATAGAATACCTTCATAAAGACACCATATTTAGTGTTACTCTTGATAATGGTGTAATCAAAAATGTTTGCACCATGACATTACTTACACATTTAGGTTATACACATCAAGATTTGTACCCTTTTACTAGATCAGTCAGAGCATTTGATGGGACTAGCTAGAAGGTTATTAGTGAGATTGATCTACCCTTACAAGTTATAACTACACATTTGGTTACTAATTTCTCTTTTATACCTTATATAGGTGTCTTTGACCTATTGTTAGGATGACCTTGGATACACACTCTTCGAGAAGTACCTTCTAGAATACATGGGTATGTTAAATACATTCAAGCCAATTGAATAATTACAATTTATGTTATTCCATAATGAAATCCTCTTTAAAAAGAGAAATTCATACCCATATAGTTAATTATCAATCCTGTTAAGGCTAATATAATGTAAAAGGGTATGTAAAAAGTAATTCCATTTACTAGGTAAATAATACTTGAGAGACTTTTACATTAGAGATAGATAATGGGTTCTACATAATCCTCATCTTTTGTGCACCATATTCAAATATCTAGAGCACCTAAACATGTTCTTACTATTTTTTTTCCAAAGAAACAAAAAAATACACAAATATAGGTTCAAAGATACCCTATTCCTTTTATTGGTACTTCACAACCCCAGAGTCCCATTATACATACACCGAGCATCACAGATACCATAGTGACATATATTAAACTTATCTATTCTTGTTGGTAGTACCACTAGTTTCATACACCAGGTTCTAAGTGGGGAGATACCTATGATCATCCTTTGGATTAGACCATAGGATGATATTTTCTCTTCTAGAAAATACCAAAAAAATAAATAAAAACATTCAAAAATCCGTAAACAATTTTAGCATCTACATGTTCTATTGGCTCCTTGGCATATATATGTTAGTTCCATGTTGAGGACTAGCATATCATTTTAATCCTATATGTGCATACATATGCATACATAGATACATGATATACTTATGGGTGTTGGGGCTTCATTATACAATCTTGATATACATAGGTTATATGATTTGATGATCACTCTACATTATCATGTTTGAGATTCCATTTGTACTTACACATGCATATTATCCAATGTTATACATTCTATAGGGTACTTGATATGCTATTTACTTAATGATTTTTTGATAACACATTTGATCCATGGGCCACTATGACATGTTTATGTTGGTTTCTTATGCTTTTCCTTTTCACACTTCCTTGAGTGTTTTGCCTTGCTATTGTCTTGCTTTTTCAAGTATTTGAATATGCTCCATTGTATGTGACCATTATGCATATGTTTTCCTTCTTGGAAATTTTAATATGTATTTCATTAATTTTTTTGAATATTTGACTAATTCATGCCCATTAAATTTCATAGCATTTGAACATGCCCCTTATTTTCAGTTTCCTTAGGCCATTACTTTTTGAATTGCTTTTCAGTGCTCTTATATGTGTGTTTTTTTTCTTATTAAGATTTTACTATTACTATCAAGACATTTTAATTATATTTATTATGAATATTAGGCCTACATTTGATCACATTAATTATATGATTTAATGATACATTTATTATACATATTTCCTTGTATATACTACATAGTTACATTCACAAATTTATAAGTTGTCTTACCCTTTTTAAGGTGAGATAGCTACTAGGTACTATTTGTACTTCACCTCAAGGAGAGCGGGAGGGAATATTAGTGGGGGCATGCCATGGTGACATGGATTCCACATTTACATAGTTTCTATATTATAGTGGGTGCATGTTTTGGAAGCTTGTTCTCCACACTCACACAATATATAATACTTACACCAGTTCACAAATTTAGTGGGGGCATGTCAAGATGACATGGCTTCCACAAATTCATAACTTTTATATTCAATGGGGTAATTATTTGAAATCATGTTCTCCACATTCATTCATTATGGTACTTAGAATTCACAGATTGAGTGGGGGTGTGTTTAGGAAGCATGTTCTTGACACCTAATTAGTTTTTAACATATCTAACTTATAGTGGGAATATGTTTGAGAAAAATGTCCTCCACAATGATACTTATATCAGTTTTATATTTCTCCATATATAGTGGGGGCATGATTTGGAAACATGTAATCTACACTTACAAAGTATTTCAAATTGGCCAAATCACATAGTTATATGATTTTGATACAATTTTGTGGTAGAATTATATACATGGTACCATTGTTACACATAGTTTAAGTATGATAAAAATCTAAAGTACATAGGGTATTCAACATGTCCCTAATATTACAAAATCTAAATCAAATTTAGACTTCAAAACTATTACACATACTGATACTCAATAGACTTTTACAAATTTTAGTGAGCCAATCTATTGTAGTAATTGGTTCACCTTTTGATATGGTTGAAATGATTAAATCACTCAATCTTTCCAATTATTTAGTTTGGAATTGATCATACAAACTCATTTGGTTATAAGTATCATTGGGTTGCATGCTTGAGCTAATCTCAACTTCTAGGTGGAAACTCATTTTTTCTCCAATGTTAGAGGCATGTGCTTTCTAATATCTCTCTCTATCTCCTTGGATATATGTATTTTAAAATAATTATCAATATTTATCCTAATATTAGTTTTATAATGTTATAATGATATATATTATGTAAAAATAACTTACCAATAGGCAAGGTGGCTATATCGACACACACGTGTACTCCTAAACCTTATTCTTTCAATTTTAATCTATTTCAAGTTATTTTGACATGATTACATATACTAATTATACAATGAAACATGATATTGGTTTCAAGTCAGTCACTAGTAAAGAACTCAATCATAGCTCTAATAATCACTCAAATTAAACTTAGGCAAAGACAAATTTTGCATACACACCCAGGTACTTATTCATTTCCTTTAAATTAGTAAATTCATTAATAGTTTAAATGGGGTAAATGTAGATGATATTTTGTGATTATGTATCACCTTAGTCTTGTACACTTGGTAAAATCATGACCCAAGCCATTCCTCTTAGTTATACACATGCCTTGATTCTACAAGATTCACATCTACTATATCTTGTGATCGTTACCCTATCTCTTAGTTTGATTTGATTTATATTGATGGCACAAACATCATGTCTTATCTAGAATGATTAAAATGTACTTATCTTATACCTCTACATGCTTTGAGCATATACATGGTCTCCTTCTCCTTGGACACTAACATTTAGGTCATATAGTAGAATTAATGTAATTGTCTTGGTCTGATGTACATGTCTAGTGCCAGACATTCATCCAATTTGAAAATGAAATGTATTACAATGGTCAGCCTAAGTGATTTCATGTTATTTATCTCCTGATAGAATTAGTATAAATACAATATCAACCCTCATTCATTACTTACCTAAAGAAGAACAAAATAACACTCAAGTTACCAAAAACTTTTTCATCTTACCCTATTTGGATATTAGTGAAAAGAATAACCCAACTATAGGTCTGAAGTACTACAGGAGCAATCATAAGGTCATATTTACCAAGTTACAAGCTATGTCACTATTGTAATTACTTTACACATTATATGATTCACACACAAGGCAACACATAGGGGAGAAATACATGAGTCTAAGGCCATCTTCTAGAGTATTGGATATGTAGGTAGTGCCCTTTGACAATGTGATCATTGTGGGTCAAGTCGACACTATGTAACCATTAACTTATTTACCCCCAAGGTCACATTAAAAATGTAAAGCTAGGGTTTTTCCATTTCACCAAAAGAGATAATCTAAGAACTAGATCTGAATGCCCTAGAGTGAAGGCAAAGCCAAACCCAAAACCATCCAAGTGATCACATCCTATTTTAGTGCATATTCCATATAGGACACTAGTGTCAAGGTTAGACACTAACATCAATGTAACTATCCCAAGTTGACACATGTATATAGAGAGCCAATGTGTAACAACCCTATTGGGGTCCAACTAGATATTCATGTTTTTATAAATTAAAAACATATACCAAATATAGATTAAACTATGAGAATATAAAGAGATCATATGAAATATTCAACACATGATAAATCAAACAAGCATACAACATCACATATTACTCATCTCTAATACTATGAGAGTACATCAAGATACAAATATAAATAGTAACTATATTAAATCAACCATAGTTGATTAAAATCTATATCCATTATTGTCAAGATAAAATAAAGAGTAATTATACCTCATGATAATATTCAATAATAAGTAAAATAAAATACAATTTACATATAAGATACATAGATTTCTTGAATCATAGTTCTCAAACTCAAGTATCTATGTCAATCTCTAGTGTCATCTTGATAATTAGTACTATTATGGAGAGGGAGAACATCATCCAAGAACTTATCCACACAAACCATGGACCAATGATCCCCCATATTAATCTCATTAGGAAATGGCCCTCCCTTTAGGGATGAGTAGATAGTGATGGCATGGGAATCTAGAGAGACAAGAAAGTTCCCGTGTACTGTATGATATCTAAACTAAGCATGTAGTGTATCGTAGAAAATTGTTTTATTACAAGATATCACAAAAACATGTAAGTCATACTAATGAAATGATAATGTATCACTAAACATACTTTGGCTCAATGTTTTACAAATAATAACGATCTAGATCAATCAAATTCATACACACCACTAGATTAGATTGCCTTCATCTATCATTGTGACACTAGTAAGCTAGTGAAGTATATCTCACTCCTTAATCTATATTAGCAATGAATATTAGTGAAATAAAATTCAAACATAAGATTAATTTAGTTTATATCCTACTAGAAAACACATCCTTTAACATGTTGAACATAGGAATAACCAAAGCATACATTTATTCTATCAGAAATATGAATGAATCTTACATTAGTTTCTATCCCATACTAGAAATAATGACTAAAATTTATACCACCCAGGTAAATACACTTTTAACTGCATATTTTTACTACCATGTTTAGTTTCCAAACACACTACTTCATATGATTACCCATATTACCATACTCTAATTTTCTAAGACATAATTACTAGTTTTTCACAATCATTCACATAAATTAGTCTTAAATACATGGAAATATAAGCTTTTATCCATATAGTAAGGTATAATTAATAAATTAATAGTTCTCATGGAAAACATTAATATACTATAATAGCATTTAATAAAGTCTCAAAGCTCTATGCATGCATACATAAAGTCCTACTAACTGTCACAAAAAATATTATTCATAGTAATAACCAGCATGTATACTTTAAGTCAATCAAATGTAGGTGCGAGTCTAGACATATTAAAAATGGTATATACCATCCAAGTATAATATACTCTTTATAGTACTCTATGATGTCCCATACTATCATAGTTCACAACTACATAAACACACAAAATCAAAATTATTATTTCAAAATCAACCAATCTACAAACATAATAATGATATAGTAAATGAAAAATTATACCATCTGAGTATAATCTAGGTTTAAACTACATATTAGCATTCAAATAAATATAACTAATTAGCACACATCATGATGCCCTATTATGTGCTAAATAAAACCAAACATTTACACATATTAACACCTCTATAATTTGCACCACATGCAAATATCCAATACTTAATTCATAACTAACACTATAACAAACATTGCAGAGAAATATAGTGCTCATATAACAATTATGATTTTCACTTTAATAATTCATTTTGTTCCTAGGAGACTATTCCAAAAGGTTATAGTTTCTTATTCCTAAGAGACTTAATTAATTACTCTACTCATTCATTAAATTGTAGGTACAATTCCTATATATGAGCACCTGTGCACCACATGAAAGTACTTGAATGTTATTTCATTACAATCCATATTTCATTATATTTTTAATCAAGAGCTTCCTATAATAATTTATCTCAAAATTCTTGTCATACATTGAATGATTATGATTTTAATTAAAACCCGAGTTAAATCAAATGATCAAGATCCTCTACAGTAATACTAGTATGTACGCAAAGCATAAACCTCTATTAAACATAGTTCTATATTTTATAATCCCCTGAGTAACTATAGCTATAAGAACACACTCCTTTATTCTATCATAAACATAAGAATTCATATGTTCATTCATGTATTCATTTATATGTAGTTTATAGTTTTACCCCTATACTATGGGTTTTAAACTCTACACTATACACAAGTAAAGCATTATACATAAATTTATGCCATTACACATCAAGCTTTAAGATATAAATTCCCTATACTAACTATCCCAGTTATGTCAGGACATTAGTTTTCCATATGTTTATCAAGTTATAACCCATTTCCTTTGAGATAAAGAGAATCCATAAAAATTGTCCACAAATAAATAATGGAGTAATTATAATATTTTTATACTCATAAATTATTAAACATGTGGATCAATATATCATACAATATGTTACCATGTCTAATTGCACATTAGACACATAAGTATTTGGTATAATACATATATTCTGGTTAAATATATATTTAGAGTTCACGTTAGTTTTGACAAGTAAAGATATATGATTATCTTACTTATTCATTTATATAGAACTTTAATAAATATTTAACCTCACTAGATATTAATAATGGTTTACAAAATACTAAATCTAATATAACAATCCTACTAATATAAACATCTATTGATATAAGTGTTTGGATATTAACTCACCCAAGATAAAATAAGTGATTCCTTTAATATTATATGCATGTTGTAAATACATGAAATAAATATGTGGCCCACTTAAATAACAATTCCTATTTATAATAATTACTCCTATATAAATAATAATTATTGTGTCATATTATAATAAACCAATTCTCATTACGTGATGCCTAAAGTTTTACTGTAGGCCACATCTTGTTATTACATTCATAAAACTATGCATGCTATAAATAAGTGCCACCTTTAATATTATATGCATGCAATTTTAATTATAGTAAATACTTTAAGTGTTTATTTCATATTGTCTTATGATTTTATTAGTTGGACTACTTTCTAACTAGAGTCAAATATTAAATCATTTTAACTAGAAAAACTTGATTCCATATAAATTATTTTAGATTAATGAGTAATCTTTTCAACCAGAGGTATTTTACTAGCCATTATATTCAACACTTTATGATATTAAACTTGGAGATTTTATTATGTTAACCCCAACTATTTTCATAGATTTGAACTCAACGATTCATTATATTAAACTTGGTTTAATACTTCATTGCATACTCAGGCCACTAGAATGTCATTTAGACTAGGTTAACACTGAGGCTATCAATAAATACAAAAACCAAGTAATGTTAATATCCAATATATAAGAATAGGTTCAATTCCTCATTGTAGAGTGTAAATACTACCAATTTTACATGGGTCAATGCCTATCTACAATAACATTTTGACAATTACAAATTCATATCACTATGAATCCTTATCTTGCTTTGTAGTTTGGTATGTTAATAGGTCGATACATATTTGGATTATTTAAACATATACAAATAATAAATAAATAAATAACATGGACTATCAGTCGATGCCTATAATTCCTACTTATATATGCCTATGTGTGTTAATGCCTCTATTTTCCAAATGCCTATTTATATAATTAATAGGTAACATAGATGATCAATTAATGTGGTATGGGAGGTATGCATGCTTCTATGCTAGAATCAATACACTGAAGACTGACAAGCCTTCCCTAATTCCATACTGGTAGTGATTTTCAAGGGTATTCAAATTAATAAACATCCCCTTTCATCTACAATTCATTTCATTAAATCAAATACATTCTATATATAGCCAACACACTACTTAATTCTCAGATTTTCACATCATGAATACATGAAAATTAAGTATAAAACTAACCTATGATTTGCTTAGCTATTTTGTGAATATAGAAATCCACCTTTCTTTCATGTTTTGTTCTGTCTCTTCTTTGTTCCCTTCTGGAATTTACTTCCTTCTCTTATGATTCCCCTTCCTTCACTCTCAAAGGTTATAAGCGTAGCTCTATTTTTGTCTAATGATTCATTTTTGTTTTTTTTATTTTAAATTATTTTAATTTTAGTCTTTTCTTTTATTTATTCTATTTTATTGATTTATTATTTTTTAATTTGATTTATCCTTATTTCTCAAATCATAGGATTTAATTAAAACTTTCCTCTAGATTTAAATCCAGGGAACTTCATATTCCAATATGCATGAGCTTCAAATTGATCATACCTTTTATCAACATGGTGAAGTAAGGGAGCTTCATATTATAATATGTAGGGCCTAAAAAACACCTTTTCCACATGTATTTGGGCCTCAACATATGGTGAGGTATATATAAGATGCCCATAGCTAGCCTTTTATCCTATATTTCAAGCCTATTTTTTGAATGTTTTCTTTATTCTATTTTATTGATTTCTTACCTTTTTTATTTGCTTTATCCTTATTTCTCAAATCATAGGATCTAGTTAAAACTTTCCTTTATATTTAAATCTTTCCTCTTTTCCATTTTATCCTTGTTTGAGCATAAATAATATATATATACTCATTAATTAGATTAGAAGTTCAAATTGTCTTAATGATAATTCAACCAATAAATTCTAACTTAGTCTAATTAATCAAAACATGTTCCTAACATCATTTAATAGACATATATAAAATATGAATTTCAAATAACTAACTAAACCATGATAGAAACCATATTTAAAATGACTATATAAATGCACATAGCAGCCAAAACATACTATGCTAACCATTCTACATGTATCTAACATGTAATAGCTATATATGGTGTGTGTAGGGTACTTGTCAATTTCTATATTGTCCTCTGACATGTCAATCTATGTCACCCTCTATGATGATGCTCTCTCTCTATCATGATCTACGGGATTTATTTTATTACATAAACCTCAAAACAAGGGAGGTCGTTAGATCATAATAGTCATTTTATATATATATCATAAAATATAACTAAAATGACATATTAACATGATCAAAAATTAAACATTTACTTACAGCTAACTCATAGTAGTGTGATCATGTAACCTAAGAAATATTTTAATACCCCATAACATTACATAACTCATATCTTAGCTAAAAAAATAGCCAAATCTAAATTTGTTGATATCCACCGATAATCTAAGAAGTTTGTCTGGCAAGGAACTGGGATGTAACATCCTTCCCCCTAAAGCTAGTCAACATCCTTGATGATTGTTATTAAAACATGATTTTTGAATTCAAAAACCTTATCTAGCAAATCACAAATATGATATACAATATTTAATTAAGTAATAAATGTAAAATTACGTATAGAACTTACCATAGTTCCGTTAAATTACGCTACTCCTAGATTATTGGTCCCATAAGACCCTGTACTATGACATCTATTTACTATGTAAACATGGTTTGTGAGTTTTACTTTCTCAGATTGATTCTATCATGACCACACCAATGTCTAGAACCATCAAGATAAGTCTATATATACTATATATATGACCACTTTTGTTACCTTGAAGGGTCTCACATATTTTGATGAAAGTTTCACTAACTTCCCAAGAGCACATAAAATCATTAAACAAATAAAAAAAAATGATCAAGGATATTTATAAAAAAATATTCCATCCCCTATGATTAACTCTTTATCCTAGAGAGTGTTTTTCTCATTCCAGAGAAAATAATTAGAAAATTTGGCAAGAATGATGTGCATAAGTTAATACTATCGATACCCTACATAGCTCTTGATAAGTGTAACATGTCAATACTATCACTACTCCATGAAGCTCTTGAAAATTATGATGATGAATAGGAACTAGAAACAATACATTTCTAATGTATATAAAATTATGGAATAATCATTTCACCATATACATGTGTATGGCCATACAACTGAATTTGACAAGTCCATTTGTCAAATCCCAATTTTAACAAGCCCATCTATCAGATTCAAATTCATTAAATACAAATTCAATGTGAGGATAAGTAGGATACCATCTTATAACTTAGATCTCACATTCCTAATTCACTATTTTACCCTCAAGTCTCCCTGACTTAATGATCTCCAAAAAGTACATAATGTTTAATTAATCACAATTATATGTTAATAGATCATAAAAATTAATAATATGAGCTAAATAATTTTATATGTATAACATACATACAAGATAAATTATACAATCAATCCATAATTGTATTAAATTACCACTAGCCACACGTAACTAGTATCATATTACATAGCTTACTTTATTCTATTATATTCATGGTTAAGAGGAAATAATGTTAAAATTAACATAACACACAAAGTCCAAAGGTCATACCATTCTTACAAAATATAAGAGATACAATATTTCCCTACTTGCTTGGATAAAATGTAACAAATTAAAAGTTTATCTCAACTCCTATATTGACAAGATGTTTTGCACATCTTATACCCTGCTCACTTTTGATGAAAGGTACAAAAATAACTCTTCAAAATAATGTGCTTTAAGCCAAAAAGAGAACAATATCAATATAGTCAAGAGTAAATAATATCATATTAATTATAATCAACTTTATATATATATATATATATATATATATATATATATATATATATATATATATATATATATATATATATATATATATATATATATATCAAGGTTTACCACCTCACATGGTCTTAAAATCACAAGTTAGATCGACTAGTGAATCTAAAGAGTCATAATTGAAAATTAGAGAACTATCATCTCAAAAATTTCTACATACCCTCATAAGGTAAAAACAAAACACCACATTTCAATGCTACTAAATCACTACCTACTTACCAAACCTATAAGTATAGTATCACAATCTATTTCCATAACCTGTAAAGGAATATACTAACCAGAAAGATGAATCACTCCATCCATTTCTATAAATTTTCTCTCAACCAAAATTATAAGACACTAATTCCCTAGTCTCAAGGAAAATAAGGTCAAAACAACATCAAGAAAATAAAAATCCTCACAAGGGCTTAAAATGATGTCAAAGGAAAATAAGGGAGTAACAACTCTCTTTTGTGCCTACTATGAGAGGTGACACCTCTTCTAAATCCACATAAACAAAAGGGTACCAAACCAAAAAAAACTCCTAACACAAAGGAATTATCGACTGAGACAACAACACTCTACTACAATAAAGGTCCCACCACACTAGGTGGTACCAAACTAGGAATGGTCTTATAAAATTTACCACTCCTAGGATTAGTAAATAAAAGACAAAAAAAACTAAAGAACATAAATTTAAGTGACAAGCATCTCGTGCTTCATAAACACCAACAACACAAAACATAATGATAAAGGCAATTTCATAATCAAGAAAGGATATAGTCACTCTTGAGGTGTTTGATCTAAGTGATCAAACTATGGTAGAAAATTTTTGTTCATAACTCATGAAATATGTGATGTACTTACCTACTCACCTTGTATTCATCAATCACCAATGGGACACTAGATAAACTAATCCCTTAAATAACTTAAAATGGGTATAGGTGCTCTTCATGGTACACACTCAATGTTCCTCACACATATTATTGAATGTCAATTACTTACAAGAGTCACCAAACCACACAAGAGGGTCTACCAAGTCTCAAAACACCCATCATGGATCTACACCGAGGCACCACAAGTCCAAAATACCCATGAAATATTTCATGTTGGTAGGTTCGCACTGGTGAATAAAATGATAGGAAAACACTAATGGATTCACTAGGTCTTAGAGTTCAAGCCATAGATATAATACCACATGTAACAACCCCAATGGGGTCTAACTAGGAATACATGATTTTTTTAATTAAACACATATGAGAATATACAAAGATCGTATGAAATATTTAAAGCATGATAAAAAAAACAAGCATATGACATCACATATTACTGATCTCTAATATCACGAGAGTACATCAAGATGCAAATATACATAGTAACTATATTAACTCAACCATAATTGATTCAAATATACATCCATTACTATCAAGAAAGAATAACAAGTAATTACAACTCGCATGACAATATTTAGTACTAAGTACAATACAATATAATGTACATATAATAAACATGTCTTTCTTGAAGCATAGTTTCCAATCTCAAATATCTATGGCATTCTCGATTGTCATATCAAAAATTAGTACTATTGATGGGAGGGAGAGCATCATCCAAGTGATTTTACATACAAAACATAGACTAACGATCCCTTGAACTAATCCCATCGGTAAATGGCCCTTCCTTGATGGATGATTAGATAGTTATGGTGTGGGAATCCATAGAGAAAGGTGAGTATGTGTGTTGTATGATTTCTAAACTAAACATGTAGTGTATCATACAAAACCATTTTATTGCAAGATATTGCACAAACATGTAAATCATACTCATTAAATGATAATGTTTTACTAAACATACTTTGTCTCAAAGTTTAAAATAATTAATAATAATGATCTAGATCAATAAAATTCATATACACCACTTAATTGGATTACCTTCATTTTTCATTATGACACTAGTAAGCCAATGAAGTCCATCTCACTCCTTACTCCATATTAGAAATGTAGATTAGTAAAATATAATTTAACCATAAGATTCATTTAATTTATATCCTAGTAGAAAAAACATCTTGTAACATGCTAAACATATGAGTAACCAAAGCATACATTTATTCCATCAAATGTATGAATGAATCTTACGTTATTTTCTATCTCATACTAGAAATAATGACTATGGTTTATACCACCTGGGTAAACACACTTTTTATTTTAGATTTTTACTACCACATTTAGTTTCTAAACATCCTACTCACTATGATAATCCATATTACCATAGTATAGTGTTCTAAGACATAACTAATAGTTTTTCGCAATCAGTCACATAAAGTATTCTTAAATACATGGAAATATAAGATTTTGTCCATATATCTAGGTATAACAAAGCAAGTCATAGTTCCCACACAACATAGTAATATACTATCATATCATTCATTAAAATATCAAAGTTATATGCATACATACATAAACTCCTACCAACTATCACAAAACATATTATTCATAGTAATAATGAGCATGTATACATTAACTCAATTAAATGTAGGTGAGAGCCTAGACATAGCAAAACTGGTATATAACATCCATGTAATACATACTCTATATAGTACTCTATGATATCCCATACTATCATAGTTCACAACTACATAAACACACATAATCAAGTTTATTATTTAAATATCAACCAATCCAAAAATATAATAACCATCTAGTAGGTGAAAAATTATACCATCTGAGCATACTCTAGGTTTAAACTACATATTAGCATTCAATGAAATATAACTAGTTAGCACACATCATGATGCACCATTATGTGCTAAATAAAACCAAACATTTATACATATTAACACCCATATAATATGTACCACACATAAGTATCCAATATTGAATTCATAATAGTCTAAAAAACATTACAGAGAAATAGAGAGATAATAAAATAGTTATGATCTTTCACTTCAACAATTCATTTTATTCCTAGGAGACTATTCCAAAATGTTATAGTTTCTGATTCTTAATAAAATTAATGACTTACTCTAATCATCCATTAAACTATAGTTACAATTCCTATATATGATCACCTATGCAACACATGAAATTACTCTAATTTTATGCCATTACAATCCATGGTTCATTATATTTTTAGTCAAGAGCTTCCTATGATCATTTATCTCATAATCCCTGTCATATGTTGAGTGAATATGATTTTGTTTACAACCCAAGTTAAATCATATGATCAAGATCTTCTATAGTAATATTAGTATGCATGAAAATCATAAACCTCTATTAATCCCTCGATTAAATCTAGTTAGAGGAGTACACTCCTTTATTCTAGCATAAGCATAAGAATTCCTATGATCATTTTCATATTCATCCATACATAGTTTGTAGTTTTACCCTTATAGTACACGTTTTAAACTCCACACCTTACACAAGTAAAACATTATACATAAAATTATTCCATTACATATCAATATTTAGGATACAAATGTCCTCTATTAATTATCCCAGTTATGCTAGGATATTAGTTTTCCATATGTTTATCAAGTTATAACCCATTTCTTTTGAGATATAAAGGATCCATAGCAAATGTCCACAAATAAATAGAAAATTAATAATAATATTTTTATACTTCTTGATTATTAAACATCTGGATCAATATGTCATATAATATATTACCTTGTCTAAATGCACATTAGACATAAAAGTATTTGTTATAATACATATATTCTGGATAAACATATATTTAGACTTCACATTAGTCTCACAAGTAAAAATATCCAATTATCTTACTTATTCATTTATATAGAACTTGAATAAATATTTCACCTCACTGGATATTAATAATGGTTTACAAAATACTAAATCTAATATAATAATCCTGCTAATATAAACATCTATTAATATAACAGTTTGGATATTAATTCACCCAAGATAAAATAAGTAACACCTTTAATATTATATACATGTTCTAAATACATAAAATAAAATTATTGATACTTAAATAACGATGCCTATTTATAATAATTACTCCTATATAAATAATAATTATTGTGGCCTATTATAATAAACCAAGTCTCATTACATGACACTTAAAGTTTTACTGTAGGCCACGTCTAATTATTACATTCATAAAAATATGCATGTTGTAAATAAGCGATGCCTTTAATATTATATCCATGCAATTTTAAATATGGTAAATACTTTAAGTGTTTATTTCATATTATCTTATGACTTTTTTAGTTGGACTGCTTTCTAACTAGAGTCAAATATTAAACCACTTTAACTAGAAAAACCTCATTCATTATGAATTATTTTAGATTAATGAGTACTTTTTTTAACCAGAGGGATTTTACTGGGGATTATAATTAATTATTTGTAATATTAAACTTGGTGGTTTTATTATTTTAACCACAACTATTTTTACATATTTGAACTCAATGATTCGTTATATTAAACTTGGTTTAATACTTCACTGCATACTCAAGCCACTAGAATGTTCTTCAAACTAAGTTAACACTAAATCAATCAATAAATACACAAACCAAGTAATGATAATAGCCAATACCAAGAACAGCTTCAATGCCTTACTATAGTGTGTAAATACTATCCATCTGACATGGGTTGATGCCTATCCACAAAAACTTCTTGACAATTGCAAATTCATATCACTCTGAATCCTTATCTTGCATTACAGTTTGGCCTATTAGTGGGTTGATACCTATATGGATTATTTACACATGCACAAACATCAAATAACCAAACAAAATATAAACAAGAATTATGGACTATCAGTCGATGCCTAAATGCCTACTTATTTATTCCTATGTGTTGATGATTATATTTTCTAAATGCCTATTTATATAATTAATGGGTAGCATAGACTATCAATTAATGTGGCATAGGAGGTATGCATGATCCCATATAAGAATCAATGCACTTGTAATCGATAGGCCTTCCTTAATTCTATATTGGTAGTGATGCTCAAGGGTATTCAAATTAATAAACATCCCCTTTCATCTACTATTAATTACATTAAATCAAATTATTTATATATATATATATATATATATATAACCAAATCTCTACTTAATTATCATATTTTCACATCATGAATACATAAAAATTAAATATAGAAGTAACTTAGGCTTTGCTTAGCTTTTTTTTGAATTTATACATCTACCTTTCTTTCACGGTCCATTCCATCTCTTTTTTCCCCTTATAGAATTTCCTTCCTTCTCTTATGACACCCCTTCATTCTCAAAGGTTATAGGCATAACTTTATTTTTTCTAAAGATTCCATTTTGATTTTTTGATTTTAAATTATTTTAATTTTAGTCTTTTCTTTTCTTTATTCCATTTTATTAATTTCTTACTTTTTTAATTTACTTTATCTTTATTTCTCAAATTTTAATTAAAAATTTTCTCTAAATTTATCTTTCCTTTTTTTCATTTTATTCTTATTAAAACATATATATATATATATATATATATATATATATATATATATATATATAATCAAATATGCTTTAACAAGAATTAAATGAAAAAAGGAAAGATAAATTTAAAGGAAAGTTTTAATTAAATCATATATATATATATATATATATATATATATATATATATATATATATATATATATATATATATATATATATAATTAAAATGGCAAATCAACATGATCATAAATTAAACATTTAATTATAGCTAACTCAAAGTAGTGTAATCATGTAATCTAAGAAATATCCTACCGACCCATAAAAATAAATATCTCACAACTTAGTTAAAAATATATCTAAATCTAAATTTGTCAACTATAGATATCCATAGATAATCTAGGAAGTTTATTTGGTGAGGAATTAGGATGTAACACAAAGGCACCAAATCAAGAATGTGATAACTGATCCAAAATCTGCTCCCTACTTTCTTCTCACATATACCAAATCCAACACAATATTAGTATAATAAAAAATGAAGTACTTTCTCTTATGTGATTTTTATATCTAACATAGTTGTACTTTCCATTAATAACCTATCTCATATTTATAAATTTAGCATATGGTACATCTAAGTTTAGGACATTAATTATCCTACTATAGATATGATATTCAACCTTATGCCCTATCATTTCTATATCCTTAACCCTAATCACTAAATATGATCCATATCCATATTAGGGTTAAAGAGTACAAGACAATGTTGTATAAGATGACAAATCCTATGATAGACAAATATTTTTAATATATATTAAATCAAAGTTTGTGTCTAACCCTCTATGAATAAATCATGTTTAAGAAGTTTCCCTCATTCATAGATTAATGCCATATAATAATGGAAAGAGAAATAAAACTATTGACAATGAATAAGTTCAAGTATGCAATCAACAAAAAATAAAATATAAAGGCTCAAAATAAGCCATCATACATTTTAAAGCTAACTAATAACAAGAATTATCAAAACACACTAGTTTATGCACTTTCCAAACCACCTATACATATTATATTATTAGCTCCTCCAAGGAGACAATTTTATAATATACTAGAAGCTCTGTACAAGGTATTGAAATTGTTATTGGAATGCAACATTATCTCTCTGCCTCCTATTAAACATTATGATGTGATTAAGCCTCTTCCAAATGGATTTTAAAAAAGTGTCTTTTATGACTTTCACAGAGCACCAATGCATATTATTAATAAGTACATTAGTTTAAGGCATAAGATTTAGGATTTTATAGATGCAAACATCATTGATATGAGTAAAAATATAGATAATTCAAAATCACAACCAAGTTAAATAAAGTATATGAAAATATTTAGTGATCTATTTCTAAGCATACAAGTAATGAGATATATATAGATTATGAGTGAATTATACATCCACCAGTTTCTTATCATTCTCAGGCAATGTTAAAACACCTTTTAAATGGCACAATTTTTACCTACCATAATTACATTACCTCTAGGCATTTCATCATATTTGTAAAGCATTAGATAGTAGAAGATGACTCAGATTTGTAGTCATTGTTCATTCAAGCTTACTTGATCACCATCTTAATCACGATGTCATTGCTAGTAATGATTCAAATGTAAATATGTTTACAAACACATATATCTATCATCTTGGATACACAAATCGATAACTACTACCCACCACCATGGAAATAAAAATGGTTCAATGGAAATATTAATATCTCCATGATGAGATTACACTACCACTATAGGTTGGTCTAACACATGTGGTCACTAGATTCATATTAGTACCTAGTTAAAGGGATTCAATATGTTATTGGGATGCCCTTAGATTCAATAGATCCACATAGTTATTTATGCAATTAACAAAATTTTAAAGTATATTTATGCTAATGAGGTAATCATAGTTCAGGGTATCCCATATAAATACCCTTACCATAGTTTCATATGGTTTCAACATAACAAATTTTAGTTTAAGTACCCAAAAAGGTTAAACCTACTCAAAAAACTCTAAATCAGGTATCTACCCTTCTAAGAAGGACTATCCTTGAAAGGCCACTTTTAAAAATATTTTTATTAGATTCTAGAGATTCTATTTTTAGTCTTACATGTCCCATATTGATATTAATAAGTAGTAAGGGTGTTTCACATAAGACACTAATGCAAGGTTCATCCACTCCATGATGGGTTACCAAAAGCCATAGAGTTCATCATGCTCAACCAAACACACAATATGATACCAATAATCATTATGCACATGACCCTTATAGTAGAAAGGGAAATAAATATTGAAAATTTTAATTCATTTGAATTCAGTTTCAACAATATGACACTTTCCATTTTTGAAAGGTCGTAATTTCTAACATTGATACATGACCTATGGATTGTGATCATTTACAAGACTCATCCATTAATGGTTTATTCCATTTTTTAATTTTCAATTTACATATATATAAATAATTTTAAAAAATTAGATATTCAAAAAAATATAAAATCAGGACCTATGCATGTTTATATTTAGTTCATTTACATAATTAATTTATGCACAATACTCAATGCTTATTTATATTAAGATTTAATGTCATATATGATTTAAAGTGAACATGAGTTATTTCAAATCATACAATATGTCATGCCCACAGCCATTTATAGGTTATTTACTATCTTAGATTTAGAAACTAATATTCAAATAATAGCACCCTAACTAGATAATAACACACCCCAGTATTGTCCTATTACCTTAATATTGCCTCAATGATTTCAAACTATAATTTCTCAGATCCAAAATAGATAAATGCCTATTACAACTTTTCTATACCTCAACAAGCTCACTGGGGGAATCTCATACATAGGTTTTATTCTTATTTGGTTATATGTTGTTGTTCAGATGTCAATCATTTACATGGCATATAATCTATTGATATTTCTCACTCATTAACATGATGATATATTACTAGTTACCTAAGTTACTAAATATAATTGTGTTATAAATTTCTTATGTCGATAAACTACATATTTTCATGCATGTTTTTCATGTTTTCTTTTTAGCTTCATGTCTTGTGTGTATTTCTCTAGTTTAACTAAGGGTATTTGAACATGTCCTTGTGTGTGGATCTAAGCCTTCCTTATATGTTTCTATGTGTGAATGACATTTCAACACATCCATTGTGTGTGTCACCTTGCCCTTCTATTACATGCTTTCTGTGATTTGCATGTACTCTTTATTTTTGTGTCATGACCATGTCACTTTCTTGATTGTTTGCTTAGTTTTTGATGACATGATGGATATCATGCATCTCTCCCCAATTAGTTATAAGTAGAGTTTAGTAATCAATTTTGATCACTCATTTGCATGCCTAATTTCTAGCATATATATATATATATTCTAACTATATATGCTTATTCTTACGTGCATCTCGCATTACTATTATGTGTAATTTATCTATATGATGATGCCATGCTCCTCAATTTTATTATTGCTACTCAGGTTTACATATTTTTTCATAATATTTGTGCATAACTTTTTAATTTTAGTTATTATTATGCAAACTCAACAACTCACCTCAAAAGAGGAGGAATACATAGGGGTTTTTTTTAGAGATCAAGTTCCTACATTATAGTGCACATATAGACTTGTATGAGCCTCACATAGTGGATCATAGAGCATACCCAAAAACACTCAAAAATTTAGTTTGGATAGGATCACTCCATTTGGAAATGAGATACACCCACTATTGTTAAAATAGGGTTTTATTTTCCTAAAACACATAACATAATCATTTCCAAAATTTATCAGTCTCAGATAGTTCAGAGTAGTTTATAACAAGTTCACATCTTCACTTTCCAAAACATACTCATATTTTATGTTAGATTTATTTAGTTTGGGAGTATTATGCATGGCATGTGTTCTAGGGTAGCTCATAAGTTTTTTTAATAAAAAAAATATAGTTTTTATTACTCAATCTCAAAATCCATATACACTATATATTAGATTGGAGGCATATGCACAACATATGAATGTATATTCTTTCTTATGTTTGAATTATTTTCACAAATGGAATGGAAATACTTGTCATTATCCATGATTTATACACCACAACCATATTATAATAACTTTTTTCATCATTTTCCACTAGAAATGATCCTTAATCTATCTTTAATGGTCTGTTCACCTTTTTAAACCAAAACATTCTATTGGAATTCATACAAGGATTCCAATTTACTTCAACACCTTGGATTTGTAATGATTGACTCAAGTATACCTTGAATTTTTAATCATAATATCCTTTTTAATGAGGATTGAGGAATACATAGTCTAAATCAAGCTCTTTAACACAAATGAAATCTCTGAGGGTCCAAACCTCTACAGTCATCAATTTTACACAAGAAATACAATGGTTCACTTACCCAATCAAGAGTATGTATTCTTTTTTATTAGATTTATAATATTATATTATTTTTTTTCTTGATTTTCATATTATGTAAATACTAATTTTATATATGTTTCATTGTAGGTTTACATGAAGCACAATTCAACATTGTGGAAAACATTCAAGACTGCAATTTGTAAGTAAGTTTAGGTATGCACTTTTCCTTTTACTCCACTGATGTCAAGTTTATTACATCAATAGAATAAAAGTTGGATAAATGTAGACATTTAAATTAACATTTAAGCTAAAATAATGCACTCATGACTAATCTTTTGACACACTTAGCTCATGACTTTTTCTAAGGCCTTTTGACCACTTTCCTTCATCATTTTTGCATATGACCCATTCTTATATTCAAATATATATCCTAGAATGACTCTATAAATACCACTTACTATCTTAAGTTTACTACCAGACTGAACCATACCTCCATATTAACATCTCTTTCCCATAGCATAATAACACCCCATTTGGATTATAGTGGGCCTCGATATTGTCCACCTCTAATAGCAGTGTAATCCCACCAACTAATGACTATTTTCAAAAATTTAAAGTTGTATAAGGGTATTCCCATAAGTTTAACAAGCCCTATTTGAAGGAATTCTAAAAATACCACTTTAAAAACACATTGAAACCATTTTTCACACAAAGTTTCCACATTGAAAAATACCAGAATTATAATTACACATTGAGATAAAATTCCCTATTTTTTCTAGTTATAATTATATACAAGCCTAATATTCCTAAGCTAAAGTATGATTGCACCTCCAAGGTCACAATTCATAGTTGAAGTACTTAATCAAACAAAGATTGCACCATCATCTATCATTTTCACCAGTTTCACACATACCACTATAGCATGGACAAACTGCATGGATTTTGATCCCTATTTAAAGTATTAGTGTGTAAACAACAATCAACATAAGGGGTGTTGAGGTCAAGAAAAAATTCAACTATTGAACCCTTTATTTTTTCTTCTTGTTTATTGAGATAGGGTTTCAAGTGGAAAAAGAGTTACATAATGGTCCCTACATCAGATCTAAAGCTATTCAATGGTCCATAAAAGAAATAGGTGAAGGTGAACATTACATAGAAATCCCATAGCCCTGATGTCTACTAGGAAAGGCTATCCTATTAATATAATATCAGCCCTACTACTATTTACTTGTAGCTCTATTATTCATGATACCTTATATCTCTTATTTTAGGTCCACACTTTGTTAACATGGTTAGTTAGTCAGTCTTAGATCCAAAAATAGTTAGCATCTTAGATTTCCATCTAAGTTTATATTTCCATTTTGCACTCTCCATATTTAGCATATTTATGGATTTAGAAAGTTGTAAATTAGCTTGTGTCATCTATTACATATTTTTAGTAGTCTAATTTTCTAATTAGTTTGTCATATTTAGGTAAATTTTTTCCTTAGTTTGTCAAAATATGATAGAATAATATCCAACCTCAAATATCACATGTGTGATCAACTAGTTTTCCTTGTAAGGAGTGAATAATTCAACCTCATGTGATACCTTTTACTATTTTAACACCATCAATTATGGTTTTGAATACATTAATATTTATGATGCCACCGTATCTACTATAAGATTTCCTAGAGCTTGAATTCCCATAATTACAAATTTGAGAAATGGTTAATAATCTTCCATGCCTCGAGATTTGTATACAAAATCTTGTTATATATCATATTTATGTATCTATTTTATCATGATATATTCCTATGCATGTTTTTTTAGGGTCTTAGGAAACTCCCTGAGCCCACTCTCCACATATCTCTCTTTGGGACAATGATTTCAATTAATACACATCTCATGAATAATTTTTTATACTTGAATATGATATTATGAGATATTCCATTATAGAGGATATCATTTGTTAGGTGTGCTAGTATGTATCTTACAATTAATTTATATATCGTTATTTTAATATATTTTTATTATTGTGCATATATTATTTATTTTATAAGTCATACCATTCATGAAGCTTCTACCATTGAGTTTATTTCATACCTTCTATTTCTTTTATATTTGACAACTTGACACTTTCCTTCTAATTTACATCAACATTCCTCTAGCTACTTGATTTTAGTTGCTTGTTATGTTACATTAGATATTTCCCTTTAATTTTTTTATCCCAGTCTAAACATTTGCATATATATACAAAAGATGACAACATATATATAAATACCTTCTATCCTAGTATGCTTTGAGTTCTGAGGGAAGTTAGAGGTTGTTTGGAATATTACTCTTTTTATTTTTGTTGGATTGCTCCCTTTGGCCTACCTACTTGAGATGTTTCTTGATTCTGCCCTTTCAATATAAATTTTATTGGATTGAGTTTTAGTTATTTATTCTTGTGTGCAACACTCAAACTTATTATTTGTCTACTTCTTGCTATAAATTTATGAAATACAATAACATTAGAAACTAGAAAACCATAAGTTTCTTATCAATGGATACAAAATCATTCTTATATGCCTATGTTATAGGTCTTTCACATTCAAGTTTTATACACATGTATTTCATGACATTTTTTGATGGGTGAGATGTATGTTACATATGTTAGATATAATAATGAAATTTTAGATTTTTTGTTGATACTTTCTTACCCACCCCTTAGGGGGAATGATCACATTAGTGGTATGCCATTCATTCAGGGCATATGTATACATAAGTGATGATATATATATATATATATATATATATATATATATATATATATATATATATATATATATATATATATATATATATATATATATCAATTGATCATACAACAGTGCACACCACACAATATAACCAATGTAATAACCATATATAACCACTTAATGTAGATATCCATGAAAAAATTAAAATTTTAGGTACTATAAAGATATGATATAATCAATTTAAAATATCTCAATATGATATATGAAAATATATATATATATATATATATATATATATCTTTTCACTTATCATATTGAGATATTTTAAATTGATTATATCATATCTTTATAGTACCTAAAATTTTAATTTTTTCATGGATATCTACATTATGTGGTTATATATGGTTATTACATTGGTTATATTGTGTGGTGTGCACCATTGTATGATCAATTGTTTTCATGTGTATTATTGTGTGTGTCTGAGTCAATGTGCTATTTGATATTTGGACTTAGTGAATCATCAATTTTTTATGTCATTATCATGTCCTCATGTATTATGAGTCATACATTAATGTGTGATGACTTCTTATATGTAGCCACCTACTTGTGTGCAATGTATGAGATATGATATGCAGTACTATATTATTGTTTGCATGATATATCATACATATAATATGATTAATTACATGATATTTACCATGAAAAATATATTTTAGTATTATTATGCATGGTGACCATGTGTTCATGACATTTATTGATGTAGGAGCATCTTGTATTCATGAGCAAGTATGACCTACAATTATCCTCTTTCTCTCAATAGACTAGGACTCAAATAAGGTCAATAAAATAGAGCATGTGTATACTTGGATGAGTGGGTAAGGACCAATGATATTCATAGATCTAGTAGAGGGTAACCCACAACTCTAATGTCAATAGGAAAGGATTCCAAATCCTAAGGCTATGACACAAGGATATAGCTATCAATAGACCTAAATAGAGGTAAATGGTTGTAACTATGATTATAAAAATGAAAGTAAAGTAAATGGTTGTAAATGGGTAAAAATAAATTAAATGATGTTTAAGTGATTGTAAATATCATACGGTGATAAATGGAAAATCTAAGTAATCTTATATCTATTTTTGCTTATTTGATATGAGGAAGATCCTAGGAAAGGATACACACATAAATATAAAAATAAATAGAAAACATACAATGTACTAAGTAAAGGAAAGAGAACATGGATTGAAATATTTACCTTAGGGTGGACTTGTTGATGCTTAAATCTCCCTCTTGGATCAATTGGAACTTTTCAAGATATTATTATAGTTTGATTACCTTAAAGGGTTAGATGAATACCTAGATATCATTAGTTAGGAACTCCTAATGACTTATCCTATTGAGCTTCAATGATACCAAAAGTCAAGACCTCTAATAAGATTCTAAATCAATAATTATCCAAAATAATTCTAAGGTCATAAATATGAGTGCAAGTAGAGTGTATGAATGTGATATGTCTTATTAGGAATGAAATATGGTACACACACACACACAAGAAAATTTGAGAGCCTATTTATCGCCAAAAGGCTATAAGTAGGATTTTTTCAATTTTGAAAATGGCTAATTATGTGAAAATATATAGGTCAAATAGCCTAAATTTTATACAATTTCTTATACATGTGTTTTGAATCGCCTTATATATTATACTTAGTCTATTTTTGGACACATATTCACCATAGTTACTATGCATATATGGGTCTGATTCACCAGGGAAATATATGATACATGTATTGGTTAGTATGTAATCACAAAGTGTGTGTGTGTGTGTGTGTGTGTGTGTGTGTGTGTGTGTGTGTGTGTGTGTGAGAGAGAGAGAGAGAGAGAGAGAGAGAGAGAGAGAGAGAGAGAGAGAGAGAGATAGATAGAGAGAGAGAGAGAGAGAGAGAGAGAGAGAGAGAGAGAGATAAGGACCACATAGGAATCAATAAGCTTAAGGTAATAATTATGTTTTGGTTAGCATGGTTTGTTAATTGAAATAAAAAATATTTTAAATTCCAATTATGGATATGGTTAAGACATTTTGGTATACCTTATTAAATAGTTTAGAGTTTTAAAACTATGAAAATGTTTTGAATATTTTTAGAACCATTTATAAAACTGAGTAAAATAAAAATGCTCTTTGGTTTTAATAATTAAAAAAATTAATAATAAATATTTCATTAGGCATAATGTTTATTATATTTATAGCATTAAATGTGGCCTAGGTGGAATCAAAGCTACAAGGATAAATTTTGAGATATTTCCCTAGATTTTATTGAATTGGCACTGACATATTGAGGGGTTGGCTAAGAAAAAATTTAATGCTGGTCTAACACATCACCTATGGGATTAATGTAAGTTTATTGGATACATATGTGATGGTTTCTCAAATTTTCTAGTCATTGATGCAAGCTATTGGTAGAAATGAATCTCTTGTAGTCAAAAGATTTAGACGAGATGCTAGAAATATAAGTGCAGACAATTTATAAGTTGGCTTCCTTGTGATTGCAATAATGAGGCATGGTTTTGTATTTATTTTATTTAAAATATTGAGAGCAATTGTTTTCATGCACAACCATCTATCTTGAAATGAATAAGTATAATGATAAGTTTCCTGAAAAGTATTTATTTATAGATATTTGCTCAAAACATTATGCATGTTGGTTTTCTTGTACATTTCATGTATATCTAAAAATATATTCCCTAAAAAATGGATTTTGTTTCTTTCACTCATTTTGGGTGCACATAGTTATTCCATTCACACTTGTGATAGAAGGTTGATATGTTCTTAGAATATGTGAAATGGGTTTTTTTAGGTTACTCATAAATATGGCTGAAATCATCATGATGCTCTTTTTTGTTTATTTTATTTCTTATTTCTATATTATTTAAAAGAAGTATCTTGCATGCCATTATTTCTTAGAGAAATTTAGTTTCTTATTCTTTTAAATAAGTATTTCTCAAAGGAAATTAGTTTCTTATTTATTTCAAAAAAGTATGTGGTAAAGACCAACTAAATAATATAAGAAATTGAGTATAGAAAAAATTGTGAAAAAAATTTAGGGTATAGAGTATAAATAATAAACCAACTATGGGGTCATAGGGCAAGACAACTATGAGAAATGAGGATGACATAGCTAAAAAAATGCATATATATGGTAAGATCATGTGCAATACGTACTATAAATTGAGTACAAACCTCTATATGTCTCTCAAAAAACTAATCTAATATCACCCATTAAATTATGATATTGTCATTGAATTATGAGTATGTTAGGTTGTTTTTTTAGTTGATCTTAGTTAGAATAGTGTTTATATTTTCCTTTTCATTGTTTTGTTTTCATTTACAATTCTACTTTTTTTCCTCTTCTTGTTTGCTTTCATTTGTTTATTTTTCCCTCTTTTGAGATATAGAGATGTAAAATAGATATCAAGGCATTGATAAAACACTTTGATAGAATCAGAAATCTTTCCTTCAAGAGATTGCCTATTCTATAGGCTTTACTCTGTTGGATAGGTTAGAATATATTATTTAAAACCTGATTCACATATACATATATTTGATATCTGAGATATTTAATTAGTGAATATTTCATTAATTGAATTGAATATTATTCCCATAAATAATAAAAACCCCTGTACACATCTTAGAAACATTTGTTTCTTCCTAGAATCATTGTTATTCTATAACCATAAAAATAAAGATCCAAGGTGCATCAAAATAGTCAATAAGAAATTATAACATGTCCTTATAAATTTATGTTGGCCCCTATTTCCATGTTTTGAAAGTGATTTGTGGTTTTTTTCAAGTTTTAATTTATAAATTTATAGATTGTGCATATTTAGCTTCTATCTACGATAACATTTTAAAAAGGATATTTTTGCAGTTCATTTTTTAGCTATTTCTGAATAAATGCATTGATATCATTGCTTTTTTTTAGGTGCCGAATTTCAAAATTCCAATGCAAAGGTTAATCAAAGAAGTGTAATAATGATTTCATCCTTGAAGGGAGTGATTTACATTGGTGATTCATAAAGTTGTAATTGAAAGGTTTTTGCTCTATAAAATCTGTACTCCTAGTTTGAGTGCTAGGAAATTAATAGGGGATTCATTGAAGGGAAATACTTGATTTCATATTATGATAAAAATCAACAAGAACAACCTTTAGAAAGAAATACTAGTTTATAAAATCAACCAAAACCCAACATTCTTTCTCATGATCAAGATCATGTCCAACAGGGTTTTGATCACTTTCAATTAGTGGATGCAAGTAATAATGAAAATGATCATGACATAACTTATTTAATAGAATCTAGTTTTGAAAGTATTAGTAATTCAACCTCATAATTAGTTTATAAAATTTGTCACTACTCCAAAAAAAAGGAAGTCACATGAATGGTAAATTTCAAGGAGTTTTCAAGATAAATGGGTTTCTAAATATCCTTTCATTAAACTTATTTTGAATGAAGATACTAATGAGTCACCAAAAGAGTGTAGATGTAGTATATGTAGTTGGAAAGTAGGGATGGATAAACATTTTTAGATATAATTTGATACCATAGATAAGCATGTGGGGAAAGTGTACGAAAATAAAATTATAAATGAAGAGGATAAATTAGTGATACAATGGAGAAAAAAATAAGTCTATTAAAGTTAGGTATGCATGTGAATATCATGAATACCTATAAAAACAACAAAATCTTCATGCAAGTAGAAAAACCATTGTATCTTTGTTTGGAAAAATGATGGGAACCAACCAACTATCAAATATTGTACAACTTTGTGTTATTTTTCACATTTTAAATAAAGGTCAACCAATGATCGATTATCTAGGATATAAGGACATGCTACAGTTAATTTCATCTTAAATTTTCCAAATACACATTGGTCAGCTATTAATGGTTGGGAATGGGCTAATTATCTTACTGAAGTATAAAAGGAGGATCTTCAAGAGAAGATAAGGATTTAAATATACATATCATTATCACTGGATGAAGTTACAACCATCAATAACACTTTTTGGGTGTGTATGTATGTTTACACTATTCTAAACCATATTCATGAACCTCATTTTCTTTCCATTCATAAAATGAAACTTATCAAAACCTTTTTTAACTAGTAAAGAATAATTTGAAAGAGGTTGGTAGCATGGATTATTTCTAAATTTCAAGAAATATTGTTTGTGTAGGGGAAAATGGAGCATTATTTATGCAAGGTCAAAGAAGTGGTTTTTTTGGAAGGCTAAAAACTTCTCATACACCATTTATGATAGGTATTCATTACATGGAAAATATAATGAATTTGGCATTCAAAAGTATGAGCAAGTTTAAATTAGTCTAAAAAATTGAAGATATTATTCTTGAAATCTAATCATACTTTTGTATAAGTCTGAAAGTTATTTACAATTTAAATTTTTTGTTAAAGTTTTAATGAAAGGAAATAAACTACTTAAGGACATTGATACTCAATGGATTTTATTATTTGGACCATCACATAGAGTATATGTATAATATCAATCATTGATGCGAATATTGAAGGAACATCGTCACACAATAGAAAAACCTCCAGCTATTTTATTTTGGTTAAGTTATACAAAGACAATATTGACCTTATGAAGCATTTTACCCATGTTGGATGAATTGAAATTAATGAAAAAGAAATCTCAATAAATAATAATGTAAATTCAAAACTATTTTTAAGTTGAGAAAATTAATATGCCTTACCCTTGATAATTTATATTTAACACAAAAATCAATTACAGGGGAAAAGTTCACAAGTATTAACTTAATGACAAATATTGAATATAGTAGTGACTACTTGAAGTTTAATTAAGATGGATATTTATGTGTATAAGTGCGAGGATATAAAATACCACAACACACTTTTGACATAGTTGGTCGATCTAATAGACTCAAATAAGTTCTTGTTACAAGGAATCCATTCCTTGATGTTGTATCCTCTATAAGGTCCACCATGAAGGAAATTACAAATTATTTCTCTTCAGATATTAGAGATCATTTATTCAAGGTGAACTAATAGAATCCATGATTCTGGTGCACCCTCAATATTGGAAAAATGCTAGCTCATCATATTTTCATAATAAAATCAAAACCTGAGGATAACACTTATGTAAGAGTGTAGAATTGAATGGTGAACAAATTTAAAACATTTTAGATTTGTCAAAGCTAAGTGATTAGTCTGCTCCATTTACCACAACAATTTTGTAATAAGTTAATTTTTTTTATAATGCTTTCAAATATGGATCAATCACTAGACTATGGAATACTTTAAGTTTGAGTGAAATACTACGTGATGGTATCTTAAAATATTTTAGTCCTGCTAATTTATGCGAAATAATGATTTTGGGCTCAATGAAAGATGAGAGAATTTTTAGTGCATTTCCATCTTTTAATCAAAAGTTAATAAATAAGTTTGACAATAATTTAGAGACTTTCTTGAGGCTCTATATAATTAGATACAATGTCTTCAATTTTCCATTTAATAGAGATATAGTAATTTATTAGTCTACATCTAAAAGAAGATGATTGAATAATAATTCTTCAAATACACTACACTTAGAGATCTCTATAGTACTAGGTCTGATTCCATCAATTTTTGAAGAGAATGAAAATAACAATTATCAAGAACAAAATGAATAAAATTTACATGTTGAATTTTGAAATTTAGGCATATAAAATTCAAGGTTGTGGTGTTACCAAATCTTGCACCCTAGAATAAATTTTTAAATCTAATTCCATATTTGGGAAACATGGGATCATTTACAAGTATGTGGGTGTACCTATATTTCAAATGAGCATCTATATTTAAGGGCTAGCTCCCTACATATATAGTTTAATTCTTATCACTTATACTACTACTTACTTATGGGGAAAAGAGTTAGGGAATGCATAAGTTGAACCTAACCTAAAGGAGGTGATGCATCAAAAATGTGTTCCACATGACCATCATATTTATACCATGATGAAACAAATCATACAAACTAGTATCTAAGTCTTAATGGGTTTTGACATGAGTATTTCAATATAGAGGTGAGATGTGAGCAGCAACACAAGGTAAATGAACCAGAGGGAAGATTACACACTCTAAGGACAATTACACACTTTAAAAAACTTTACATACTATAATACACTATATATGATATATTATATTAAAAACTCTTACTTAAACATGAAAGGATAAGGGAAGAAAGGATAGAGAATTATCACTTATCATCACCATACATCACTTGTAAACTTAGGTAATTGTTCAAAACTTGAAAAAAAATTATATTAATGTTAAAAGGTAAAATATAACATAATTCCAACATGGCTTCATCATACATGGTGTGGTATCTTTTACAATAGCCAAAATGGTAGCTACTTATAGCATTTGGGAGAGAGAAGTTAGAAACAAGAATCCCAAAAGGGAATCAAATCAGTTCAAACCCCTTTAAACCATAATTTCAACTTATTCTACAAATATGTTCCTTTAAGCTTCCTAATTGATTTGGTAAATTCAAGTGGTTACACAATTACATTATTCTTTTATTAATGCTCCCTAACGGTTACAATGGTAGGATCAAGTTGTTCCAAGTTTGGTCTTGGAATCAATGTATTTGCAATCCTTAGACAAATATATTAGGTATTTATCTTGGTGATAAATTTTTCAAATAGGTTTGTCATAACATGCACAGTAAAGGGAAGGGACCCTTTCATTCAATTAGTCCTAGAGATGAAACCATTGGAGCCTACACGTCTAACCTTATGGAATCGTTTATAATTGCTTTATCTAAGATGGATCATGATCAAACTTGTCCCCTGGTTCATAGGTCCACTATAGATGGAAAACCAATCTCAAACTATTAGTTTTCCTATAGTTGCTATATTATGCCACTCTGATTGATGCCTTGTTCCTATTAGGTCCACACATATCCATTAGGTCACTGCAAGAGTCAAGGGGTTATAGATACATGGAACCACTTTTTTAATGGAAAACATAGTCAATATAAAATGCTAAAACCTTAAAAATATAGACCCTATATGTAATAAATCTATGAACCAGAGGTATGTATTGGTCTTCAATGGCATCCCTATATTTTATTTATTCTTGAGTACATCATTGTTTCATTATCATGGCATTCAATCTAAACTCAATGGTGGAAAGGTGACCTACAAAACCTTATTTCCCTTGGTCAAAAATGGATTCTCAAGATCCATCAAAAACATCAGGCTTGCCTTTGCTCTAATTGGCCATCAAAATCTGACTTGACTCATTGATGTATTGACACATCTCGCTATGTCGATTTTGATTTATATGAATGCCCATGAGTCTTGGTTCCTCTACCAATTGAACAAGTTATTGAAACTTTTCATGCACACATTTTTAATTGAGATTCAATGACCCATTTGACCTTTGCTCACCATTAGATCTAAATGTATGATCAAACACATGTTGTCAAATCTGTCTGGGACCCATTATTTAAAAACCAATGGCTATTTTACAAAATAAAAATTTTATAGTCTATGGGACATAATTTGATAGTTTTGAGACCATAATTTGACATCCCATAAGACATAAAATTTAATATCATATGTATTTTTTATAGATCTTTATTTTGACGTTAGCATGAACGTCTTATGTTGTAGGTCCAACTTTCAAGGCCTATAAATTGAAGTGAAAAATTCAAGGAGGCACCAAATTTTGAGGAGATGTTCTTGAGACTAAAAGGGATGAACCCATTTGATCTACTAGTCTCAAGATATTTATAAGTGTGTCTATAGAATGCTCAAGCTGACTGGTCCATTCATTCCTGCATGAGGTCTTGATGATGGTCTAGTCCATTCATTTCTCACACTTTCTAAAAAAACATGCCTCAAAAGGAGTTTCTTGTTGAAAATTATATGAGTTTTAAATTATTATAAAAACTCCACCTTAAAAAAATTGGGCTTGAAAAAATTTTAGATCTAATTTCTCAAACAATAATTAAGCCACTTTTGTTTGGTTGTGATAAAGGGATAAAATCCCATATGACCATGGGCTAATCCATAAGATGAGTGATGCATGAATCTCTTTAATATGCAAAATTAAATAAGTAGAAGAGATATCCTTTTGCATAAGTGAAATCAAACATGAGCAATGAGAATATTGTCTTCAACAATCAAATATTGAATTGTGAACATTAGTGAAAATAGCTTCAGGAAATGTACATTTATAGAGAATAAAAATGCCACGAAATAAGAGGTGGGTGTGCAACTCAAAATTATAAAATAGGTTAAGAAATATTTTCTTAATGACCTATTATAACACCTAAGAAAAATAAATAACATGTGTAAGAAAAAAATGTAATGATATAAAAAATCTACACTAACACTAGTCACATGATGACAATCTTTGGATTGATCCTAAAAATAAAACCCAACCATCTTTTGGATAGTTAACACCTAAAACAATGTAAACACATAAGTATATAAATCAAAGAAAACGTGTTAAGAAAACATGGCGTATCTAGGGAATATTAATTTTTAGAGACAAATCTATTGTGAGGTCCTTCCATTGAAGATGCCTTCGGCATAATAAAAATCCAATATTGATGTATGTATAGCTTTTGAATTAAAATAGATAAAGTTTAACTCTGATGGGGCTATAAAAATGTATCTAGGTCTTATATGGTGTTGTATTTTTAGAGACCCCTTTGGTCAATGTTTAATGTTTTTTATCTAAACATTGGGAGATACACTAATAACATGAGAAAGGCAAGGGCTCTACTAAAGGGAGTTTAGATGGAATTATTGAGATGGTAGACATAATTTATAATTTAAGGGACTCTCAAGTTTCATCAATGTAATAAAATGGGTTCTTTTAAATCTTAGTGACTTAGAGGTGTTTGATAGGATATTATGTGTCTTTGCTCTAAACTAAATAAATTGGCATTCAATTACATTAAAAGATATGTAAATGAGATCACAAAGAGGGTTGGTAATGGTGGTATTGGATTGTATATTATCATTGTAATTCATGATAAAAATTTGAATTAACCCTTTCTTGATGGATTACAATGTATAGTGGTCTATGGCATTATTCATTTGGAGGACTGGAGAATTGACTAAATGATCAAAAATATATTATAAGAAAAAAAATGAAAAATAAAAATTTGGAAAGAATAAAACTAGGATCAAAATGAAATTAAAATATAAGTGAGTGAAGACATTGAATATGGTTTTAAGGGGCATTATTAGTCTCATAGATATGTTTATCTCATGTTTTATGACCCTTGATGGAACTTCTTTGCAATCACCTCCCATGTTGGAGAGAGGACA
The DNA here is from genome assembly GCA_037957365.1 of Torreya grandis. Lineage (NCBI taxonomy): Eukaryota > Viridiplantae > Streptophyta > Pinopsida > Cupressales > Taxaceae > Torreya > Torreya grandis. The sequence goes on from JARHVA010003104.1 coordinate 1,070,947, forward strand.
TATTTACCTTTCATCACTTTCCTCTAATAAATCTTAGGCATCTTCATGATGAAAAATAGTGGAAAGGTGGAAAGAGATGAGTGTATTTATTTACTCAATCGAATGTCGATGAATAGGTAGAGGCAAAGCCAATCTATGTTCTTTGGGCATATATGAAGTGGTCTCTCAAGAAATTAAAAGAGCAAGGGATTCCTAAAGCCTTTAGGTCTATCAGAGCCAAAGGGAAGCAAAAATACAAAAAAAATTATGTGTAATATTTCAGTGATCATTTCTCTGGGTATGTTACTCAATACATTTACAATCCATACACACAAATTTAGATTTGTAAAATATGAAAAGTTGAAAAATAAATTGATGGGATGGAGGATGAAGACATTGATAAGCTGTTCAAGAATATTATACTAGAATATGAGCAATCATATGGGTGAAGTAATGTGTGTAATGTTACTCAGTCTCTTGGATATGTAAATATTTTGTTTAGTGCTACTAGAACATTTTCATTGCATGAATATCATTGTGAACTTGAATTTAAAACACACTCCATTGTGGTGGACATCCTTCACCATCAACACTTAATCGTGTAAGGGTTAATGACTCTAATCAAGGGAAAGCTAGAAATAGCTAGAGTATTGGAGATTGATTTGTCTTTCTAAAATGAAATATGTGACGATGCTACCCAAAAATAGAAGAGGAAGATGATGTGGATTAATACATGAATGTTACACCTAATAATATGATTATGGTGAATTAAGTGTTTAGTAGTTGTTTTCCTTTTTTTCCATGAATAAGTTAATTTTTATAATCTCTTTAGTATGATCAGGTGGCCTTTATAATTATTCCTCAATCAATACATTGGTTAAGACTAGGTCAATTTTATGTGTTAGATTTTTGGAAGAAAATATATAAGATGAAGACACTTGTAATCAAGAAAAACTTTTAGTTTTGAAGTTAACAGATAAAAATCTAGTCAATTGTTCTTTTATATTTTGTGGCTTTAGATTAATATAGATAAGCTCTGCAATCCTATAAATTAAAAATAACTTAGTCATATTTTACACCGATATAAACTTGATGTCATGGGGTTTCTAATGATAATTAACCCAATGCTTAAGCATGGATTATGAGGGTATTTCATGAACAAAATATATAATAAGGTTATGACTTTCAAGCCAATGGCATACATATTCAAACTCAAGGACTTTCAAAATGACATCATGAGCATTTTCTTAAGAAAGGGTTAAATTACCTTGTGAAACATATTCTAGACAAATTGTTGTGCCTTATTTCATGCCATAGTCTCCTCCTCTTGCTTGAGCAATATTGAATAATGCATGTTTAAGTGGGGATCTCATTAAATAATAGAGTGTCACCTAAAATGAAGAGGACTAAACTACAAATACATTGTTTCCTATTACATGCAATAAAATACTACATAGTTGAGTAACCAATGATGGTGTCAACAATTGAGGGACCAAAACCCTGGGACAAGAGAGATGTGACAAACACTCCAAACAATTTCATTCATGTTTTTCATGGGTAGGAGGAGCAGACATTCAACTCACTTTTTTTTAATGATAAGATTAATGATATATTATTGTATGCTATTAAGATTAACCACATATATTATTTTAGGTATTAATAGAAGTTGCTTTCCAATTGATGAAAAAATTAAGGAAAATATTTTAGTACACACAATGCTTAGGAAGATTCAATTAAAGGTTTGATTATGGAAACATTAAAGGTGTATATACCCTCTATTGGATTTCAAACAATTGTGCTAACCTTTAATTGAGACATAATGAAAGATGAGGATGATAAAATGCAAATTTTAGGAAGCAGAGGGTTACCAAAAATATCACGTTTTTAAATAGACAAATATTTAAAGTAAATTTAGCAAGAAAAAAATAAGTGAATGAGAAAAAGTGAGGATACCTAGATCAAAAGGAAAATGTGCATAGTTGTGTTGAAAATACATTGTTTGTAAATTATTAATTATTTGTAGTATATTAAAATTTAATTTGAAAATAAGATATAAAGTAAATTTTCTCTATATTTATATTTTTTGATTTGATATTTAAGTTGAATTAATTTTTTATGTTAAATTAATTTAAATAATAATTTTTTTTATTTTATTTTTAAATAATTATTCATATTATTATTTATAAAATATATTTAATTTTACTTTAATTTAAAATTTAAAATTTTTGTTTTACCAAATCATACTTATTTGACTCACAATGAAAAATGAGGATGATAAAATACAAATTCTGAGAAGTAGAGACTTACTAAAAGGATCACCTTTTTAAGTAGTCAAAGACTTAAAGTAAATGAAATAAGAGAATATAAGGGAATGGGAAAAAGTGAGGATATCTAGATTTAAACGAAAATGGGTGTGATTAAAAAATGGAAAATCATACATCAAAATGCATGTGACCATATATAAATAAAGAAATGAAGTATATTAATGGCACTTAATGATGGTGAGTTAGAATTATAAGGGTTATCTTTTTAAAAGGGGTCATTGTCTAAGGATCATCATTGAAATAAAAAAAAATTATTATAAGTTTTCAAAGGTGCAAGTTACATCAGAAGGGATGTAATTTTATGTTTTTGTTAAAGCGGGGTTTTATTATACGAAAGAGTGTAAATCAATAATCGTCTTTCCATTGAAACTCATGACCATTAATTATGTCTCACCTTTTGTACATGAAGCATTAATCAACAATAACATAATATTTCTAGTGGAGGTGATAGTGGAAAATGAGGTGGTTTGTTCCTTTGTACTACATGGTAATAAATTGTGTAGGGAGGAGATATTTTTTTTACAGTAAACTTGACTACTGGCAAAGTGGTGGAGAAGGAAAAAGCCATACGGGTCAAAGCATAATAGTTTGTCCCACTTTTTAGCATTAATAGGCCATATACACTTTCATATTCTCCTTAAAATATATTGAGTTTGAGTCATTGAAATTAATCAAGAAATATATTTTTGACTATATATACAAATATGTAGTACATATATATTTTTCTAATTTTTTAAAAAATCATTGAGTATTTTTTAGGATTTATTTTTTAATATTTTTTAAAAGTTTTTTCTCGCTGTTTAGTGGGATACAATATTATGCTTTGACCCATACAAAACATGAAAGTGGTGAAAAACTTCAAGGTAAAGCAGGGGGTGATAGTGAGGGGAAATGACATGGTACTTTAGGTGATGGAATCGAAGAAGCCTTAAAATATAATGTGCAAACTTCAATGACGTCAAATTTATCAATTTAATTCGTGGCTTCCACTGAACTATTTCAATCACCCAGTACATCATTGAAATATATGTCATCTTAATGAAAATATGATTTAGATATCCAATAGCTCGTCTAAAAACATAGATAATGCACTGCATGTCAATTTACACGAGTCTAAAACTAATAAAATGAAAAATTTGACTACTTTAATTATAGAAAACTAAATTAGATGACTTTAAAACAATTAAATAAAAAATGTAAAGGCTTCCTCAATGAAAAATGCCTCTTATATAATCTAGTCAAATTATGTAGGATATCATATATTCATATATATATATATATATATATATATATATATATATATATATATATATATATATCCAAGATTTTTTCTATTATCATTTTAAGTAACATTAACAACAACCATTGTATTTGTAATAGTACTACTCATTTATCTTTATTTGTTTAATGAAGAAATGTAAAACTATTGCCAAGACTACAAGCACTACTAATTTTGAATAGGATTTTTTCTATTCACTAGTGGAATTTGAACTTGAGTCATTCCACTAAAATGTATCTACTCCACCATTACACTACAATTCAAAAGACAAAAAGAAATAACATCATTATTTTCCTCCATCATTAAACAATAAAATACAAAAATAGTTCTAAAATATCAAATAATTTTTTAACATCTTCACATTGGAAAAATTATGTTGGTAATAATATTTAATATTAACAATAAAAAAAATACTGTGAATGATTTTAACTATTAACATCTAATCGTTACAACATAAAATCCAATGACTAGTATTTCTGGTATAATTGCTAAACATCCAATAATATACATGGTAGACGAAAAATGAATAGGTTCCTCAATAAAAGACGGTGATAGAATAAAAGATGGATTCCATTTACACCCACAATAATAAAAAGATAACTTTAAAATGCTAAGACTTCATGACAGCCATTCCCAAAAAAAACATGTGTATTTATTTGAGTGCAACTTTTGACAATCTTTGCAATAATAATATTTGTCTGTCAATGAAGACCACCTCGGCGTAATAATGATTGTCCTTCCAATGTGCACTGGAAATGTCATTATTGCAGTCAAATGAAGACGGAAGAGTAGCATGGTCTGCCAATGAAGACGGAAGAGTGGCAGTGGTCTGCCAATGAAGACGCCTCGCCATCTATGTCAGCTTTGCCATTTCTAATAATAATAAAGATCATGGCCCACGGGTCCTCCAGAGTCATGGAAAAAAAGACAAAGCTGTGGACGACACCCTGTTCGCATACACAGCTGTTGATGATGACATGAGAGATACTTTCTATGATTGATCTTGGACCCCTAAATACATAGGGTGGGTATCTAGGGTGAACATATGACATGCTCCTTGCCCCACAATCCCATGAGTTTGTTGTCATTTTGAATGCAGGTATATTGATGGTAAGTGTGGATGAGTGGTATGGGTGATCATCGCAACACCTAACATTTATAATTATATCTACATGTGAAGTCATGCCCCTTTGATTTATGAAAAATTATCACAATAAACACTTTTTAGGAACTATCCTACCCCATACTACTCTATCTAGCCTTTGATCCTTTTATATACTTTTGAAATTAATTTATTTTAGATTTTGAGGATTATTTATCTATTTTTTGAGTTGCTTACCCTCATTCTCGACTTCTATTTCTCTAAGAATAGATTCAGTGGTTATAATTATACCATTAAATTTGCGCAGTGTAGATTGGGTGGATTGTTGATTCTGTTTTATGTATATTTGTGTGTCTTTTTACCTTTGTCTAATTTCTTGCATTTGATTTAACATATTATATTTTTATATGGTCATCCTTAGCATGTGTCATGTCTTAAATATACTTATGTATATAAACCATTCCTAGTCATATATGAAGTGATAATTGGATGGAGAACCTTTCCTAAGTTAGAGCTTTAATTGATTAAATATTTTTCCACACTTGTTAAGGAGTCTACATATAAAACCAATATTTATCATTTAGTACTTCAAGCTATTGTGTAATCATCTATTTATAAAAAAATAAGGATTAGGTGAATATTCATGTAATTGCATCACACATCTAGGGTAGAGAAAGAAAACCCCTTTATCGAGATTTCAATTACAAAACATCGAGAGATATATTGGGTGTGATTCTAGTGTTGAGATATGTAGATACACTACTTTGTGGTTGAACGAACCATAACCATTTTTTTTATTCTTTAGTGTGCATGTTTTAGCAAACTAGGTCAAGAGGAGAAGAAGACATCAATTTAGACCTTTTCCATGTGAATTTAAAAAATCAAAGGCACAATACTATATTAAATTAGATAGTCTAGAACATAGCCTAATATGAATTCAACACATCAAAATATATTTTGTGGAAACAATATATGAGAATATTCAACAACCAAATTTACCTATGGAACATTCGACAATAGTTTGACAGGTGCCAAATTTATTTGGTGATAGTCAAAGTTTTAGATTTTACATTGAGATTCATTATCACTTTCAAACCACTGTTTCGCTTGTAAAATCCAAATATTCTACCCACTTGTGTTCATTTCATCACCTTTTCTATTTTTAAAGGTCATTGCTTATTTAATTTTTCTATTTGTTATTGTTTATTATTTTAAGGAATCAGGATGATTTGATTTCTATTATTAGACTATATTTATCCTATATCCCCTTATGTAATCATTTTATCATGTTTTGTTATATTTATTTACTATAGTTCACTAAAAAATAAAATATATTCAAACACATTCATCTTCTAAGATTTGTACCTTAGGGTTTCATAACTTATATATATCTTTTTTTTAAATCACATGTTTTGATCAAATCCTATCTTATCTTCTACTCACCTCTTTTTTCTTTCAAATTACATCCATCTTTAAGAAAGTGGTGCATAAACCTCTGTTCATAGAAAGCATATAACATTTAGGATTTTAGGATTTAGTCCTTCATTTCATATATGATTTAGTTCTGATATTTTGATCTATCATTTGTTTTTGGGTTTCATAAAAACCCTCTCATTACTTATGCCTTGTTACATGGCTTCCATTAGGTTGAATCATGATGATTATATTTAGCCTTGGTTTCCTTTCCCTTAGTGTCTCATGTTTAGGCTTGTGTTTTTTTATAACATCTCATGTGTATATTAGATTTATATTTATGTTCATTTTTAAAAATTCATGGGCGTGTTTTTATTTCACATGTTCATAGGCTTGCTTATAGATTGTTGTAAAAAATCTTATCATGGTTTCCAAGTATATCTTATAGCATTCATCATATAATATTAGGTTGTGGATTGAGACATGATAAGGTTACTTGTAATACTTTATGTGATGATACCAATGACCTTTATATCTTTTCTTTAAATCCTCTTAGTGATTGGCTTATTATTTTTTATTATAGGATGAATTTGTATGAGGTAGATCTTTTCTCTAAAATGAATCATTTGGGAGTTAAGAGGGCCCTCATAGATAAAGGTTAAGGATTGAACATACGTATTAAGACATACATTAATACACTTGGAATTAATATTAAATCCATTACACAATTAGATATGATCATCAAAATATTTGTTAATCAAGCATGAATCCCTTAAGAACAATTGAATTTAATATAGTTATTGGGCCTAAGACTTTAGCTATGAAACACCACTTGTAATATCTAATTTTTTCAGTTAAAACATTTTTCTTGGTCAACTACAAATTCATGTTATGATTCCCCCACTCTCTACATAACATAGATGTTAAGTATTTTTACATGGGTGATACATTTATACTTGTCTTGTAGAATATGTCCCATTTTAGTATTGTAAAGTTGTGGAACACATGGAATTTATTATTTCACATAATGATATACATCATCCAAATATCATAACACCTCAACAAAATATTCCCATGGAAAATATGCATACATGTGATGTGGGTGAAACTAATAAGGCCAATGAGGTTAGTCGTGATTAGGATGATTAAAATGAAGATGATTAAAAACTTGATGACATTAATGAATATTTATCAAAAATTAGATTTACACCATGTGGTCCTAGAGAGTATTCTATTGACATGAATACATTTGGTATTGGAAAATTATGTTTTAGTCCCTAGAACTATAGGAAACCTTCCTCATCCTCTATTCTTAAGGAAATATCACCTTCCATAGGTAAGGGAAATAAACCTATAATGATGATTCATTCATGGTTATGGGTCCCAATGAAGGGATGCCTTAGACTATGTAGCTGAGTGAGCATGCTCTCCACACACTTACAATAAACACAATTATAAACAAACATAAGATCAGATTATGTGTTAATGTGAATCAAATATCACATACGTTTCTCCCAAGCCACAAGATACTAGTTTTTCTAAGTTAGAAGCTACACATATGCAAGATCTACATATAATAATATAGTCTCTTATATATTCATGAAACACAAAAGGATATAGGTATTATTCATGAGCTCACTCTGTTCCTATTGTGCAAGCAGGTATAATCTCCCCTTCTATACCTTATTTCTTTATTTTGACTTCTAAAATGAGATCCTTCACTCTCTTTTAAAAGATTCATAAGTGGTAATTGATCCATGTAAATTAACCCTTGATTGATACGTATCTCAAAGTTCTTATATTATATGTCCATGCATGATTCAACATGTATTCAATGATGTATTTCATTATGTGCATCAAAATGTACCTTTTATACAGGTTTAATCTAGTCTCCATAGGCATCTATGAATAACACTATGACTAAATATAAACTACCTATCAATATGTTTAGTGTCCATTTATTTCATTATGAGTTCTTACCCTTTGTGTTAATTTTTAATTCATGTAATTTACTAGGGTCTACATAAGACAAATATAGGTCTACATGGATTATTAGTAATGTGAAAATATGCTTCATTCCAAATTATTGTGTGCTAATTCACTGTGTAACCCTTATGGGTGAGATCATTCCATACCTAGTTGTGCCTTTTGCAAATCCAAAAACACCTTCATTTATGTTATGCCTACATTTGATTGTTTATGTAACCATGTGACTTGCACTTTGATCCATGAACTAAAACTCTACTCTTTATGTGTCATGGCATTTTATTTTTTTGTGCAACAAGTACACCCTTCATCCTCGCTCACCAGATTCTTCCCCCTGAGTAATTATGTGTTTCACCTTTTACCCTTTTTGAAACATTAGACTTATCCATCAATGGTGATGCACGATTACTTTTTTTCCTAGGGTGCTCTTGGATGTTACTACATTATACACCTTCGTAACTAAAATTGTGAGCTCCTTATCACAAGTTGAAATCTTTGACAACATGGCCAAAATGATGAATCTCCACAAGATCCAACCATGTTGAGTCCTCAACTGTGTGATTCTTCCACTTTTCCAAGTATTGATTTAACTCCTTCCTGGGTGTATTCTTCACCACCCAAGAGTCTAATATGGCCTCTATCTCCTTCTCATCCTTATCTAGTATATTAGGTCATATGATCCAAATATAGTATTTGGTTTGTTTAGTTTATTGTTGTTAGTTTTATTAGTGTCTTATTAGGACACACACATACCCCTTTCATGTTGTTAGTAAAATTAATTAATAAATAGTTAGTTGAGGTTGAACCCATAAGATAAATTCCAATAAAATATTTATAAGCCTGGTAAACTATGTAATTACAATTTTACCTTTGTGGAAATCTTTCTCAAAATTTACAATTTAGATCTTACGATTTACCTCTATGCAAGTAGTCCTAATAGTGGTATTAAAGCCTTGTTTTTCCATGTGAAAAATAATATGAAGATCCACGTGAATGTGAATGGTGTGGAAGGGAGATAAATAATTTTAAGGTACCATAATTTAATATAATATTTATCATCCCTAATTTAGTTTGACTGACAATCACCAAAAACATGGTTTTTATGACACATCATTAAAATATCCATTCTTTATTGCCAAGGCCAGATTTATATGGGTTGAAAATAAAATTGAAATTATTTTATATGATCCAATCAGTAGTATTACATCCAAAACCCAAATGATTTAATTTGTACGTCGTCCATTTCAATTTGTAATAGTAAAATTTCATATTGTATGACATACAAACCCTAGTATCTTCTTTGTATGGCCTTTAAAGACTCAAATAAGGGTTTGATGTAATATTTTTAATATTTTATTATTTAAAATTAAATTTAAACACTTATTTCATTATTTATATGGATTGTTGAACCAATAAATGTATTACTACAGTCAAGCAATGTAATTGTCTGATCCAATAATGCAATGATGGTATCCCATTTCATAAATTTCTGATATTTAACATTCCATTTGCAGTTGGAAACTACAAAATCTCTCTAAATATAATTTTTATTCCTTTGCATGGCCTCCATATCTTTCCTATATAAATGTATGGAATTGGTACAATTTTTTGGGTTGAAACATGGCATCTAAAGTTGAGATATGGCATTTGAAGTAGTGGTTGATTTCAAAAATTTAGATTTTCATTTGATTTTTTAATATTAATGGTTTTAGTGGGCCCCATAAGAAGGAATAAAAAAGAATTTTTTTACCAATTACAATTCATGGTTGAATGCATATTTACCAAGAAAGTATATATTTTTTGATACATAAAAAATTAACACTTCAAATAATAGAACTTCATTTAATGTTTGAAAAAGGATTATAGTGGAGTTGGTCAAGATTATTTTATAAGTCACTTACTAAATAGAGTTTAAGATTTCAAAACATCCAAAGAACATATTTTTGTTGTATCTCCTTTTTTTGCATTTGTCATTATTTACCTTATATTGCGATAATTTTTTGACTAGTCACTCTTTTGTACAAAGGTGGTCATGTGACCATTCAATATCTAAGTTTTGGGACATTTCAAACACATTAAAATTGTATTATTTTAATATAATTTATATTATTATTATGACAAAAATATTTAAAATAATGTATAATGGTGCATTTTTGGTGGAAACCAACAACTTAACAATAACAAAGATTATCATTTCATCTCACTCTTGTACTATCAAAATTATCATCAAAACTTTATAAAAAAAACTATGACATTTATTATAGGTCCATCATGATCCTTCTAATTTAAAAAGTATAAGCATCATAGTGAAGGTACAAGGATCTATTAGAGGCTAGAGGATAATTTCCCTTCTCTGGTTAACTATGTACTCAGAGTTTGGGTCAAATGACTGAATATAATTTTCGATAGTAGTAGTTGATTTATTAAATTTGTTATTGCCTTTAATTTTGGTTTTATTCAATTCATTGATATGCATGATGATGAGTAGACATAGTAGTTTTGATTTGGTTTTTTACTGCAAGATATTGCATGGCCTTTGATTAGCCATTGGTGATTATATGAGTTGAGATAGGATTTGATAGAACCATAGTGTTGAGAAAAGGTATATCATTTTTTTAGGCATCAGGGATATGTCTCATATGTAATACTCAATAATCACTTGTATGGGTTTCTATGTGAGACATTATGTAGATCGATGTGGTTAAACATGTCTTGATCACGTTCTAATGCAACATTGTAAAAAATGGTCAGAGGCCCAGAGGGGATGAAGTAACCTTGATTGTGTTCATCATTCATGCCATAAATTATGGGGCGGGGTGGGGGTCGGGCGGGGGGGGGGGGGGGGGGAAGCGGGCGCAGACTTCTTGGAATCATAATCAATTGATTAGTAACATGATGTACAATGTATTAGTTGTAGGTGTGGTAGATAATTTTGATGAATTTATAGTAATAGCTACAAATCATATTCTATACCCCTTTTTGGATCAAGGAGAGGTTTTTTGTGTAATACGATCCTTTAGTAGTGTTAGTTTGTTTAGTGTATTATCAGGGCGCACACACACACACCTTCCATGTTATTAGTAAACTTAATTAATAAAATGTTAGTTGGGGTTGAAATTATTGGGTCTTGTAGGATAACTTCATGTAAAATCTTTATGAGCTCAAGATATTTTTAAATACATATAATAATATAACTTTACCTTTATGGAAAGATTTCTCAAAATTTACAATGTAGATCTTACCATTTACTTGTGTGCAAGTGGTTCTAACATGGTATCTATGCCCTCTATTCAAATATGTATGCTTATATGTTCTCTCTTCCCCATATTTACCTTCATGGAACTCATATAAGTCTACCACATTGAATATGTGAAATAAGTCCATCTATTTTGGCAACTCAATCTCATTGTAATGGCTAAAAAATGGTGACCTTACAAGGTCCTTAATTTTGATTTTTTAGCTTGTTATACATTCCCTTTGGAAACCATTCTTTACAAAAATATGTTAACACTAGGTCTCCTACCTTAAATTTATTATTTATGTGCCTCTCATGCATGCACTCCTTGTCTTATATATTACTCTGCCCTAGACCTATTTTCACTTCTTGGTGTACTTTACATGTATAATTTGTATAGTCCTAAGCTTTTGTGCTCCTTCCATAAACCTCATGGATGTCTCTCAGGTCCAAAAATCCTCTTGTATTACTTCTATTTACCACATGGAATAGTATTTTTCAAGTGATATTTTTAAATAAATGTTTGTGAACACTATTTACACCAATACCATACCCATTGTTTGTAATTGTCTCTTAATCGATATTGCAAAACATTCCCAATGTTCTTATTCACCATATTTATCTCTCTATTAGTCTATGAATTATATGTTTAACTAAAACTTATTTTTTCCCCATTTTATTCTAGAATGTGTGTTAAAACTAGACTAAAAACTTTCTATGTCTATTAGATACTATGATATGTGATAAACCATGTAGCTTCACCACCTCTCTAAAGAAAAATTTGGTGATACTTGTCATGTTGATTTTATTCATAAATGAAATGCACCATTTTCAAAAATATATCCAAAATAAAAATGGAATAATTTCCCCTATGCATTCATAAGAATACAACACAAAAATACATGTTAAGGTCATCCCATGCTTTCTATAGGATAGGTTATGGTTGATATAACATTTCTTTTTGACTCTTTACATTTTCCAATTACAAAACTATGTACCTTTACACATACTTTCACACATATGCACTTGTCTTTGGCAAATAATAGCCTTATGCTAACTATGCCAATGTCTTATTTTAACTAAAATGTCTTTCTAGTCCTCCATTTTCCTTCTCCTTTATTAGGTTCTAGTGCATTGACCCTATGGGTATGCACAATTGCATTCCCCTGAACATCATTCCTATATACACATAATATTTTCACACTTTATCAATTATTGATGCTTTATATCGTGTAGGAATCCATTGATTCTCAATCTATCTAAGTGCACACCTTAAGGGGTGCACCAAAAAAGGGGTTGGAAGACCATTGGTACTTCGTAGGATTGTTTTCCATTTTTACCACTTGTTATCTACATACTTGTATATTAAAAACATTCCCCTAAGCTTTACCTCCTATTTTTCACCCTCACCTTGCCATTTATCACCTTCATTATCCCTTTCCCTAAATTAAACCCCTTTTTGGCAGTTTCATGACATAGTCAGCCACATTGACCTTGTATTGTTATTGACAAAGATTATTAGGGATTAGGTTGGTGCATGACTGATCTAGTTAATAACCTAGTTTATTTTTGTCAATTATAATACTAGGTCGACTACGTTGACCTTATCAGTCTAAAATTTTAGAAGGGTTTAGGGTCAGATCCGCCTATATAAACACATCCATTTTTCCATTATTAGAGAGACAACAAGAGTTAATTATTCACTTACAATTATTTAGAATCCACTTTTCTTCCATTCTAATTGAGGAGTCTTAGCTTAGGATTTCTACATGGAGAAGAATCTTTTCTTGTGGAAATGTCTTGGATGCTTTGGCCTTTCCTAGTAATCATTAAAAACCGAAACAAACTCTTGAGAAGTAACTTTGGCCAAGGGAGAGATTGAGTCTCGATGGGTTCATCTTCCTGGTAAGTATCTGTAACTTTTCTCCTCTCTTAAGTAGATAGAAGTAGCATAAGTAATGGCTTTTGAATATATTTCTCTCTCCATGCATTAGGGTTTTACCTATACATAAGTTAAATAGGATTCTCTTATGCATGTCTACTTTTATTTTTTACTAACCCCACTTTGTGCCACAAAAATTGGTGAGCACTAGATTAGATTTTTCTTTACTTGTTATTAGTTTAATGAATATGAAAATATAGGACCTAGTTACGGTTATTACATATTTTTTCTTGATTGAAGGCTTTGGAACCCTCCCTAGTGATATTATTGTGGTAAAACATCCTTTTGTTAGGTCTAGTGGATCCATATTGGTCATGACCTTGATTATCTAATGTATCCCCAATTGAAAGTGTAAGTAAGGTCTATCTTCTCTGTCCTAGGATTGATTTGTAGATCTATTGTATTTCATATTACATAAATTCTAGTGAACTCAACATGAATCTAACCCTTGCATGTTTTCTTTCACACTTTCACTTCTATCATTTTAATATTTTTCTAAATTTTCAATACTATGTTGACCAGGATGTTATAGTTCTAAATTTTGTGCATAGGTTTAACACAGTTATATCAAAAAAAATCTATTATTTTTGTGTATATCTTCATTAGATATAGGTTAGTGGATCAAATAGGATGACATAATACTCTTATTCAGTTCTAGATCAACAAACTAGGTCAAATAGGTTGACTTAGTCTTTCAATCAGCATCCAGATCAACAAACTATGTTGGATAGGTCAACTTAGTCTTTCAATCAACATCTATATCAACAAACTAAGTTGAACAAGTTGACTTGGTCATCTTATCTTTCTTTAGCAAATAAGGTTTTATAGAAATAGGGTAAACTGGTCAACTTAGTTTGCAAATTTTAAAAACAACATTCAAGGAACTTCAATAGAAAATTTACAATCCTAATCATCTTCTAACCCACCAAGGTTACTCTCTTTATCTCTTTGTCAATTCAGTACTTCACTTAAACTCTATTTTATGCAAGTTTTCAGTCTTCAAAATTGCAATCCTACAAAAAATTAAGTCGACCTGGTTGACTTAGCTATGTAGCCTACCTTCTCTATGAAATACTAAGTCAACCTAATTGACTTTATTTTTAAAGACTTTTGTTTTTGTAGAACTGTAGTGACCTAGTCAACTCTATTATGTATTGTTTACATACAATGTTATTTGAACTAACTCTATACCATGCTTAATTTGAGAATTAACAATTATTTACTAGCAATTAATTCACACTTTTTTTTTAATCTATTTGCATGCTTAGAGTAGCTCACATAATCTAATTAGGTGGTTTTTAAAATTGAAATTTAGTTACACTATTTTTATTTTGTTTGCACACACTACCAAATCACACAATATTTGAAATTCATTTAACATTTGTCTTCCCAAGGCCTACCTACTTGGATTTCATCACCAAGGGGGAAGGCAAATTGGTTTTTTGGCTAAGTATAAACATGTGTTTAATGGTATATATTGGAAAATCACCTGACACCCTTATTGTTATGGGATTGGGAAGTGAGGTGGTAGGTCCCAATACCAAGCCAATATCATTACAAACACAAATCCCTTTCAACCTAAACATCCTAAAACCATCAATAAATTGTTTTTTAGTTACTTATTTTCAACTAAATTCCTTTTCACATTTAAAATAACACTTTATAATAATCTAACAACACTCAAGATGACCACTTAACTAGCATTTACTTTTCAATTGACTACTTGCTCTCTGATCATTATATATTGTATTGAAAAAACTTGCATTAACTAATGTTGGTGCAATGTTTTATGTTGTGTGCCCTAATTGGATCATTCTCATTGATCCAATTACTTATGTTTTTGCTTCCATTTCTAATTAAATTTCAAAAACTTTCAATATTTTAAACACACTATACTTTGCTTTGAAATGATCTTTTATAGACTGTGTTTTTCCCTATCTATAGTACTAAGTCGACATGGTCAACCCTGTACTCTCTTTTACTAGTTAGGTTATAGTACTAAGTCAACATGGTCAACCATATATCCTTATCAAATTATGTTTTTCCTTGTCTATAGTACCAATTTGACTTGGTTGACCCTATACTACCTTTAACCAATTAGGCTATAGTACTATGTCAACTTGGTCAACCCTGTATCATTATCAGACTATGATTTCCCCTGTTTATAGTACTAAGTTGATCTAGTCAACCTTGTATCCTTATCAGATTATATTTCTCCCTATTTGTAGTATTAATTTAACCTAGTCAACCTTGTATCATTATCCTTTTGTCTAATAGTAATTTACCAACCCAATCAACTCTATACTCTTCCTAGCTCCCTTTTCAGTAATACACAGTCAACATAATCGACCTTGTATCTAATTGCTAACCTTATTTTCTTATCTAGATGACTTAGTTATCTATTTCTCATTCCTTGTCATTATGTTCATTTCCTCAAAAAATCATGAAATCCCATATTAAAATCTTTTTGGACAACTTAAATCCATTTAGACAATATATGGGCTATTATTTTCTTCCTTTCTTTAACTCCCAAGAGAACCCTCACTCTTGGAGCACATCTTCCCCTCCTTTTATGGATTATAACATGGTTCAATTCACACCTCAATATAAATTAGGTGGATCCAACCATTTTTTACCTATCAAGACAATTATCATATTCAATCCTTTAAACATAATATGGGGGACATTGATAAAAGTCTATCCAAGAATCCCACTAGTAATCCACCTTCCAACAACCCTCCCCTAATACCAATTCAGGGAATTCTCCTACTAACACCAACCCACAAATTGATATGACTCAAATTCTTACATAAGTCATACAAGTGAACATAATATGAACTTATAACACCTCTCAAATGATGCAATTATAATGTCATTTAATCAATATTACTAATCAACCTCTGGTTCTCAATCCTCAAGCCAATCCAAATTTTATTCCTCCACCTCTTAGAGATGCCTTAATAAATATTATTCTTCAACCTATCATGATTAAAAAAATGCTTCAAAATAGTCAAAATTAGCCTTTAGATCCTTTCATCATGTCCATTAATATTGGTAATATATCTCTAACTATCAAGTATGATGGGACTAAATACCCTATATATCCTTTCTCAAATCATTTGGTAATATTTATATATAATGGATCCAAACTAATACTTTCACCACAACTAAAATTATAGTAAAAAACATTCACTAGTGATGTATTGGAATGGAAAAACTAACTTCCCCAATATTCCATTTGGAAAATTGAGGATTTAGTCAATCCTCTAGTTAAAGAGTTTCAACATAATGACCTTCCCAAAAATTGCCTTAGCCATTTCATCAATTCTAAGAAATCTCCCATCCAATCAGCTCATAATTTTATCAAATGATGGAAATCTATGGCCTATAAGGCCAACCATAACATGACTGTTGATAATTTGTTCAAACTTTTTATAACTACTTTAACTCATTTGCTTCAATATAAGGTTAAAACTTTTACTCTTTAAATGCTCGATGAATCTCTTAAACAAGCCAAATGTCTAGACATCCTCATGAAGTAATTCAAACCTAATACCAAATTCCTTAAAGGATATTTTCAAACTTCTACCAATTTCATCACCGATAATACTCCTCAAACTAAAATAGGAGTTTCCAAAGCTGACAATACCCCATCTTCTTACACATCACTAAATGTGAAGCAAATGAAATAATTAATAACACCCTCTAGACCTTTTATTTATCTTGAAAATCCTCCCAAATGGTATGGCCCTAATCAATTTTTTTGGTTCCATGTCGACACTGGTCATTCACATGAAATTTGCTAAGGGATTACAAAATTTGTTATCTCTTACATGCTTTTTGATTCATTTAATAACGAAGCCATGATCCAACTCCATCATCAAGAGTACAACACCACCTCTCAAAAATTACAAGTTCAAGATGCTTGTAATAACCAAAAATCTATTCCCATAGCTAATTATCAATAAAATACCAAAGATTTGTGTGCTATTAATGATGACTATGAACAATATTACAACAATTCTCAATATGTTAACATGCCTTAGGTCAACTATCATTCATTGTAAACCAGCTAACAAATATTCCATCACAAAACCTAAGAAACCATATTTGAAAGAATAACTTATCAAAGATACTAAAACCACTCATTTGGATTTGAAAACCCATGAGGAACCACCCCATTCTATAAAACCCCTAACAACTTCCATTCCTTCCAAATCTACCTTACCTTTTAAACATCACACTGGTTCTTCTTCTAAATCCCATTGGAACTTCTCAAAGAACTTAACTCCATGCCTTACAAGATCCCCTTATGGAGTTAGTTCACACCTCCCCTTATCATCACAATTTCTTCTTGCAAAAACTACAAAAAATTGAAGATCCATCTCCTATAGATGAAGAACCACCCTCTATTGAGCCTCAACCCACAAATATGCATACCATTCAATTGATTTATCCTTCTTCTAAGCCTTTTATTTAATTTCTTGAAGATGACATGATTAATTATTAAATCATTTTCTACACTGGTGATCAACCATTATTTATTAAAATATACATTAATACTACCCTTATTCATAAAGTTTTAGTTGTGAAGGGTATGATATTAATGTGACATCTTTGTGGCTTTTGGTTATAATAAGGATCATATCAAATAAACCCACCTCACATGTCATGGATTTGATAAAAATAATCAAAATTCACCTAGTTATATCTGGGTTCCCCTAACAATCAGACCTAGGACCATTCAAATTAAATTGATGGTCCTTGATGTACCCCTATCTTATAGCATACTCCTCGGTTTCCCTTTGACTCATATAATGAGGGCTATCACTGCTTTTGGTAGGCAATGCATCAAATTCATATATAATGGAAAATAGTATAAGCATGAGGCTAATCCCAACCATTGGAATATTCAACTTCCTAATCCAAAATCTCAAAATTGCATTCCTACCATTGCTACCATAAATAATACTCCCTTGCCTAAATTCATCAACATCAATCTAGACTTACAGGTCACTCATATTGATTCAGATGATGATGAACCTAATGACTTGCAACATACTTGCAACACTGATAAGTTGCCTCCTTATATTTTGGAGTGGCTTCCTCCCTATTTATTACCTCATGATTTCACTATTCCTCTCATTGATGGGATGATTGATTTTCCCCCTTCATGCATTGCTTAGGAAACTTTTTACCTAGAAGACACCTTCACATGCAATAATTATGGAGTGGCCAAATTATTCTAGGATCCTCTAATCATGTCTCCATGCAAGTCTAGTGATGTTAGAATTTCACCTTCTAAAACTCCTTTAGAATATCAAGAATGTACCATTTATCCAACATATGATGATAATTATATCATGCCTCAAGTTAAATCCTGAGATTTAGATTTTTAACATTATCCAAAAATGTTATCTCAAATACATTATTTCAATGGTGATGTTCATACCATTTTCATGGATTTTGAATTATCTCTCGAAGGCCATGTACCTCCCATTAATACTTCACTTCTTGATACTCCTTGGGTGGTCAAACAAATCCTACCTTATGAACATCCAAAAATTATTACATATTCTCAACCACCTAAATATCCCATCATTACATCTAATTCTTCCCTCATGAAAGAAACTAATGATACACCAATCTCATCTGATCAACCTACTCCTTCTACTCCCAGTATTACATTAGACTCCAAGGCCACATATGTCCATCAAATACATTCTGAATATGATTGCCATGGTAATCACATTATCGATTTTGAAGTATATGTTGAGTATTATGTCTCTATTCCCATTTTACCTAGTGATGAAGCGATTCTTGAATTGCTTCATGCCCAAGAACCCCAACTTGTTTGGCAATATCAAAAACTCAAGAATTTCAAAAATAAATCCCCTTGTTCTAATAACTTCATCACTAGCATTGGCCCTAAAGCTAATCAAATTTATTCTTTACCCAATGCACCATATCAATTCCATGGTGTCAATGCTATGATTATCAAATACACTACTTGTATTGAATATGGTACTCCATCATGCCCTAAACCAATTATAGTTTTTTATGAATTCACACCTACTAAACTTGATAACTTTATCTTATTTTTTGATAAATATCATGATATATTTTCCTAGCCTTACAAGGACATACCTGGTATTGAGCCTAACATCATGGTGCACAATATAATCACTTCTCTCGATGCCAAACTTGTGCACCAAAAGTAATGTAAATTTACAACACAGTTTTCTACCTTATGCCATAAAAATATTATGAAAATTATTGATGCTAAGTTTATCAAACTAGTGGACTATTCTAAATGGGTTTATAGTATAGTCCCTATTCAAAAAAAAGGTCACTATGGTCATTTTCATTTACATTGATTTCCATAATCTTAATCTTTTTTGTACCAAGAATAATTTCCCTCTACCTTTAAGAGATGCAATTTCTAATTCAACAGTTGGCTATGAAATGTTATTTTATGGATGGTTTCTCAAGCTATAACCAAATTCACATTGCCCCAAAGACCAACATAATACAAATTTCACCATGGAATGGGGCACCTATTGCTATGTCAAAATTCACTTCAACCTCAAAAATGTCAGAGCTACATATCAATAGGAAATGAATCATATATTTCATGGTCTTATTCACAAAATTGTAGAAACCTATATGGATGACCTTATTTATAAATCTAAATATCATAAGCCTCATCTTTTTGATCTTGACATCATCTTTGACTACCTTGTTAAATATAAAGTTAGACTAAATCCTTAAAAATGTGTTTTTAGTGTCACATTTAACAAACTATTAGGATTTTACATTTCTTTCTATGGCATCGATGTTGACCCTGCCAAGATTAATGTTATCATCAACATTCCCATCCCTTGATCCATTCCAAATGTTCACACTTACCTATATAAACTTGGGGTAATAGATGATTCATCCCTAAAATGGCTTATCATATGTATTCTATCAATTCTCTTCTTAAGAAAGTTAATGATTTAGAGTGGATGTATCCATTTCAAAAATCATTTGATAATATGAAATAATCATTACTTCACCCACCTACTCTTTCTCCCCATTTAAATGATCAACCTTTGATCCCATATAACTCTTTCATACCTATATCATTTGGGGTAATGCTTTCCCAACAAGATGATACTAAAAGAGAATATTACATTTACTATATCAGCTAAGGCCTCATTGATTATGATAAATGTTACACAAAAATCAAACATGATTTCCTTGTCATATATTTTTCCACTAAAAAACTTTGACATTGTATGATTTATCAAACCACTTATGTTATCATCCAATTTGATCCCCTTCATCACTTCTTACCCAAAGCCTTTCTTCTTGGAGATATAATTGGAATGTGGATTATCCTTCTCATGGAATTTTATCTCTAAATTATTAATCAAAAAGTTGTCAAAGAAAAAATCATCACTGATCAACTTGTCATAGCTCTTATGCCTGCTATCGACCACGTTCAAGATAGTCTTCTCGATGATAATAATCTCTATATTGAAGGTCTTAACCAAGCCACATTTATTAAAGATTACTTCAATAAATTCACTATTGATCTTGAAGCAAGTAATCTTGATGAATCATCTATTCTCCTTGATACTACTAAACCAAAATTACTTATCAAATAACTTCCTAAAATTAATGTTGATTTACACAAGGATACTTGGACCCTTAATTTTGATGGCACTAAATGCCTTTAAGGAGTTACGGTAGGTTTTATCCTTATGATCCCTTTTGGAAAAAGCATCCCATTATATTTTTTCCTAACATTTGATGTCACTAAAAACATGGCAGATTATGATGTTTTAATTTAGGCATGAGAGCTGCCCTTGATTTAGATATCTAATATAAACATGCTTTAGGTGATTCATGGATTATTTTCCACCATGTCAATGGTGATTACCAATGTAAAATTGATAATCTCATTTCTTATCATCAATATACAACTACTCTCACTAAATATTTCATTTCTTTAACCATCGAGCCTATCCCTCGAGATCAAAATTCTATTTTTTATTCCATTGCTTCTTCAACATCTCTTTTTCATCTGCACTAAGTTCTTACCAAACCCACTTTTCTTATCCAAATAAGAAAATCTCCCTCTTCTAATCAACCAAAATATTTTCTTATCTTCCATGTTGAGGAAATCACCATTTGACAAAGCATGTGGTATAAATACATCATTCAATTTATGGAAGACCAAACTTATCCTCCCAACCTCAATTCCCATGAAAAGACTCACATTTCCAAATAAGATTTTAAGTGTGAATTTAAATATAACATTCTATATTACCACAATGCTAAAGGTACCTTGCTCCACTATGTTATGAAATATGAGGTTCCTCCTCTTCTTAAACAAGCACATGGGGGCATTCACGGTGGCCACTGTAGCAAACATGCTACAACCCACAAATGTTTACATATTAGATACTTTTGGTCCAATCTTGAAAAGGATGCCATTAAATTCACTAAAAAGTGTACTCCTTTCTAGATTCATGATAATTTAATTCATCACCTCTAACCAAGCTCTAAACTATAGAATCTCCCTGGCCATTCTCCATGTGAGGATTAGATCTCATAGGTAAATTACCTCACTCTCAATATGGGCATGTCTTTATAATCATAACCAAAAAATATTTCACCAAATGGGTCAAATTTATGTCCCTTGTTAATTTCATCAGTACCAAGATATCTAAATTTATCCTTAACCAAATCATTTGTCACTTTGGTGTCCTTCGTACTATCATTTCTGATAATGGTGTTAATTTTAAAAAGAAAGATGTCAGACAACTCTATGCTAAATTTTAAATAAATCACAAATTATCCACACCCAATCATCCATAATGTAATGTCTAAGAGAAAGTCACAAATAAAATTCTCCAAAAGATAATTCATGAAACTCGTATAGATTGACACCTTCATCTATATCTTACTCTCTGGGCCTATCATACTAGTATATGCACTGCCACTAGGGAAACACTATTCTCTCTAGTCAATGTTTTGAATCAATCCTACTAAAATAATTTGAGATTAATTATATCTATATATCTCTTCATGGTATCATACCCAATGAATAATTAAATGATGCTCCCCTTCATTCTCAGGATCTCCTTCACAAGCATCATCATTTTGCTTTACAACATAATCATAAATACATGGCCCATATTACCATACAACATAACAAATGAGATAAAGTGTGCACATTTAATATTGGTGATCTTGTCCTTAAATTAGACTACACTCATGACAAAGAACGTAAATACTCCCAAAAATAGTGGGGCCCTTATTTAGTCAAATATATTCTCGGTCTAGGTACCTATCACCTTTAAACCAATGATGGCCATATTTTCAAAAAACCCACCAATGCATAATTCCTCAAGAAGTATTTTTCTAAATTCTTCCCTTATTTTTCATACTTTCTATATTTTATCTATTTACCACTTTTTGTAGGATATTTATATGGGTCTTACTCTCTACAATAGTTCTCTCTTTTCACAAACCTTAGTTATTCCTTTTGGTCTTTTGATTTCCCATTTTTATCATGAGTTGCATTATAAAACCATGGATAGGACCTGATATTCCTCAAGATATACTTTTATCCTCTTTATTTTGTCACTTTACAAATACTTTCTAGTACCCTTGGGTTTTTCTTTGTGATTTGTAGTGTAAGACTATGGATAAGACCTAACCTTCCTCACAAATACCATCTTTTTATTATCCCATTTATTTTTCACATGATTTTGACACTCTTTGGGTTTCTATTTTATGATTTTTTGTGTAAAACCATGGATAGGACCTAACCTTCCTCATAAAATCACCATATTTTTAGTATTCCTATCTAGAATATGTTTTGCAATGGTTACAAGTTTTAGATCTTTGTTCTCAGCTTTAGCTTTTGTTGCTTTTGCTAGATGAAATTTGCACAAAAAATTATGTTAGCATGTTTTCCTACACTTCCCTCATTATTATGATGAGGAATCATAATTCACTATCATTATACCCCTTTTCCTCCCTTTGTCACATTTTTTGTGATTTGAAGTAATTTAAATTGTTTCATGTTTCATTCCTCCTTATTTACTTTCCTTTCACTCCATATTGGATAAAATAAGGTAGAAATTAAGATAACACTTTTATTTCACTTGGATTTATGAGACTCATAGATACCATGCCTTCTAAGATCTCTCTCTTATAAACCAAGTCCCAAATATTCAAATGAATGTCATATTTAGCACTCATGTTTAGTTTTCCAAATCCATATGGAGGAGGAATAGAAAAATCAATAAAAAAAGCTAAAATACACATCATTTGAAACAAAAGGTAACATATAAATTTCAAAAGTCAAAATCACATCAATATATGTGATTAAAAGTACATCTTCTATCTCCAATCAAAGCTCAAACTCTATAGCTAGCCTCACACTAGAGTCAAGGTCCATTGGGGTATGGTAGTCTAGTAGATTAGAATATGAGAATTCAAAAAACACTATTGTAATACTTACTTTATCACATAAGTACCCAATATTCATAGTAGACCAATGGCTCTGTAAGGGATCCTAATGAGTGGGGAACACTTTGTTGAAAGGTAGGTTTATTTTAGTTTTCATGCATATAGCCTTCATGAGATGATCTACATACTTCATTTACTAACCTAAGACTTGTGTGTCTAAGATAAGTTCTTTAGAGTCCTTATGGAAAAAAGTCCTCTTATTTTGACAAACCTATTTTGAGTGTCTTGACTTCAATAAAGAGTTCCTCTACTTTGGCTTTTCCTTCATTCTCCCCTCCATCCATTCCATTTCCCCCCTTGATAGGCAAAATTTGATTCTAAATCTATTTTACCTTCTTATATATTCCTTCTTATTCAGATATTAAAAACATGTCAGCACTACTTTATTTTAGTTTTATCTATCCTTAGAACAAAACAACATGTTTGAGCAACTATGGATTCCTTTATTTACACCATGGTTTTATATTTATAGATA
The DNA here is from genome assembly GCA_037957365.1 of Torreya grandis. Lineage (NCBI taxonomy): Eukaryota > Viridiplantae > Streptophyta > Pinopsida > Cupressales > Taxaceae > Torreya > Torreya grandis. The sequence goes on from JARHVA010003104.1 coordinate 1,095,212, forward strand.
TGCATTGATTTCTTTTTACCATTTTCCATTTTTTTACTACCCTCTTTTATGGAGACCTAAGTCCATTTCTACATTCATGTCCTTTTTCCATTATTGAGTGAGGTTGGCTTGTTACGTTTCACTCACCAATGTTGTTTTCCCTTTTATGCACCTTTTTCCATTGATGATTGAGTAAGGATTGTTATTGCTCACTCATCACTATTATTTTACCATTTTACTTTCCCATCTTTGTTTAAGTAAGGATTGTTATTGATTTCAAATTGATTTTTGATTACCATCCTTTTTGACATGTATCCTTGGTTTGACTTGGTGAGTTTTCCTTTCTTACTTAAGGTTTACTTGTATGAGCTTTTCGGTCTTTAGTAGCCTTGTATTTTTGGTTACTTGATTTACTCTAAATTTTGACTTGGTCATTTGGTCTAACATAACACTTATTGCGATAGCTTGTCAAATTTTCAAGTACATCCCATCCACATAGTACCGGTTATCTTGGATTTCTTATGTTTGTTTATTTTTTATCTTTAGTTTTGTATCTTTGGGTTTATTGAAAGTAGTCTTTATAACCTCCATGATCAAAACTACAAATACAATAGACAACCATCCAATAATAAAGGTAAGTTAAGGTATGCATTACATTTACTTTTTAGTTATTTTTGCTTTAAAATACCCTAATTTTTTTTAGCTTCAACATTGTGTATTACTATGTTCTTTCTCGAAACACCATCCCTTGTTTGAATGGAGTGACACGTGATATGATTCAAGTGGGGCATATATATACACATAATATTTTCACACTTTATTAATTATTGATGATTTCTATCTTGTAGGAACCCATCGAGTCTCAATCTCTCTAAGTGCACACCTTAAGGGTGCACTGGGAAAGGGGTGGGCAAACCATTAGTGCTTCACATGTTTGTTGTTCTTTTTTACCACTTTTTATCTACACATTTTTCTCCTAAAAACATTCTGCTAAGCTTTTCCTCCTATTTTATACCCTCTTCTAGTCAATTATCACCTTCATTAGCCCTTTCCCTAACCTAAACCCCTTTTTAGTAGTTTAGATGACATAGTCAGCCACATCGACCTTTTATTTTTATTGACAAAGCTTATTAGGGACTAAGCTAGCTAGTTCATAACCTAGTTTATTTTTATCAATTACAATACTAGGTCGACTGGGTTGACCTTATCAGCCTAAAATTTTAAAACGTTTCAAGGTTAGATTGACCTATATAAAAACTTCCATTTTTCCATTCTTAGAGAGATTGTAAGAGTTAATTTATTTATTTATGCTTCTTTACAATCTATTCTTCCACCACTCTACTTGAGGAGTCTTAGCATAGGGTTTCTACATGGAGAAAAATATTATATTGTGCAAAATCCTTGGATTTTTTGGCCTTTATTAGTGATCCTTACAAATCACAACAACATTTTATGGAGTACCTTTAGCTAAGGGAGATATGCAATCTCAACGGGTTCATCTTCCAGGTAAGTATCTCTAACTTTGCTCTTCCTTTTACTAGATAAAAGTATCACAAGTAATGTATTTTGAATATATTTCTCTCTACATGCATTATGGTTTTAATTATACATAGCTTAAATATGATCCTCTTATGCATGTTTAGTTTTATTATTTACTAACCGCACTTTGTGCCACAATCTTTGGTGGGCACTAGATTAGATTTTTATTTACTTGTTATTAGTTTAGTGAATATGAAAACATAGGACATAGTTAGGGTTATTAAGTAGTTTTGCTTGAATGGAGGACTTGGAACCCTCTATAGTGATATTATTATGGTAAGATATCCCTTGGCTAGTTATGTAAAATCCATATTGGTCATGAGCTCAATTATCTAATGTATCCCCAATCAAAATTATAAGTAGGATCTATCTTTTCTGAGATAGGATTGATTTGTAGATTTGTTGTATTTCCTATTGCATAGAATTACCTTATGTGTCTGGTAGTATAGCCATTATGTCTTTTTTATGCTTATCAATTCCACACATTCTATCCATACATCACTAAAATATTCAACAACATATAACTCATTCATGGTGTCAAAGTCGATGGCCTTTACTCATAACTTGTTCAATATGAACAATCTCTTGATCAATGCATTAACAACATTATTTTATTTCGTGCTTCGATGATTCAACACAAATTTGTAGCTCTAAAATAATAATACCCACTTAATGTGTCTCTAGATTAATTTCTACTGGTTATTGAGAAATTATGGTGCTTAATGGTCTGTGTACATTACAAACTGCTTTAGAAATAAATAGTACCTCCACTTTTTAAGCACATGCACAATAACATAGAATTCCTTGTCATAGACTAAGTATTTATTCTTTACATATTTTAAATGTTCAATAAATTATGTAGTGGGTCTTCTTTATTTTCTTAAAACCTATTTAGTTGCTTCACCACTTTCATCGTAATCCATCTAGAACAATTTATTTATGTTTGGAAACACTAAAACAGGATCCTTAGTGACATTCTTCTTCAACTATAAAAAAGTGTGCTCAACTTTATGTGTCCATGGAAATACCTTCTTATCTTCTTTGAATTCTTCTGTGATCACTACAAAAATATCACTGAATTTTATAATAAACTTACTATAAAGGCTTATGATCCATCAAAAAATTGCATTTCTAATGATCTCCTTGGTGATGGCCACTCTACTATCACTCTCACCTCCTTTGGATACATATTTAATCCTTATTTTGAATCATAAAACCCAAGTATATTAACTCCATCATCATAAATCAATGTTTATTTATGTTGATCAACAACTTCTCCTTACATAACATCTACAACACATTCTACATATGTGCCACATGATTCTACACCATCTTGTTGAATATTATAATTTCAAAAAAATATATAATGAAATACATTCCCAAAAATTCTCTTCAAAATTAATTAGTCAATATTATGAACATACTTGGAACATTTGTCAAACTAAATGACATCACTAGCCACTCATACAGTCCTTCCTTCATTTGGAAGGTTTTATTCTAATCATCTCTTTTCCTTATCCTAATATAGTGGTAAACATGCTTTAGTTCAATATTGAAAAAATACCTTTCCCTTATTAATAAATCCATCAAGTCATATGTGTGTGGAAATTAGAATCTATACACACACCATTCTTCTCTTTTATTTGGATTCGATATTTCATATATTTTGCATGGGCTCAAATTTTGACTTACGAATCCCTTGTTTACAAATTTGTGTACTTACCTTTACACTTCCTAATTTCCATAAGGTGTATTTTATATGCATCCTTGTTTGGAGAAATCGACCCAATAATTATAAATATGATATGGATGATACTCTATGTCGATGGTAATCCATCTTGTAGATCATTTGAAATTATATTGAATAATTCTTATAATAACGACTTCATTATGTGTGGTAGTTCTTCATCCTTTTATTATTGGTATCTACATGATCTTCTTGTGTTTGCTTTGTTATAAGCACAAATTGTGCCTTCTTATTTTACACCTCCCTTATGAATTATTTTCCTAAAAATCATAATCACACATGCAAAAAAATTGATAAAATATCCTTCTTCCTTGTCCTTAAATTTACTCAACATGAACTTATTCCCATCCTTCTCAAAGTGATAGATATTCACTCTTCCATCATGCACAACCTTTATTCCATACTACTAATGCCCTCTAAAAATTACATGACATACAACAATTAACATGACATTTCACCAAACTTTGTATTAGTATTCACCCATGTGTAAATCCATAAGGAAATGTTCATTCACTATCACCTTATGGTATTTTTGTATCCATGACACCTTATATGGGTTTGGGTGTGCCTTATTAGTTAAACCCAATTTCTCCACCATCTCACATGAGACTAGGTTATCTGTGTTGTAACTATCTACTATTAATTTTCAAAAATTTCCTCTCAACTCGGTATTATCCCTAAGAATCTCTTCCTATACCTTGACTTTTTTTTTACCTTTAGTGGCTTCACCGATAACCTATTCATGATTATGGCTTGTCTACACTCTAATCATTTAAAATATCCTACTAAAAAAACTAAATCTACATGTTTTTTACATGATGCACGCTCCAACTTTATATGTCCTAATAATTTCCCATTGCACATGTACACATTCATATGCTCTATGTCTAGGCTATCCTTATCTAAAGCATGTTCCTAGGAATCCTCTTCCCCTTCCTTGACCAAATATTATTCTCCCTCTTGAGATGTAATATGTACTTACTTGTGTGTTCTTTTGATCAAATCCATGCACTCCTTTTTCTTATTTCACATGCACTTGATTTCATGTAGTTATATTTTCCATTTGTCTCTATAGGTTCTTTTCTACACTTCCTCATCCTCCTCAAAATAATATCCTTATTCTTCATGTTTTGTTCTACTATCTAAATGATAACTTCTCCTCTACCTTCAATGAAAACTGATAGACCTCTTCAAAAATCTATGTCCATTTCAAAATCATTTTTTCTTAAATGGATAGGTTAAACCATTCAATTATCTCAAGACCTTTTAATGGTTGACCTCATTATGACCTTATCTAATGGTAATCTTATATAAATCCTTTGTGTACTCCTTGATAGATAAGCCTTTTTCCTTAAGTACTATAGTTTATTGAAAAAATCCATCTAGTAGTCTTCAAATAATAACTTACTATTCATTTTCACAAGCATTCAATCCCATTGAAATATCTTTTCCTTTCCTCTTCTTTAGTATTTATTTTGCACTTATTTCTACCACAACACCACATGAACCTTCAACTTTGTTTTCACCACCTTCATGCATTATGGTTTAATAATATTATTGAACTTGAAATACTATTCCATGTTCATAAACAAATCAATGATATAATCTAGATTTAAATATCCTACAAATATGCACATGCACCTTCATGCCCAATCCAATCCATGAGATCTACTTCAACAATTTCATATTTATTGCATCTATTTGTGCCTCATCATCTTCATCCTGTTTGGCACCTTTCAATCATTTTTTTTTATTTTTTTTATAATCACCCATCTCATATATTTATGTGAAACCATACATTATATCATCCTCAAAGACATCTAAGCATGTATGTTTAACACACAACACATCCAATATTTCATTAGCCTTTCAACCACATTTGCTATAAATACTCCACTTATGACAACTCTTATGGTTATATTTTGTAAAATTATAGGCTCAACTTTATTTAATAACAAATGATGTAATTATGATTAAGGGTCCTAATGAAGGGATGGCTTAGACCACATAGCCAAATAAACATGCTCTCCAAAAACCTATGATACATACAAGTAGAAACAAACACAAGATATAATTCTATCTTAATATGGAGAAAAAACAACATAAGTTTATATTGAGGCATAAACTATAGTATTTTTTGGGTTGGAAGACAAAAAAAAATGCAATCTTTACATACAATTATTGAATCTCCAAAATCTCCATGCACACACATAAAACTACACACATTATTCACAATCTCACTCTTTTCTTGTTCTAAAAATAGGTAGAATACTCCCTTCAACAACTCGAATTTAATTTTATAATTTATAAAATGACATCCTTCACTCCGTTTTATAGGCTTCATGAGTGGTAGTTGATCATGAAAACCATTCCATTATTGACATGTAATTTGAGGTTATTTTGTTTTATATCCATGTATGAGTTGATATATTATTCAATGTTGTACCAAGTTCTAAATGCTATAATTTACCAATCATACATGGGCATCTACAAATATTAAAATGAATAAATCTCAAGTACATGTCAATATGCATTTATTTAATTAACTCTCACCTTTTGTGCTAACTTTTAATTCACATAATCAGCTAGGGTCTACATAGGCCTATTATAGGTCTACTTATTGTTGTAATCAAACTTCTAAAAGTTTTTTACATTCCAAAGTATTTCATGCTAATAATTTACACAAGAATTTTGGGTGGTTTCCTTTCATGCTTAATTGTGCCATCCGTTCTTGCCGAACTAACTTCATTTATGTTGCACCTATGTTTAGGTGTTTTTAAAACCATGCACATTTTTATTTGATGTGTGAACCAAAAATCTAATCTTCACACATACTCATGCTCAAATATTTTGATGAGATGAGTCCACCCTTCATCCATAATCAATGGATTATTCCCCCTAATTAATCAATGTTGTGCATTATGCCTTTTTCTAAAAACTAGACTTATCCATCCATAGTGACACAAGATTTATTTTTGTGCCTAAGATATTCTTGAATGATTTTACATCAAATGAACATTATTTTAAATAATAATAAACAAACCCAAAATAGTGTCACCCCAATAATCATATTTGAAAAATGTGACACCAGATTCAAATATGTAGAATCAAAAGGACACAAAGATAGTGAGTTCAAAAAAATGAATAGTGATAAAAAAACCAATAAATCTAGTCTACAATTTAATCAAACTTGATCTTAACTATAAAAGAAATTAATTTTTAAGAGATACTATTCCAAATGGATCAAAGGATGATTAATGCTTATAATTAGGATTTTATAACACATCAATTTTTAAATCCTTGTGTTTCATCATTTGGTTCATCTCATCAAAATAAATTTTATATCGTTACATCCCATCAAAAACATAAAAAAAAAAAAAAAAATGTGCCTTCCATTAAATTATATAATCAAAAGATACCTAGAAATGAATAAAACAATGGTCCTTCATACATTCATGGTTTTTTTACTATCATGTTTTGGCAATGCATGATATTATGACTGAAAATAGTTATAGAGAAAATATAATTATGATGTCATTTTTATATAACGAAGCTATACGTACTAGGATTTACTTAGTATGAATATGATACTTCACATATATGATGGAATTTAGTGTACACATATTAGAAGTATTACACAAACAATTAATGTTAATAATTAGTGCTCCATCATATGTTTGTAAAAGATAATTAAATATATATAAGTATGGGTGTGAAAATATTAATGTGGAGACAATAATATATTGGATATAAGTGATTTTTATGTGAAGTAATAGTGGCATTAGAATAGGATATTTGTATAAATTCTAGGGAATAAAATAGGAGTAAAGATAGGAATGCAAGCTTGATATGAGGTTCGTTTCCTAGAAAATAGTACAAACTATTGTGTATAAATGTTCATATCATTATGAATTGAATTATGTTGTTTGATTGACCCCCAATTAAATCATTAGATCTTATATTAATAGGGATTTTATACATTAATTTAATACCAAAATTTTAGTTATAGGTAGTCCTTAGACACTTATAATCTAGTTTTATGTCATATCAGATACATGATTGTATTATCTATTACTTGGAAACCCATTTATTAATTAAATAAGAATGACTACTTATACACTACACATTTATCTATTGTTTGTTTATAATTAAGATGTACATACCATATTGGGCACAGATTATTAGCTACCTAGCTAAAGACACATAAATTAAAATTTAAGCTAAAATAGTGTACTTGTGGCCACTCTTTTCACACACTTAGCTCAAGACCTATTATAAGGCCTTTTGATCACTTTCCTTCATCTTTTGTGTGGATGATCCATTATTATAAGAAAATTTATGACCTAGAATGTCTCTATACATACCACTTAATAACTTAAGATCGCTATTATAATGAACCATACCTCCATCTTATCAACTCTTGCCCTTAGGACTATAGTGCCCCATCTAGACAATAGTGCACCTTCTTATTATCCACCTCTACTAATAGTGTCCTCCTACCAACTAATGGATATTTTCAAAAAAATTAAGTTGTGTAAGGTTTGTCCCACAATTTTAACAATCCCAATCTAAATAAATTCCCAAAATACCACTATAAAAGCATATTTCAAACCCTTTTACACACAAGAGGCTTTTCCATTGAAAAACACCATAATTATAATTGCACATTGAGAGAAAATTCTCTATTTTCCCAATTATGATTACACACAAATCTAAAAACCCTAAGATAAAGTTTGAATACACTTTCAAGGTTATAAGTCATGGTTGAATCACTTAATCACACCAAGATTGTACCATCATCTAACATTTTTACCAGTTTCACACACACTGCCATAACATGGGAGAACTACATGGAGTTTGTTACCTCTTTCAAGTATTAGTATGCAGGCATCACTCTACACAAGAGGTGTTGAGGTCAAGCACAACATAAAAAATTGACCCCCTTTTTAACTATGATTGAATTTTTTCTTCTTATTGAGATAGGGTTTTAAATGGACAAAGAGTTACATAGTGGTCCCTGTATAAGATCAGAAGCTCCCACATGGTCCATAGAAGAAACATGCCACGGTGAATATAAATAAAAATATCAGAGTCCTACTGTATACCAATAAGGCCACTTTATTAAAATAGTAACATCCCCACTAGTGTCTAGTTGTAATGCTATTATCCATGAACCTTACTCGCTCCTATTATAATCCTACATTTAGACAACAAAATCAATCAATTTGTCTCATATCTAGAAACAATTTACAACTCATTTTTCAAATAGGTTTATATTTTTTTAACTCTACATATTTATATATTTCATAATTTCTAAATTATCTTATGTCCTTTATTGCATATATGTAGTAATCTAATTTTACACACCAATTTATCATATTTAGATAACCTATTTCCCTATTTTTCCAAATTTTGATAAAACATATTGGTAAACCCATGTATTGATTGAATGTTGAAAAAACCCAACCATAGATGTTTCTAGGATTTTTATTCTTCTTCTTGTTGTTTCCTATTGTTGTCTTAGGGTTTTCATATATAATAACTTCTTTACTAGAAATAATATTCCACATTGTTATTTCTTATCAAATTTAATTTTATAAATTTACTTCCACCTACCTAAGGCACTATGGTACATTACTTTGTCTCCAAGCCAAATATTTTCCAAGTTAAATTTATAACACTATAATGGTAGAGTTAGTTGATATATTTGATGATAGATATAAAAGGTAATTATAAGGATTTCTCTAAAATAATAAAGATATGTAAGATGAATTCATACAAATTATTAGAGAGGAAATCAAGAAATCAAGAGAAGGCCAATCCTCCAATAAATCTAATCATATGAACCTCATGGATACTCCTTTTTTCTATCATCATTTACTACGGGGAAAACCAAGGGATTCAATATATTACTATGATAATTAATACTAAGTCATTGGGAACACCACCTTTGGTTAGCACCATTATTCTTCTCCTAATGTATAATCACTTATGCGTGAGATTCATACTCTACAAGATAAGGTGTTACATTTTGAGCAAGGTTATTTGAAATCAATCTAGGATCTCAATTCTCACACTCTATATAATACACCATTGACACCACACATAACAATATATATTCTACCTGATGTTTTATGGCATAAAATATTATAATATATGTTGGAAAGGATGATGTCAAACAACATTTGAGAGCATTTCACATAACATGTTTACACTATGTGTTCAATTAAAAATTATTGACTAAGTTATTTCCAAGGAGTCTAAAGGAATATTCTTTGCAATGGTTTTAAAATTTAACTCATTAATCGGTACATGCATTCAATTCTTTGGCTTATATGCTTCTAGCACACTTTTCAATAAATATTGGTGAGAAGTTATCATATGCTCATACTTATCAACTAAAACAAAAGTATAATGAGCCTATCATATAATATTTCTTAAGGTACATGTATATGATATTTTATGATTATGTAACACCTTAGTCTTATACACTTGGAAAACACATGACCCTAGCTATCCCTCTTAGTTATATGCATGACTTGCATCTTCAAACCTTGAATCTACTCTATCTTGTGACCCTTATCCTAACTCTTAGTTTAAACACCCTTATATTAATGGCACAAACATCCTTTCTTTCCTAGAATTCTTAAAATGTACTTTTCTTATACCTCTACAAGTTTTGAGACTATTTTTCCTCTCCTTCTCCATAAACACTAACATCTAGGTTAGACAATAACATAAACATTATTATCCTATCCCAAATCAAGTGTTCAATGCACTAAAATCATCCAATTTACAAATGAAAAGTATTACAATCATCAGCCTAAGTGATTTAATGAAACTTATCTCCTGATAGGATTGGTATAAATACAATATCAACCCTCATTCATTCCTCACCTTGATAAGACCAAAAGAGCACTCAAGATACACTTAATTGACCAAAATATTTCCTATTCTCCCCTATTTTTATATCAATCAAATGAATAGCCTAGCTACAAGTCTGAATTACTAAAGGAGTAGTCATAAGGTATAGGTCATAGTTGTACCTACTTTACACATGACATGATTCACACACAAGCCAACATGTAGAGGAGAACTATAAGATTCTTAGGCCCTTATTTAAATTATTAGCTATGTAGATAATTCCATTTAATAGTGGGATAATTATGGGTTAGATCAACACCATGTGTCCACTGACTTAATTTTACCTAAGGTCACATTAAAGATGCAGATCTAGGGTTTTACCATTTACTAGGAGAGACAATACAAGACCCAACTTTGAATGCACCAAAGTGAAGGAGAATCCAAACCTAGAATCATTTAAGTGGTCACATACTATTTTAGTGCATATTTATTGTATGAAACTAGCATCAAGATCAGACATTAGCATTGATGTAACTATCCTAGGATGATGTGTCTAGAGAGTAGAGGAACTAGATCCAAAATCTGACAATTGATATAGAATCTACTTCCTACCTATTTCTTTCCTATGCCATATCCAAAATTATATTATCATTATAAACAAATAAGTACTTTATCATATGTCATTTTTATATCTAGCCTAGTTATACTTTCCATTAATTGCTTATCTCAGGTTTATAAATTCAACATATGGTACATATGAGTTTACCACATTAATTGGACTTCTATTGATCTGATATTTACCATTATGCCCTATCATTTATATATCCCTAACTCTAACCACAAAATATTATCTATATGCAAATTAGGTTTAAATATTTAAATCACTCTTTCACATTGTAAAGACCTTATAAGATAAGGTTACAAACATTGAACAAAAGGCTTCAAAGTCTTCACATGATATAGATTCACAAGATGTGTTACATAACCCTATTACAATTAAGATATTTTTTCATCATTTTACAAATATATTTGTTCATCCAAAGTTCAAATTTTATGATGGAAAGGGTTATCCTAAACAACATATTCAAAACTTCTATGCAACATGCCTTGATTATGCTTCAAATGATAAAATTTTGACCTAACTTTTTCCAAGGAGCTTCAAGGACTATGCTTTGAGGTGGTTTTATGACTTACCTCTCCAATCCATATATAAAATAAAACCTATTTTAGATCACTTTTTGGCACACTTTGATATTAATGGTATTGAAAAGGTTTCCTATGCTCAAATTTAAAAGATCAAACAAGGAACCAATAAACTAGTCAATGAATATATCTAGAGGTATAAGATAATGCTAGCTGAAATAACCAATCCTATGGTAAACAATAAATTGAAGAACATTAATGAAAATTTTGTTTATTCATCTACATGAGTCCATTGTTTTAAATTTTTTAAAATATTTTGATGATTTATGCCATGTTTTACGAGAACACAAAACAAAGCTTATGTCATTAAACAAGCTCGAGTACGTAACAAACACACCAGTTGCATCTACATCTTATATAAAATTCACAATTAAACCAAGTTATAAGGTAAAAAATCTTGAGCCTAAAAATGTAATAACCACCATGGTTAACATAGTTTCAAAATAACCTAATAGGCTTGTCTTATCTAATGCATCAAGGAGATAATTTACACGTTTACTTGACCCTCTTGATTTATCACACCCATAGTTTTTAGAGTGTCATATTATATCTCTCCCTCCTCCTAAAATGGTTGATGTAAATAAACCTGTACCCAATGGATATGATTCAAATTCTTATTGTGACTATCACCAAGGCCCTGGAAATTCTAAGATTAATTGTTCTACCCTAAATCATAAGATCCAAGACCTCATTGATGACTAAAAGATTACATTTGATGATCATCCTAAAGAATTAGGTTCACAACCTGATGATCACAATAAAAATAAAATATTTAATAATCCTTTGCAAGACCATTCGAAAAAATAACTAGAAGTTCAAATGGAATATAAGCACATCCTCCTCCCTTATATTATGGACACCCACTAGATGGGTCATTGGTACTTACACATGATATATACCTCTTGTGGTTTAAAAACCTGAAATTTCCTTTGATGAAAGTGAAATTAAGGATAATGACTCTAATATTAATTCTCTATTAATTAGAGCATACCTTCATAAACACACCATATTTATTGTTACACTTGATAATGGTGCAATCAAAAATGTTTGCACCATGACATTACTTACACATTTGGGTTATACTTATCAAGATTTTTACCCCTTTACTAGATCAATCAGAGTATTCAATGGGACCTCCTAGAAGGTTATTGGTGAGATTGATCTACCTTTACAAGTTATAACTACACATTTGGTTACTAATTTCTCATTTATACCTTAAATTGGTGTATTTGAGATGTTGTTAGGATGACCTTGGATACACACTCTTTGAGAAGTACCTTCTAGAATATATGGGTGTGTTAAATACATTTAGGCCGATTGAGTAATTACAATTCATGTTATTCCATATTACAATCCTCTTTAAAAAGAGAAATTCATACCCATATAGTTAATTATCAATCATGTTAAGGCTAATACAATGTGAAAGGGTATGCAAAAAGTAATGCCATTTACTAGGAAAATAATACTTGAGAGACTTTTACATTAGAGATAGACAATGGGTTCTACATAATCCTCATCTTCTATACACCATATTTAGATATCTAGAGAACCTAAACATGTTACTACTATTTTTATTCCAATGAAACCAAAAATTACACAAATATGGGTTCAAATATACCCTATTCCTTTTATTGGTACTTCACAACCCTAGAGTCTCATTATACATACACTGAGCATCACAAATACCATAGTGACATATATTACACTTATCTATTCTCCTTGGTAGTAAGACTAGTTTATTACACGAGGTTCTAAGTGGGGAGATACCTATGATCATCCTTTGGATGAGACCATATGATGATATTTTCTCTTCTAGAAAATACCCAAAAAATAAAAAAAAACATTCAAAAATCCATAAACAATTTTATCACCTACATGTTCTATTGACTCCTTCACATCTATATGTTAGTTCCATGTTAAGGACTAGCATATCATTTTACTCATATATATGCATAAATATGCATACATAGATACATGATACACTTATGGGTGTTGAGGCTTCATTATACAATATTGATATACGTAGGTTATATGATTTCATGATCACTCTACATTATCATGTTTAAGATTCCATTTGTACTTACACATGCATATTATCCAAGGTTATACATTATATAGGGTGCTTGATATGCTATGTACTTGATGTTTTATTATAACACATTTGATCCATGGGCCAATATGACATGTTTATGTTGGTTGCTTATGCTTTTCCTTTTCACACTTCTTTGAGTGTTTTACCTTGCTATTGTCTTACTTTTTCAAGCATTTGAATATGCTCTATTGTATGCGACCATTTTGCCTATGTTTGGCTTCTTGGAAATTTTAATATGTCATTCCTCTATTTTTTTGGATATTTGACCAAGTCATGCCCATTAAATTTCATAACATTTAAACATGCCCCTTGTTTGCGGTCTCCTTGGACCATTACTTTTTGAATTGCTTTTGAGTGATCTTATGTGTGTGTGTTTGGTTTCTTATTAAGATTGTAATATTATTATAAAGAAATTTTCATGATATTTATCATGAATATTATGCCTACATGTGATCACATTAGTTCTATTATTTAATGATACATTTACTATACATATTTCCTTTTATATACTACATAGTTACATTCACAAATTTATAGTTGCCTTACCATTTTTAAGGTGATCTAACTACTAGGTACTATTTTTACTTCAACCCAAGGAGGGGGGGGGATATTAGTGGGGGAATGCCATGGTGACATGGATTCCACATTTTAATAGTTTCTATATTAAAGTGGGTGCATGTTTTGGAAGCTTCTTCTCCACACTCACACAATATATAGTACTTACACGAGTTCACAAATTTAGTGGGGGCATGTCATGATGACATGGCTTACACAAATTTAAAATTTTTATATTTAGTGGGGAAAGTCTTTGGAATCATGTTCTCCACATTCATTCAGTATGGTACTTAGAATTCATAGATTTAGTGGGGGCATGTTTAGGAAGCATGTTCTTGACACCTATTCAATTTTTAACATATCTAACTTATTGTGGTGGTATGTTTTGGAAACATGTCCTCCATAATGATACTTATATTATTTTATATTTATCCATATATAATGGGGTCATGATTTGCAAACTTTTAATCCACACTTACAAAGTATTTCAAATTGGCCAAATCACATAATTATATGATTTTGATACACTTTTGTGGTATAATTATATACATGGTACCATTTTCACACATAGTTTAAGTATGAAAAAAATATAAATTACATAGGATATGCAACATGTACCTAATATTACAAAATCTAAATCAAATTTAGACTCTAAAACTATTGCACATATTGATACTCAATACACTTTTACAAACTTTAGCAAGACAATCTATTGTAGTAGTTGGTTTAACTTTTGATATCGTTGAAATGATTAAATCACTCAATCTTTCCAAGTTTTTAGTTTGGAATTGATCATACAAACTCATCAGGTTATAAGTATCATTGGGTTGCATGCTTGAGCGAATATCAACTTCTAGGTGGCAACTCATTTTTCTCCAAAGTCAGGGGTATGTGCTTTCTAATATCTCTATCTATCTCCTTGGATATATGCATTTTAAAATAATTATCAATATTTATCCTAATATTAGTTTTAGAATGTTATAATGATATATTTTTTAAAAAATAACTTACCAATAGGCAAGGTGGATATATCGACACACATGTGCACTCCTAAACCTTATTCTTTCAATTGTTATATATTTCAAGTTCTTTTGACATGATTACATGTACTACTTATACAATGTAACATGATATTGTTTTCAAGTTAGTCACTAGTAAAGAACTCAAGCCTAGCTCCAACAAATCACTTAAATTTAACTTCGACAAAGATAAAGTGTGCATATACACCTAAGTACTTATTCATTTCCTTTAAATTAGTAGATTCATTACTAGTTTAAAGGGGGTAAATTTAGATGATATTTTGTGATTATGTATCACCTTAGTCTTATACACTTGATAAAATCATGACCCTAGCCATTCCTCTTAGTTCTACATATGCCTTGATTCTAAAAGATTCACATCTACTATATCTTGTGCTCGTTATCTTATCTCTTAATTTGAATTGATTTATATTGATGACACAAACATCATGTCTTACCTAGAATGATTAAAATGTACTTATCTTATACTTCTACATGTTATGAGCATATACATGCTCTCCTTCTCCTTGGACACTAATATTCAGGTCATATAGTAGCATTAATGTTATTTTCCTAGCCTAATATATATGTCTAGTGCCATACATACATCCAATTTGAAAATGAAATGTATTACAATGGTCAGCCTAAGTGATTTCATGTTATTTATCTTTTTATAGAATTGGTATTAATACAAAATCAACCCTCATTCATTACTTACCTAAAGAAGAACAAAAGAGCACTCAAGTTACCAAAAACTTTTTCATCTTACCCTATTTTTATATTAGTTAAAATAAAAATCCAACTATAGGTTTGAAGTACTAAAGGAGAAATCATAAGGTCATATTTACCAAGTTACAAGCTATGCCACTATTGTAATTTATTTACACATTATATAATTCACACACAAGGCAATACATAGGAGATAAATACATGAGTCTGAGGCCATCTTATAGAGTATTTTCCATGTAGGTATTGCCCTTTAATAATGTGGTCATTGTCGGTCAACTCGACACTATGTACCCATTAACTCATTTCCCCCCAAGGTCACATTAAAAATGCAAAGATAGGGTTTTTCCATTTCACCAAGAGAGATAGTCCAAAAACTAGATCTAAATGCCCTAGAGTGAAGGAAAATCTAAACCTAAAAGCATCCAAGTGATCACATCCTATTTCAATGCATATTCCATATAGGATACTAGTGTCAAGGTTAGATACTAACATCAATGTAACTATCCCAGGTTGACACATGTATATAGAGAGCCAAAGTGTAACAACCTTGTTGGGGTCCAACTAGAAATTCATGATTTTTTAATTAAACACATATACAATATATATATTACACTATGATAATCTAAAGTGATCATATGAAATATTCAACATATGATAAAGCAAACAAGCATACAACATCACATATTACTCATCTCTAATATTATGAGAGTACATCAAGATGCAAATATAAATAGTAACTATATTAGATCAACCATAGTTGATTCATAACAATAGCCATTGATGTCAAGATAAAATATAAAGTAATTACACATCTCATGATAATAGTTAATAATAATTACAATAAAATACAATGTACATATAAGATATATGGATTTATTGAATCATAGTTATCTAACTCAAGTATCTATGTCAATCTCAAGTGTCATCTTGATAATTAGTATTGTTGTGGAGAGGGAGAAAATCATCTAATAACTTCTCCACACAAACCATGGACCAATGATCCCCCCTACTAATCTAATCAAGAAAAGGCCCTCCCTTCAAGGATGAGTAGATAGTGATGACATGGGAATCTAGAGAGACGAAAAAGTATCCGTGTACTATATGATTTCTAAACTAAACATGTAGTTTATCATAGAAAACCATTTTATTACAAGATATTACATAAACATGTAAATCATACTCATGAAATGATAATGTCTCACTAAACATACTTTGGCTCAAAGTTTTAAAAATAATAAATAATAATGATCTAGATCAATCAAATTCATATACACCACTAGATCAGATTGCCTTCATCTGTCATTGTGACACTAGTAAGTCAGTGAAGTATATCTCACTCCTTAATATATATTAGCAATGTAGATTAGTAAAATATAATTCAAACATAAGATTCATTTAGTTTATATCTTACTAGAAAACGCATCCTTTAACATGCTAAACATAGGAATAACCAAAGCATACATTTATTCCATCAAACATATGAATGAATCTTACATTATATTCTATCCCATACTAGAAATAATGATTACAGTTTATACCACCTAGGTAAATACACTTTTAACTATATATTTTTACAACCACATTTAGTTACCAAACACAATAATTAATATGATTACCCATATTACCATAGTCTAGTGGTCTAAGACATAACTACTAGTTTTCCACTATCAGTCACATAAAGTAGTCTTAAATACATGGAAACATAAGATTTTATCCATATAGTAAGGTATAATTAATAAATTCATAGTTCTCATGGAACACATTAATATACTATCATAGCATTTGTTAAAGTCTCAAATCTATATGCATGCATACATAAAGTCCTACTAACTATCACAAAAAATATTATTCATAGTAATAACCAGCATGTATACTTTAAGTCAATCAAATGTAGGTGCAAGTCTAGACATATTAAAAATGGTATATACCATCCAAGTATAATATACTCTTTATATTACTCTATGATATCCCATACTATCATAGTTCACAACTACTTAAACACATAAAATCAAAATTATTATTTCAAAATCAACCAATCTATAAACATAATAATGATATAGTAAGTGAAAAAGTATAACATCTAAGAATAATCTAAGTTTAAAATGTATATTAGCATTAAAATAAATATAACTAATTAGCACACATCACGATGCACTATTATGTGCTAAATAAAACCAAACATTTATACATATTAACACCCCTATAATTTGCACCGCATGAAAATATCCAATACATAATTCATAACTAACACTCTAACAACCATTGTAGATAAATATAGTGCTCATATAACAATTATTATCTTTCACTTTAATAATTCATCTTGTTCCTAGGAAACTATTCCAAAAGGTTATAGTTTCCTATTCCTAAGAAACTTAATGAATTACTCTACTCATCCATTAAATTATAGGTACAATTCCTATATATGAGCACCTATGCACTACATGAAATTACTCTAATGTTATGCCATTACAATCCATAGTTCATTATATTTTTATTCAAGAGCTTCTTATAATCATTTATCTAATAATTCCTATCATACATTGAATGAATATGATTTTAATTAAAACTCGAGTTAAATCATATCATCAAGATCATCTAAAGTAATATTAGTATGTACGCAAAGCATAAACCTCTACTAAACATAGTTCTATATTTTATAATCCCTTGAGTAACTATAGTTAGAGGAACACACTCCTTTATTCTATCATAATCATAAGAATTCCTATGTTCATTTACGTATTCATCCATATGTATTTTATAGTTTTACCCCTATACTATGGGAATTAAACTCCACACTCTACACAAGTAAATCATTATACATAAAATTATGCCATTACACATCAAGCTTTAAGATATAAATGCCTCTATTAACTATCCCAGTTATGCTAGGACATTAGTTTTCCATATGTTTATCAAGTTATAACCCATTTCCTTTGAGATAAAGAGGATCCATAGAAAATGTCCACAAATAAATAGTGGAGTAATTATAATATTTTTATACTCATAAATTATTAAACATGTGGATCAATATATCATACAATATATTACCATGTCTAATTGCACATTAGACACATAAGTATTTGGTATAATACATATATTCTGGTTAAATATATATTTAGAGTTCACATTAGTTTTGACAAGTAAAGATATATGATTATCTTACTTATTCATTTATATAGAACTTGAATAAATATTTAACCTCACTAGATATTAATAATGGTTTACAAAATACTAAATCTAATATAACAATCCTGCTAATATAAACATCTATTGATATAAGTGTTTGGATATTAACTCACCCAAGATAAAATAAGTGATTCTTTTAATATTATATGCATGTTGTAAATACATGAAATAAAACTATGGCCCACTTAAATAACAATGCCTATTTATAATAATTACTCCTATTTAAATAATAATTATTGTGACATATTATAATAAACCAAGTCTCATTATGCGATGCCTAAAGTTTTACTATAGGCCACGTCTCGTTATTACATTCATAAAAATATGCATGCTATAAATAAGCAACACTTTTAATATTATATGCATGCAATTTTAAATATAGTAAATACTCTAAGTGTTTGTCTCATATTATCTTATGATTTTATTAGTTGGATTACTTTCTAACCAAAGTCAAATATTATATCATTTTAACTATAAAAACTCGATTCCTTATAAATTATTTTAGATTAATGAGTAATCTTTTTAACCAGAGGTATTTTACTAGGGATTATATTCAAGACTTTATAATATTAAACTTGGTGATTTTATTATGTTAACCACAACTATTTTCATAGATTTGAAGTTAATGATTAATTATATTAAACTTGGTTTAATATCTTCATTACATACTTATGCCAATAGAATGTCATTCAGACCAGGTTAACACTGAGGCTATCAATAAATACAAAAACCAAGTAATGCTAATATCCAATACCAAGAATAGGTTCAATGCCTCATTGTAGAGTGTAAATACTTCCCATTTGACATGGGTCAATGCCTATCTATAATAACTTTTTGATAATTACAAATTCATATCACTATGAATCCTTATCTTGCTTTGCAGTTTGGTATGTTAATAGGTCGATGCGTATGTGGATTATTTAAACATATATAAATAATAAATAAACAAGTACCATGGACTATCAGTCGATGCCTATAATGCTTACTTATTTATGCCTATGTGTGTTAATTCCTCTATTTTTGAAATGCCTATTTATATAATTAACATGTAACATAGACTATTAATTAATGTGGTATGGGAAGTATGCATGCTTCCATGCTAAAATCAATGCACTGACAACTGACAAGCCTTCCCTAATTCTATACTGGTAGTGATTCGCAAGGGTATTCAAAGTAATAAACATCCCCTTTCATCTAAAATTTATTGCATTAAATCAAATACATTTTATATATAACCAACACACTACTTAATTCTCATATTTTAACATCATGAATACATAAAAATTAAATATAAAACTAACCTAGGCTTTGCTTAGATATTTTTTGAATCTAGAAATCCACCTTTCTTTCATGCTTTGTTTTGTCTCTTTTTTTTCCCTTCTGGAATTTACTTCCTTCTCTTATGATGCCCCTTCCTTCATTCTCAAAGGTTATAAGAATAGCTTTATTTTGTTTAAAAGATTCCTTTTTGATTTTTATTTATTTTAAATTATTTTAATTTTAATCATTTCTTTTATTTACTCTATTTTATTTATTTCTTAATTTTTTTATTTACTTTATCCTTATTTCTCAAATCATAAGATTTAATTAAAACTTTCCTCTAGATTTAAATCTAGGGAGCTTCATATTCCAATATGCATGAGCTTCAAATTGATCATACATTTTATCAACATGGTGAACTAAGGGAGCTTCATAATCTAATATTTAGGGCCTAAAAAACACCTTTTCCACATGTATTTGGGCCTCAACATATGGCGAGGTATATATAAGATGCCCATAGCTAGCCTTTTATCCTATATTTCAAGCCTATTTTTTGAATGCTTTCTTTATTCTATTTTATTGATTTCTTACTTTTTATATTTGCTTTATCCTTATTTCTCAAATCATAAGATTTAATTAAAGATTTCCTCTAAATTTAAATCTTTTCTCTTTTCCATTTTATCCTTGTTAGAACATAAGTAGTATATATATACTAATTAATTAAATTAGTAGTTCAAATTGGTTTAATGATAGTTCAATCAATAAATTCTAACTTAGTCTAGTTAATCAAAACATGTTCCTAACATCATTTAATAGATGTATATAAAATATGAATGTCAAATAACTAACTCAATCATGATAACAACCATGTTTAAAATGACTATCTAAATGCAGATATCACCCAAAACATACAATGCTAATCATTCTACAATGTATCTAACATGTACTAGCTATCTATGGTGTGTGCAGGGTACCTATCAGTTTCTCTACCATCCTCTAACATGTCAATCTATGTCACCCTCTCTGATGATGCTCTCCCTCTATCATGCTTGGAGGGATTGATTTTCTTGCATCAACCTCACAACAAGGTAAGTAGTTAGACCATAATAGTCATGATATATATATATATATAGACACACACACACACACACACACACACACACACACACACACACACACACACACACACACACACACACACACACACACACACACACACACACACACACACCATAAAATATAACTAAAATGACATATCAACATGATAAAAATCAAACATTTACTTATAGCTAACTCATAGCAGTGTGATCATGTAACCTAAAAAATATCCTAATGCCCCATAGCATTAGATATTTCACAACTTAGTTAAAACAATAGCCAAATCTAAATTTGTCAACTATAGATATCCACAAATAATCTAAGAAATTTGCCTAGCAAGGAACTAGGATGTAACATTCCCCCCCCTAAAACTAGTCAACATTCTTGATAATTGTTATTCAAACATGATTTTTGAATTCAAAAACCTTATCTATCAAATAAAAAACATGACATACAATATAAAATTAAGTAATAAATTGAATATTACCTATAGAACTTACCATAGTTATAATAAATTACACTATTCCTAGATTATTGGTCCCATAAGACCCTGTATTATGACATTTGTTTACTATGTAAACATGGTTTACAAGTATTAATTTCTCAGATTGATTCTATCATGACCACCCCACGGTCTATAACCATCAAGATAAATCTATATATACTATAGATGTAACCACTTTTATTACCTTGAAAGTTCCCACATATCTTTATGAAAGTTTCACTGACTTCCCAAGAACACATAAGATCATTATACAAGTCAAAAAAAATTATCAAGGATATTTACAAAAAATATTCCACCCCCTATGATTAAGTCTTTATCTTAGAGAGTGTTTTTCTCATTCTAGAGAAAATAATTAGGAAATTTGGCAAGAATGATGTGCATAAGGTAATATTATCGATACCCTACGTAGCTCTTGATAAGTGTAACATGTCAATACTATCACTACTCTATGAAGCTATTGAAAAGTATTATGATGAATAAGAAGTATAAATAATAAATTTCTAATGTATATAAAATTATGGAATAATCAATCCACCATATACATGTGTATGGCCATACAACTAAATTTGACAATTCCATTTGTCAAATCCCAATTTTAACAAGCCCATCTATCAGATTCAAATTTAGTAAATACAAAGTCAATGTGAGGATAAGTAGGATACCATATTATCACTTAGATCTCATGTTCCTAATTCACCATTTTACCCTCAAGTCTCCCTGATTTAATGATCTCCAAAAAGTGCACAATGTTCAATGAATCATGATTCTATGTTACCAAATCATACAAAGTAATAATATGAGCTAAATAATTTTACATGTATCACATACATACAAGATAAATTATACAATCAATCTGTAATTATATTAAATTACCACTAGACACACATAACTAGTATCATATTACATAGCTTAACTTATTCTAATATATTCATGGTTAAGAGGAAATAATGTTAAAATTAACATAACACATAAAGGCCAAGGGTCATACCATCCTTACAAACTATAAGAGAGATAATATTTCCTTGCTTGCTTAGATAAAATGTAACAAATTAAAAGTTTATCTCAACCCCTATATTTACAAGATGTTCTATACATCTTATACCCCACTCACTTTTGATGAAAGGTACAAAAATAAATCTTCAAAACAATGTGCTTTAAGCCAAAAGAGAACAATATCAATCTAGTCAAGAGTAAATAATATCATATTAATTATAATCAACTTATATATATATATATATATATAAAGTTTACCACCTCACATGGTATTAAAATCACAAGTTGGATCAATTAGTGACTCTAAAGAGTCATAAGTGTAAATTAGATAACTATCATCTCAAAAACTTCTACATACCCTCATAAGGTAAAAACAAAACATCACAATTCAATGTTGTTAAATCACTACCTACTTACCAAACCTATAAGTATAGTATCATACTTTATTTCCATAACTAGGAAAGGAATATACTAACCAAAAATATGTATCACTCCATCCATTTATAAAAATTTTCTCTCAACAAAAATTATAAGACACTAATGCCCTGGTCTCAAGGAAAATAATGTCAAAACAATATCAAGAAAAGAAGAATCCTCATAGAGGCTTAAAATGATGTCAAATAAAATGAGGGAGTCACAACTCTATTTTGTGCCTACTATGAGAGGTGACACCTCTTCTAAATCCACATAAACATAAGAGTACCAAACCAAAACAAACTCCTAACACAAAGCAATTATCAACTGAGATAAGAAAAATCTACTACAATAGAGGTCCCACCACATTAGGTGGCACCCAACTAGGAACGGTCTTATAAAATTTACAACTCCTAGGATTAGTAAATAAAAGACACAAAAAAATCTAAAGTACATAAATTTAAGTGACAAGCATCCCGTGCTTAATAAACACTAACAATACAAAACACAATGATAAAATTGACTTGGTAATCAAGAAAGGATATAGTCATTCTTGAGGTGTTTGATCTAAGTGATCAAACTATGGTAGAAAACTTTTGTTCATAACTCATGAACTATGTTATGTACTTACCTACCCACCTTGTATTCAACCATCACCAATGGGACACTCGATAAACCAATCCCATAAACAACTTAAAATGGGTATAGATTTTCCTAAGGGTACACACTCAATGTTCCTCACATGCATTCTTGAATGTCAAGTACTTACAGGGGTCACCAAACCATATAGGAGGGTTTATCAAGTCTCAAAACACCCATCATGGTGTAACATGGATCTGCACTGAGGCACCACAAATCTAAAATACCCATGAAATACTTCATGTCACTAGATTCACATTGGTGAATAAAATGATAGGAAAATGCTAATGGATTCACTAGGTCTCATAGTTCAAGCCATAGATCTGATACCACATGTAACAACCCTAATGGGGTCCAACTAGAAATACATGATTTTTTTAATTTAACACATATGAGAATCTACAAAGATCATATGAAATATTCAATGCATGATAAACAAAAAAATCATACAACATCACATATTAATGATTTCTAATATCATGAGAGTACATCAAGATTAAAAGATACATAGTAACTATATTAACTCAACCATAATTGATTCAAATATACATCCATCACTGTCAAGATACAATAAAAATTAATTACAACTCTCATGACAATATTCAGTAATAAGTACAATACACTATAATGTACATATAATATACATTTCTTGAAGCATATTTTCCGAACTCAAATATATGTGGCATTCTCGAGTGTTATCTCAAAAAGTAGTACTGTTGTTGGGAGGGAAAGCATCATCCAAGTGCTTTTCCATACAAAACATAGACTAATGATCCCTTGCACTAATCCCATTAGTAAATGGCCCTTCCTTCACAAATGATTAGATAGTTATGGTGTGGGAATACATAGAGACAAGTAAGTATGTGTGTTGTATGATTTCTAAATTAAACAAGCAATGTATCATACAAAACTATTTTATTATAATTTATCGCACAAACATGTAAATCATACTCATGAAATGATAATGTTTCACTAAACATACTTTGGTTCAAAGTTTTATAAATAATTAATAATAATGATCTAGATCAATCAAATTCATATACACCACTTGATTGGATTGCCTTCATCTATCATTGTGACACTAGTAAGCCAATGAAGTCCATCTCACTCCTTACTCCATATCAATAATGTAGATTAGTAAAATATAATTCAACCATAAGATTCATTTAATTTATATCCTAGTGGTAAAAACATCTTTTAACATGATAAAAATAGGAGTAACCAAAGCACATTTATTCCATCAAATGTATGAATGAATCTTACATTATTTTCTATCTCATACTATAAATAATGACTATGGTTTATACCACTTGGGTAAAAACACTTTTAATTTTAGATTTTTACTACCACATTTAGTTTCTAAATATACTACTCCCTATGATAATCCATATTACCATACTATAGTGTTCTAAGACATAACTAATAGTTTTTCACAATCAATCACATAAAGTAGTCTTAAATACATGGAAACATAAGATTTTATCGATATAACTAGGTATAACAAAGCAAGTCATATTTCCCACACAACATAGTAATATACTATCATAGCATTTGTTAAACTCTCAAAGCTATATGCATGCATACATAAACTCCTAGAAACTATCACAAAACATATTATTCATAGTAATAACGAGCATGTATACATTAAATCAATCAAATGTAAGTGAGAGTCTAGACATATCAAAACCAGTAAATAACATCAAGGTATTACATACTCTCTATAGTACTCTATGATATACCATACTATCATAGTTTTTAACTATAGAAACACACATAATCAAGCTTATTATTTCAAAATCAACCAATCCACAAAAATAATAACCATCTAATAGGTGCAAAATTATACCATCTGAGTATACTCTAGGTTTAAACTACATATTAGCATTCAAAGAAATATAACTAGTTAGCATGCATCACGATGCACCATTATATGCCAAATAAAACCAAATATTTATACATATTAACACCCCTATAATATGTAACACACAAAAGTATCAAATATTGAATTCATAATAATCTAAAAAATGTTACAGAGAAATAGAGAGATAATAAAAAAATTATGATCTTTCACTTCAACAATTCATTTAATTCCTAAGAGACTATTCCAAAATATTATAGTTTCTGATTCTTAATAAAATTAATGAATTACTTTAATCATCCATTAAACTATAGGTATAATTCCTATATATGATCACCTATGCACCATATGAAATTACTCTAATTTTATGCCATTACAATCCATGGTTCATTATATTTTTAATCAAGAGCTTCCTATAATCATTTATCTCATAATCCCTGTCATATGTTGAGTGAATATGATTTTAATTACAACCCAAGTTAAATCATATGATCAAGATCTAATAAATTAATAGGAGTATGCATGCAAATCATAAACCTCTATTAATCCCTTGAGTAACTCTAGTTAGAGGAGCACACTCCTTTATTCTAGCATAAGCATAAGAATTACTATGTTCACTTTCATATTCATCCATACATAGTTTATAGTTTTAACCCTATAGTATAGGTTTTAAACTCCACACTATAAACAAGTAAAAAATTATACATAAAATTATTCCATTTCAAATAAATATTTAAGATACAAATGCCATATATTTACTATCCCAATTATGCTAGGATATTAGTTTTCCATATGTTTATCAAGTTATAACCCATTTCTTTTGAGATATAATGGATATGTAGCAAATGTCCAAAAATAAATAGAAGATTAATAATAATATTTTTATACTTCTTGATTATTAAACATGTGAATCAATACGTCATACAATATATTACCATGTCTAAATGCACATTAGACACACAAGTATTTGGTATGATATATATATTCTGGTTAAACATATATTTAGACTTCACATTAGTCTCACAAGTAAAGATATCCAATTATCTTACTTATTAATTTATATAGAACTTGAATAAATATTTAACCTCACTAGATATTAATAATGGTTTGCAAAATACTAAATCTAATATAACAATCCTACTAATATAAACATCTATTGATATAATAGTTTGGATATTAATTCACCCAAGATAAAATAATCAACACCTTTAATATTATATGCATGTTCTAAATACATAAAATAAAATTATGGCGACTTAAATAACAATGCCTATTTATAATAATTATTACAATATAAATAATAATTATTGTGGCCTATTATAATAAACCAAGTCTCATTACATGACACTTAAAGTTTTATTGTAGACCACATCTCGTTATTAAACTCATAAAAATAAGCATGTTATTAATAAGTGATGCCTTTAATATTAAATGCATGCAATTTTAAATATGGTAAATACTTTAAGTGCTTATTTCATATTATCTTATGATTTTTGTAGTTGGACTACTTTCTAACTAGAGTCAAATATTAAACCACTTTAACCACAAAAACCTAATTCATTATGAATTATTTTAGATTAATGAGTAATCTTTTTAACTAGAGGGATTTTACTAGGGATTATACTCAAATCTTTGTAATATTAAACTTGGTGATTTTATTATGTTAACCACAAATATTTTCACATATTTGAACTCAATGATTCATTATATTAAACTTGGTTTAATACTTCATTGCATACTCAAGCCACTATAATGTTCTTCGAACTAGGATAACACCAAATCAGTAAATATATACACAAACCAAGTAATGCTAATAGCCGATACCAAGAATAGGTTCAATGCCTTACTGTAGTGTGTAAATACTATCCATCTAACATGGGTTGATGCCTATCTACAAAAAATTCTTGGCAATTGCAAATTCATATCACTATGAATCCTTATCTTGCTTTACAGTTTGGTCTATTAATGGGTTGATACCTATGTGGATTATTTACACATGTACAAACATCAAATAAAAAAACAACATATAAACAAGCATCATGAACTATTATTCGATGCCTAAATTCCTTCTTATTTATGCCTATATGTGTTGATGACTATATTTTCTAAATGCCTATTTATATAATTAATGGGTAGCATAGACTATCAATTAATGTGGCATGTGAGGTATGCATGATCCGATACAAGAATTAATGCACTTGAAATCGATAGGACTTCCCTAATTCTATACTGGCAGTGATGCTCAAGGGTATTCAAATTAATAAACATCCCCTTTCATCTACTATTAATTACATTAAATCAAATACAATATATATTTAACCAGATCACTACTTAATTCTCATATTTTAACATCATGAATACATAAAAATTAAGTACAGAAGTAATCTATGATTTGCTTAGCTTTTTCATGAATTTATAAATCCACATTTCTTTCATGCTCCATTCCATCTCTTTTTTTCCCTTTTGGAATTTCCTTCCTTCTCTTATGACACCCTTTCATTCTCAAAGGTTATAAGCATAAATTTATTTTTTCTAAAGATTCCATTTTGATTTTTTGATTTTAAATTATTTTAATTTTAGTCTATTCTTTTCTTTATTCCATTTTATTAATTTCTTACTTTTTTAATTTACTTTATCCTTATTTATGAAATCATAGGATTTAATTAAAATTTTCCTATAAATTTAAATCTTTCCTTTTTTTCATTTTATTCTTGTTAGATAATATTTGATTACACACACACACACACACACACACACACACACAAATTAGATTTATAGGTCAAATTGGTTTAATGATAATTCAATCAATAAATTCTAACTTAGTCCAATTAAGCAAAACACATTCCTAACATCATTTAACAGACATATATAAAATATTAATTTCAAATAACCAACTAAACCATGATAGCAACCATGTTCAAAATGACTTTCTAAATGTACGTATCACCCAAAAAATACTATGATAATCATTCTAAAATGAATCTAACATGTGCTAGCTATATATGTTATGTGCAAGGTACCGATCAATTTCTCTATCATCCTCTGACATCTTGATCTATGTCATCCTCTCTGATGATGCTCTCCCTCTATCATGTTCCAAGGGATGGATTTTCCTGAGTCAACCTCACAACAAGGCAAGTAGTTAGACCATAATAATCATGATATTATATATATATATATATATATATATATATATATATATATATATATATATAATATGACAAATCAACATGATCATAAATTAAACATTTACTTATAGCTAACTCATAATAGTGTAATCATGTAACCTAAGAAATATCCTACTGACCCATAACAATAAATATCTCACAATAAAAAGTATCCAAATTGAAATTTGTCAACTATAGATATCCATAGATAATCTAGCAAGTTTACCTGGTGAGGAATCAAGATGTAACACAAAGGCACCAGATCAAGAATGTGATAACTGATCCAAAATCTACTTCTTGCCTTCTTCTCACATATACCAAATCCAACACTATATTAGCATAAAAAACTAAATACTTTATCTTATGTGATTTTTATATCTAACATAGTTGTACTTTCCATTAATAACCTATCTCTTATTTATAAATCTAGCATATGGTACATCTAAGTTTAGCACATTAATTATCCTACTATAGATCTAATATTCAACCTTGTGCCCTATCATTTATATATCCTTAACCCTAATCACTAAATATGATCCATATCCATATTAGGATTAAAGAGTACAAGACAATGCTATACAAGATGACAAATCCTATGATAGACAAATATTTTTAATATATATTAAATCAGATTTTGTGTCTAACACTCTATGAATAAATCATGTTTAAGAAGTTTCCCTCATTCATATATTTATGCCATATAATAATTGAAAGAGAAACAAAAATATTAGCAATGAATAAGTTCAAGTATGCAATCAACAAAAAATAAAATATAAACGCTTAAAATAATCCATCATACATTGTAAGGCCAACTAATAATAAGAATGATCAAAATGCACTAGTTTATGTACTTTCCAAACCACTTATACATATTATACTATTAGCTCCCCCAAGGAGATAATTTTATAATGTACTAGAAGCTCCGAATAAGGTATTGAAATTGTTATTAGAATACATCATATCTCTACCTCCCATTAAACATGATGATGTGATTAAGCCTCTTTCAAAGGGATTTGAAAAAAGTGTCTTTTATGACTTTCATAGAGCACCAAGGCATATTATTAACAAGTACATTAGTTTAAGGCATAATATTTAGGATTTTATAGATGCAAAAATCATTGATATGAGTAAAAATATAGATAATTCAAAATCATAACCAGGTGAAATAAAGTAAATGAAAATATTTAGTGATATGTTTCTAAGCATAAAACTAATGAGATAATATATACATTAGGAGTGAATTATGCATCCAATACACACCATCCACCATTTTATTATCATTCTCAGGTAAAGGTAAAGCATCCTTTAAATGGCATAATTTTTACCTACCATAATTAAATGCCCTCTAGGCCTCTCATCATATTTGTAAAGCATGAGATAGTAGAAGATGAATTGGATTTACAGTCATTGTTCATTCAAGATTAATTGATCACCATCTTAATCACAATGTCATTTCTGGTAATGATTCAAATGTAAATATGTTTACAAACACACATATCTATCATCTTGGATACACAAATCGATATTTACTACCCACCACCATGGAAATAAAAAGGGTTCAATGGGAATATTAATATTTCCATGGTGAGATTACACTACCACTATAGGTTGGTCTAACACATATGGTCACTTGATTCATAGTAATACCTAGTTAAAGGGATTCAATATGTTATTGGGATTCCCTTAGATTCAATAGATCCACATATTTATTTCTACTATTAACAGATTTTTAAAGTATATCTATGCTTATGAGGTAATCATAGTTCAGGGTATCCCATATAAATACCCTTACCATAGTTTCATATGGTTTCAACATAATAAATTTTAGTTTAAGTACCCAAAAAGGTGAAATCTACTCAAAGAATTCTAAATTAGGTATCTACCCTTCTAAGAATGACTATCCTTGAAAGGCCACTTGTAAAAATAGCTATCTTAGATTCTAGAGATTCTATTTTTATTCCTACATGTCCCATATTGATATTAATGAGTAGTAAGGGTGTTTCACATAAGACACTAATGCAAGGTTCATCCACTCCATGATGGGTTACCAATATCCATGGAGTTTATCATGTTCAACCAAACACACAATATGATACCAATCATCATTATGCACATGTCACTTATAGTATAGAGAGAAATAAATATTGAAATTTATAATTCATTTCAATTCAGTTTCAACAATATGACACTTTCTATTTCTGAAAGGTCATAATTTCTAATATTAATACATGACCTATGGATTGTGATCATTTATAAGACTTATCAGTTAATGGTTTATTCCATTTTATTATTTTCAATTTACATATATATAAATAATTTTTAAAAATTAGATATTTAAAAAATACAAAATCAAGACCTATGCATGCTTATGTTTAGTTCATTTACATAATTAATTTATGAACAATATTCAATGCTTATTTCTATCAAGTTTTCATGTCATATTTACTTTAAAGTGAACATGAGTTATTTAAAATCATACAAGATGTCATGCCCAAAACCATTTATAGGTTATTTACTGTCTTAGATTTAGAAAATACTATTCAAATAATAACACCCTAACTAGATAATAACACTTCCCGGTATTGTCATATTTCCTTACTATTGCCTCAATGATTTCAAACTATAATTTCTTAGATCTGAAATAGATAAATGCCTATTACAACTTGTCTATACCTCAACAAGCTCACTGAGGCAATCTCATATATAGGTTTTATTCTTATTTGGTTATATGTTTTTGTTCAAATCGTAATCATTTCCATGGCATAAAATCTATTGATATTTCTCACTAATTAACACAATGATATATTACTAGTTACCTAAGTTTCTAAATATAATTATGTTATAAATTTCTTATGTTGATAAATTACATATTTTCATGCATGTTTTTCATGTTTTCTTTTTAGCTTCATGTCTTGATTGTATTTCTCTATTTTAACTGAGGGTATTTGAACATGTACTTATGTGTGGATCTAAGCCTTCCTTGTATGTTTCTATGTGTGAATGACATTTGAACACATCCATTGTATGTGTCACCTTGCCCTTCTATTACATGCTTTGTGTGATTTTCATTTACTCTTTATTTTTGTGTGTTATGACCATGCCACTTGCTTGATTGTTTGCTTAGTTTTTTATGCCTTGATGGATATCATGCATCTCTCCCCAATTAGTTATAAATAGAGTTTAGTAATCAATTTTTATCAATCATTTTCATGCATAATTTCTAACATATATATAGACATTCTAACTATATATGTTTTTTCTTGCATGCATCTCACATTACTATTATGTGTAGTTTATCTATATGATGATGCCATGCTCCTCAAATTTTTAGTGGCTACTCAGGTTTACATATTTTTTCATAATATTTGTGCATAAATTTTTATTTTTAGGTATTACTATGCAAACTCAACAACTCACCTCAAAAGAGGGGGAATACATAGGGGTTTATTTTAGTGATTAGGTTCCTACATTATAGTGCACATATAGACTTTTATAAGCCTCACATAGTGGATCATAGAGCACACCCAAAAATACTCAAAAAGCTAGTTTGGATAGGATCACTCCATTTGGACATGAGATCCACCTACTGTTGTTAAATTAGGGTGTTATTTTCCTTAAAAACACAACATAATCATTTCCAAAATTTATCAGACTTAGATAGTTCATAGTAGTTTACAACAAGTTCAAAGCTTCAATTTCCAAAACATACTCGTATTTTATCTTAGATTTATTTATTTTGGGAGCATCATGCATGGCATGTGTTATATGGTAGCACATATGTTTTTTTAATTAAAAATTATAGTTTTTATTACTCAGTCTCAAAATCCATATTACTCGGTTTTTTTTATTATTTCTTAGTTTTACATTATTTTCACAAATAGAATGGAAATTCTTGTCGTTATCCATGATTTATACACCAGAACCATATTATAATAAATTTTTGCACCATTTTCCACTATAAATGAGCCTTATCTATCTTTAATGGTATATTCACCTTTTTAAACCAAAACATTCTATTGGAATTCATACAAGGATTCCAATCTACTTCAACACCTTAGACTTGTAATGATTGAGTCAAGCATACCTTAAATTCTTAATCATAATATCCTATTCAATGAGGATTGAGGAATCCATAGTCTAATTCAAGCTCTTCAACACAAATAAAATCTTTAAGGGTCCAAACCTCTACTTTAATCAAATTTTCACAAAAATACAATGGTTCACTTACCCAATCAAGGGTATGTATTCTTTTTTATTAGATTTACAAGCTTATTTTATTTTATTCTTGATTTTGATATTATGTAAATACTAATTTTATATATGTTTCATTGTAGGTTTACATGAAACACAATTCAACATTGTGGACTACATTCAAGACTACAATTCATAATTAAGTTTAGGTACGCACTTTTCCTTTTACTCTAGTGATTTAAAGTTTATTACATTAATAGAATAAAAGGGGGATAAATGTACACATGTAAATTAACATTTAAGCTAAAATAATGAAATCGTGACTACTCTTTTGACACACTTTGATCATGACTTATTCTAAGGCCTTTTGACCACTTTCCTTCATCATTTTTGCATATGAACCATTCTTATATTCAAATCTATATCCTAAAATGACTATAAATACCACTCAGTAGCTTAAGTTTACTATCAGACTGAACCATACCTCCATATTAACATCTCTTTCCCATAGTATAATAACACCCCATTTGGATAATAGTGCACGTCATTATTGTCCACCTCTACCAATAGTGTAATCCCACCAACTAATGACTAGTTTCAAAAATTTAAAGTTGTATAAGGGTATTCCCACAAGTTTAACAAGCCCTATTTGAAGGAATTATAAAAATTCCACTTTAAAAACACATTGAAACCATTTTTCACACAAAGTTTCCACATTGAAAAGTACCAAAATTATAATTACACATTGAGATAAAATTCCCTATTTTTCTAGTTATAATTATATACAACCCTAATAACCCTGAGATAAAGTATGATTGCACCTCCAATGTCACAATTCATAGTTGAAGTACTTAATCAAACCAAGATTGTACCATCATCTATCATTTTTACTAGTTTCACACATACCACTGTAACATGGGCAAACTACATGGATTTTGATCCCTAATTAAAGTATTAGTGTGTAAACAACAGTCAACATAAGGGGTGTTGAGGTCAAGCAAAAATTCAACTCTTGAGCCCTTTATTTTGTATTCTTGTTTATTGAGATAGGGTTTCAAGTGGAAAAATATTTACACAATGGTCCCTACATCAGATCTGAAGCTATTGCATGGTCCATAAAAGAAATAGGTGAAGGTGAACATTATATAGAAATCTCATAGACTTGATGTCTACTAGGCAAGGCTATCCTATTCATATAATATCACCCCCACTACTATTTACTTGTATCTCTATTTTTCATGATACCTTATATCTCTTATTTTAGGTCCACACTTAGTTAACATGGTTATTTAGTCAATCTTAGATCCAAAAATAGTCGAAATCTTAGATTTTCATCTAAGTTTATATTTCCATTTTGCACTCTCCATATTTAGCATATTTATTGATTTAGTAAGTTGTAAATTAACTTGTGTCATCTATTACATATTTGTAGTAGTCTAATTTTATAATTAGTTTACCATATTTAGGTAACCTTTTTCCTTAGTTTTTAAAATTATGATAGAATAATATCCAACCTCAAATATCACATGTGTGATCGACTAATTTTCCTTGTAAGGAGTGAATAATTCAACCTCATGTGATACCTTTTACTATTTTAACACCATCAGTTATGGTTTTAACTACATTAATATTTATGATGCCACCATATCTACTATAAGATTGCCTAGAGCTCAAATTCCCATAATTACATATTTGAGAAATGGTTAATAATCTTCCATGCCCCAAGATTTGTATACAAAATCTTGTTATATATCATATTTATGTATATATTTTATCATGATATAATCATATGCATGCTTTCTGAGGGTCTTAAGAAATTCCATGAGCCCACTCTCCACATATCTCTCTTTGGGGCAATGATTTTAATTAATACACATCTCATGAATAATTTTTAATAATTGAATATGATATTATGAGATTTTCCATTATAGAGGATATCATTTGTTAGTTGTGTTAGTCTATACCTTACAATTCATTTATAATATCATTATTTTAATATATTTTTATTATTGTGCATATATTATTTATTATTTATGTCATACCATTCATGCAGCTTCTACCATTGAATTGATTGCGTACCTTCTATTTCTTTTAGATTTGAAACCTTGAAAATTTTCTTCTAATTTACATCAACATTCCTCTAGCCACTTGATTTTGGTTGCTTGTTATGTTACATTAGATATTTCCCTTTAATTTTTTTATCCCATTCTAAACATTTGCATATATTTCCAAATGATGAAAACATATATATTAATACCTTCTATCCTAGTATTCATTGAGTTCTAAGGGAAGTTGTAGGTTTTTTTTGAATATTAATCTTCTTATTGTTGTTGGATTGCTCCCTTTGGCCTACCTACTTGAGATGTTTCTTCATTATGCCCTTTCAATTTAAATTTTATTGGATCGAGATTTAATTATTTATTCTTATGTGCACCACTCAACCATATTATTTTTCTACTTCTTGTTATAAATTTATGAAATACAATAACATTAGAAACTATAAAACCATAAGTTTCTTATCAATGGATACAAAATCATTCTTATATGTCTATGTTATATGTCTTTCACATTCAAGTTTTATACACATGTATTTCATGATATTTTTTGATGGGTGAGATGTATGTTATATAGGTTATATATAATAATGAAATTTTATATTTTAAGTTGATACTTTCTTACCCACCCCTTAAGGGGAATGATCACATTAGTGGTATGCCATTCATTTGAGGCATACGTATACATAAAATTTTATGGTGATTTATATTTACATATATATATATGTGTGTGTGTGTGTGTGTGTGTGTGTGTGTGTGTGTGTGTGTGTGTGTATATATATGTGTGTGTGTGTGTGTGTGTGTGTGTGTGTGTGTGTGTGTGTGTGTGTGTGTGTGTGTGTGTGTGTGTGTGTGTGTGTGTGTGTGTATATATATATATATATTCATTTATCATATTGAGATATTTTACATTGATTATATCATATCTTTATAATACCTAAAATTTTAATTTTTTCATGGATATATACATTATTTGGTTATAAATGGTTATTACCTTGGTTATATTGTGTGTTGTGCAACGTTGTATGATCAATTGTTTTCATGTGTGTTATTGTGTGTGCTTGAGTGTGTCTTTATCAATGTGTTATTTGATGTTTGGCCATAGTGGATCATCAATTTTTTATGTCATTATCATGTCCTCATGTATTATGAGTCATACATTAATGTGTGATGACTTCTTATATGTAGCCACCTACTTGTGTGCAATGTATGAGATATGATATGTGGTATTATATGAGTGTTTTCATGATATATCATACATATAATATGATTAATTCCATGGTATTTAGCATGAAAAATATATTTTAGGATTACTATGCATGGTGCCTATGTTTTCATGACATTTATTGATGTAGGAGCATCTTGTATTCCTAAGCAAGTATGACCTACAATTATCCTCTTTCTCTCAATAGACTAGGACTCAAATAAGGTCAATAAAATAGATCTTGTGTATACTTGGATGAGTAGGTAAGGAGTAATGATATTCATAGATATAGTAAAGGGGAACCCACAACTCCAATGTCAATAGGAAAGGATTCCAAATCCTAAGTCTATGACACGAGGATATAGCTATCAGTAGACCTAAATAGAGGTAAATAATTGTAACTATGATTATAAAAATTAAAGTAAAGTAAATGGTTGTAAAGGGGTAAAAATAAATTAAATGATGGTCAAGTTATTGTAAAGAGCATATGGTGATAAATGGAAAATCTAAGTAATCTTATATCTATACGTACTTATTTGATATAAGCAAGATCCTAGGAAAGAATACACACATAAATCTAAAAATAAATAGAAAACATACAATGTACTAAGTAAAGGAAAGAGAACATGGATTGGAATATTTACCTTGGGGTGGACTTGTTTATGCTTAAATCTCCCTCTTGGCTCAGTTGGAACTTTTCAAGATATTATTATATGTTGAATACCTCAAAGCGTTGGATGAATACCTAGATATCCTTAGTTAGGAACTCCTAATGACTCCTCCTATTGAGATTCAATGATGCCACAAATGAAGACCTCTAATAAGATTATAAATCATTAATTATCCAAAATAATTCTAAGGGCATAAATGTGAGTGCAATTAGAGTGTATGAATGTGATATGTCTTATGAGGAATAAAATATGGTACACACACACACACACAAGAAAATTTGAGATGCTATTTATAGCCAAAAGACTATAAGTAGGATTTTTTCAATTTTCAAAATGGCTAATTATGTGAAAATGTATAGGTCAAATAGCCTAAATTTTACACAATTTCTTATACATGTGTTTTGAATTGCCTTATAAATTATACTCAGTCTTATTTTTGGACACATATTCACCATAGTTACTATGCATTTATGGTTCTGATTCACCAGGGAATTATATGAGACATGTATTGGTTAGTATGTAATCACCAAGTTTGTGTGTGTATGTGTGATAAGGACAACCTAGGACACAATAAGCTTAAGGTAATAATTATGTTTTGGTTATCATGGTTCATTAATTGAAATAAAAAATATTTTAAAGGCAAATTATGGATATGGTTAAGACATTTTGGCATACCTTATTATATAGTTTAGAGTTTTAAAACTATGAAAATGTTTTGAATATTTTTAGCACCATTTATAAAACTGAGTAAAATAAAAATGCTCCTTGGTTTTAATAATTAAAAAAATTAAGAATAAATACTTAATTAGGTGTAATTTTTATCATATTTATAGCATTAAATGTGGTCTATGTGGAATCAAAGCTACGAGGATCAAGTTTTAGATCTTTCCCTATTTTTTAGTGAATTGGCACCGATATATTGAGGAGTTGGATAAGAAAAAATTTAATGTTGGTCTAACACATCACCTATGGGATTAATGTAAGTTTATTGAATACATATGTGATGGTTTCTCAAACTTTCTAGTCATTGATGCAAGCTATGGGTAGAAGCGAATCTCTAGTAGTCAAAAGATTTAAACGAGACACTGGAAATATAAGTGCAGACAATTTATAAGTTGGCTTCCTTGTGATTGCAATAATGAGGCATGGTTTTTATTTATTTTGTTTAAAATATTGAGAGTATTTGTTTGCATGCATAATCATCTATCTTGAAATGAATAAATATAATGATAAGTTTCTTGAAAAGTATTTATTTATATATATTTTCTCAAAACATTATGCATGTTGGTTTTCTTGTACATTTCATGTATGTCTAAAAATATTTTCCTTAAAAAATGGATTTTGTTTCTTTCACTCATTTTGGGTGCACAGATTTATTCCATTTGGACTTGTGATAGAAGGTTGATATGTTCTTAGAATATGCGAAATGGGTTTTTTTAGGTTACTCAGAAAAATGGCTGAAATCATCATGATGCTCTTTTTTGTTTATTTAATTTGTTATTTCTATATTATTTAAAAGAAGTAACTTGCATGCCATTATTTCTTAGAGAAATTTAGTTTCTTATTTTTTAAAATAAGTATTTCTCAGAGGAAATTAGTTTCTTATTTGTTTCAAAAAAGTATGTGGTAAAGACCAACTAAATAATATAATAAATTGAGTATAGAAAAAAATGTGAAAAAAATTAGGGTATAGAGTATAAATAATAAACCAACTATTGGGCCATAGGGAAAGACAACTATGAAAAGTGAGGATGACATAGCTAAAAAAATGCATACATATGGTAATATCATGTGCAATACTTAGTATAAATTGAGTACAGACCTCTGTAAGTCTCTCAAAAAACTAATCTACTATCGCCCATTAAATTATGATATTTGGCATTGAATTATGAGTATGTTAGGTTGTTTTTTTAGTTGATCTTAGTTAGAATAGTGTTTATATTTTCCTTTTCATTGTTTTGTTTTCATTTACATTTCTACTTTTTTTCCTCTTCTTGTTTGCTTTCATTTTGTTTATTTTCCCCTCTTTTGAGATATAGAGATATACAAGAGATATCAAGACATTGATAAAACACTTTGATAGAATCAGAAATCTTTCCTTCAAGAGATTGCCTATTCTATAGGCTTTACTCTGTTGGATAGGTTAGATTATATTATTTAAAACTTGATTCACATATACATATATTTGATATCTGAGATATTTAATTAGTGAATATTTCATTAATTGAATTGAATATTATTCCCATAAATAATAAAAACCCTTGTGCACATCTTAGAAACATTTGTTGCTTCCTAGAATCATTGTTATTTTATAACCATTAAAATAAAGATCCAAGGTGCATAAAAATAGTCACTAAGAAATTATAACATGTCCTTATAAATTTATGTTGGCCCATATTTCCATGTTTTGAAAGTGATTTGAGGTTTGTTTCAAGTTTTAATTTATAAATTTATAGATTGTGCATATTTAGATTCTATCTACAATAACATTTTCAAAAAGATATTTTGTAGTTCATTTTTTAGCTATATCTGAATAAATGTACTGATATCAATGCTATTTTTTAGGTGCCAAATTTCAAAATTCCAATGAAAAAGTTAATTCAAGAAGTGGAATAATGATTTCATCCTTGAAGGGAGTGATTTACATTGGTGATTCATAAAGTTGTAATTGAAAGGTTTTTGGTCTGTAAAATGTGTACTCCTATTTTGAGTGCTAGGAAATTAATAGGGGATTCATCAAAGGGAAATACTTGATTTCATATTCTGATAAAAATCAACAAGAACAACCTTTAAAAATAAATACTAGTTTAGAAAATCAACTAGAACCCAACATTCTTTCTCATGATCAAGATCATGTTCAATAGGGTTCTAATCACTTTCAATTAGTGGATTCAAGTAATAATTATAATGATCATGACATAACTTATTTAAGAGAATCTAGTTTTGAAAGCATTAATAATTCAACCTCATAATTAGTTTATAAAATTTATCACTACTCCAAATAAAAGGAAGTCATGTGAATGGTAAATTACAAGGAGTTTTCAAGATAAATGGGTTTCTAGATATCCTTTCATTAAACCTATTTTGAATAAAGATACTAATGAGTCACCAAAAGAGTGTAGATGTAATATATGCAGTTGGAAAGTAGGGATGGATAGACATTTGTAGATATAATTTGATATCATAGATAAGTATGTGGGGAAAGTATACAAAAATAAAATTATAAATGAAGAGGATAAATTAGTGATATGATGGAGAAAAAAATAAGTCTATTCATGTTAGGTATGTATGTGAATATCATGAATACCTATAAAAATAACAAAATATTAATGCAAGTAAAAGAACCATTGTATCTTTATTTGGAAAAATGATGGGAACCAACCAACTATCAAATATTGTACAACTTTGTGTTGTTTTTCACATTTTAAATAAAGGTCAACCAATGATCGATTATCTAGGATATAAGGACATGCTACAATTCATTTGCATCCTAAACTTTCCAAATACTCATTAGTCAGCTATTAATGGTTGAGAATGGGCTAATTATCTTACTAAAGTAGAAAAAGAGGATCTTCAAGAGAAGATAAGGATTTAAAGATATATATCATTGTCATTGGATGAAGTTACAGCCATCAATAACACTTTTTGGGTGTGTATGTATGTTTACACTATTATAAACCATATTCATGAACCTCATTTTCTTTCCATTCATAAAATTAAACTTATCAAAACCTTTTTGAACTAGTAAAGAATAATTTGAAATAGGTTGGTAGCATGGATGATTTCTAAATTATAATAAATATTGTTTGTGTAGGGGCAAATGGAGCATTAGTTATGCAAGGTCAAAGAAGTGGTTTTTGTGTAAGGCTAAAAACTTCTCATACACCATTTATGATAGGTATTCATTACATGACACATATAGTGAATTTGGCACTCAAAGTATGAGAATGTTTAAATTAGTCTAAAAAATTGAAGATATTATTCTTGAAATCCAATCATAATTTTGTATAAGTCTGAAAGTTATTTACAATTTTATAATTTTATTAAAGTTTTAATGCAAGGAAACAAACTACTTAAGGATGTTAATACTCGATGGATTTTATTATGTGGCGCATCACATAAAGTATATGCATAATATCAATAATTTATGGGAATATTGGAGGAACATCATCACATAATAGAAAAAGCACCAGCTATTTTGTTTTGGTTAAGTTATACAAAGACATTATTGACTTTATGCAACATTTTACCCATGTTGGATGAATTTAAATTAATGATAAAGAAATCTTAATAAATAATAATGTAAATTCAAAACTATTTTTAAGTTGAGAAAATTAATATGCCTTACCCTTGATAATTTATATTTAACACAACAATCAATTATAGGGGAAAAGTTCACAAGTTGCAACTCAATGACAAATATTAAACATAGTAGTAACTACTTGAAGTTTAATTAAGATGGATATTTATGTGTATAAGTGTGAGGATATAAAATACCACTACACACTTTTAACATAGTTGGTCGATCTAATAGACTCAAATAAGTTCTTGTTACAAGGGATCCATTCCTTGATGTTGTATCCTCTATAAGGTCCACCTTGAAGGAAATTACAAATTATTTCTCTTCAGATATTAGAGATCATTTACTCTAGATAAACTAATAGAATCCATGATTCTAATGTACCCTCAATATTGGAAAAATGCTAGTTCATCATATTTTCATAATAAAATCAAAACCTTGCGATATCACTTATGTAAGAGTGTAGAATTGAATGGTGAACAAATTTAAGACATTTTAGATTTGTCCAAGATAAGTGAGTATTATGTTCCATTTACCACAATAATTTTTTAATAAATTTAATTTTTTTACAATGCTTTCAAGGATGGACCAATCACTAGACTATGGACTACTTTAAGTTTGAGTGAAATACTATGTGATGGTATCTTAAAATATTTTAGTCTTGCTAATTTATGCCAAATAATGATTTTGGGTTTAATGTAAGATGAGATAATTTTTAGTGAATTTTCATTTTTAACTAAAAATTTAAGAAATAAGTTTGACAAGAATTTGGAGACTTTATTGAGGCTCTATATAATTAGATACGATGTATTCAAATTTCCATTTAATAGAGCTCTATTAATTTGGTAGTCTACATCTGAAAGAAGAGGATTGAATAATAATTCTTCAAACACACTGCACTTAGAGATCTCTATAGTACTAGGTCTAAGTCCATCAATTTTTTATGATAATGCAAATAATAATTATCAAGAACAAAATGAATAAAATCGACATGTTAAAATTTGAAATTTAGGCATATAAAATTCAAGGTTGTGTTGTTGTCAAATCTTGCACCCTAGAATAAATTGTTAAATATTATTCCATATTTGGGAAACATGGGATCTTTTACAAGTATGTGGGTGTACCTATATTGGAAATGAGCATCTATATTTAAGGTCTATCTCCCTACATATACTGTGTAATTATTATCACTTATACTACTGCTTCCTTATGGGGAAAAGAGTTAGGGAACGAATAAATTGAACCTAATCTAAAGGAGGTGATGCACCAAAAATGACTTCCACATGACCATCATATTTATACCATGATGAAACAAATCATGCTAACTAGTATCTAAGTGTTAATGGGTTTTAACACGAGTATTTCAATATAGAGGTGAGATGTGAGCAGCAACACAAGGCAAATGAACTAGAGGCAAGATTACACACTTTGAGAAAAATTACACACTTTAAAAAACTTTACCTATTATAATACACTCTATATGACCTATTAGATTAATAACTCTTTATTAACATGAAATGATAAGGGAAGAAAGGATAGTGAATTATCACTTATCATCACCATACATCACTTGTAAACTTAGGCAATTATTCAAAACTTAGAAAAAAAATTGTATTAATGATCAAAGGTAAAATATATCATCAATCAAACATATATTCATCATACATGGTGTTGTATCTTTTAAAATAGCCAAAATGGTATCTACTTATAGCATTTGGGAGAGAGAAATTGGAAACAAGAATCCCAAAAGGGAATTAATCAGTTCAAACCCCTTTAAACCATAATTGCAACTTATTATACAAATATATTCCTTTAAGCTTCCTAATTGATTTGGGATACTTCAAGTGGTTGCATAGTTACATTATTCTTTTATTAATGCTCCCTAGCGGTTATAATGGTAGGATCAAGTTGTTTTAGGTTTGGTCTTAGAATTAATGAATTTGAAATCCTTAGTTAAATCTATTAGGTATTTATCCTAGTGTTAACTTCTCCAATTAGATTTGTCATAGCATGCACAGTTGAGGGAAGGGACCCTTTCATTCAATTGGTCTTGGAGATGAAACCATTGGAGCCTACTTGTCTAACCTTTTGGCCTCTTTTATAATTCACCTTGTTCATAGGTCCACTATAGATGGAAAACCAATCTGAAACTATTAGTTTTCTTTTAGTTTCTATATACCACTCTACTTGATGTTGATTTCCTATTAGGTCCACATAGATCCATTATGTCACTACAAGAGCCAAGGGTTTATAGATACATGGAACCACTTTTTGAATGGAAAACTTAGTAATTGGATAATGCTAAAACCTTCAAAAGATAGACCCTATATGTAATAAATCTATGAACTAGAGGTATGTATTGGTCTTTAATGGCATCTGTATATTTTATTTATTCTTGAGTACATCATTATGTCCTTATCATGGCATTCAATCTAAAATCAATGGTGGAAAGGTGACCCTACAAAACCTTATTAATCTTGGTTAAAAATGGATTCTCAAGCTCTATCAAAAACCTTGGGCCTGCCTTTGCTCTAATTTGCCATCAAAATATGATCAACTCATTGATGTATTCACTCATCTTGCTATGTCAATTTTGATTTATATGAATTCTCATGAGTCATTGATCCTCTACCGATTGAACACATTATTTAAACTTTTCATGCACACATTTTCAATTGATATTCAATGACCCCGTTGACCTTCGCTCACCATTAGATCTAAATGTATGATCAAATACATGTTGTCAGATCTGCCTAGGACCCATTGCTTAAAAACTAATGGCTATTTTACAAAATCAAAATTTGATGCTCTGTGGGACATCATTTGATAGTTATGAGACCATAATTTTATGTCCCAAAATTCATAAAATTTAATATCCTATGAATTATTTATAGATCTTTATTTTGACATTAGCATGAATTTCTTATGTTGTAGGTCCAAATTTGAAGGCCAATAACTTGAAGTGCAAAAGTCAAGGAGGCAAAATTTTTCTAAAAGATGTTCTTGAGACTAAAAGGGATGAACCCATTTGATCTACTGGTCTCAAGATGTTTATAAGTGTGTATATAGAATGCTCAAGTTGACTGGTCCATTCATTCCTACATGAGGTCTTGATGATGGTCTAGTTCATTTGGCTAAGTATGTGAAACTTAGTAAAATCTGATTGAGAAACCAACTTTAAACATGCATAACTTCTCTTGAACTTTAGTGGATGACTTGAAACTTATCATGTAAAAAATAGGGACTAGTGTGAACAAACCCATATGATCAATTTTCCCTAACTCATCAACATGTGGAAATTATGATGTCAGTAAAGGGCCTAATTTGAATCTCTACCACTAGACTCAAGATGTCTAGATGAACATAGTGAAGAACTATGTGAATGTTATTCACTTCTATACTCATTTCAAGCACTGTTAAGATCCCATAGGGTCTCTACAA
Source organism: Torreya grandis (assembly GCA_037957365.1). Lineage (NCBI taxonomy): Eukaryota > Viridiplantae > Streptophyta > Pinopsida > Cupressales > Taxaceae > Torreya > Torreya grandis. Next base: position 1,139,920 of record JARHVA010003104.1, read on the forward strand.
CATTATCCATCTACTCATTCATTAGCAACCTGATCCATGTTCTATTTGCATTGATCACCATGAAGACCTACCACTTGCATATGTGACCCTAAAATGGTCCCTTAGACATCAAATGACTCATGGACCAAGCTAGACTATGACTAAAACATAATTCCATTGGAAATGACATCAAAAAAGATACAACATACCATATGACATTATAAAAAGGCCCTATATAAATTTGACTATAAGGGTTGACCCATTTTGGCCTATGGTGAAAAAATGGTCATCTATAGTGATTTTCAAAGGGTGACATGCTTGCTATGTCATGACCGATTACCTAATCATGTACATTGGGATATGGAGACAAAATTATATAGGTTGGACATATAAAATACCTTGAACAATACATAAAATATAAAAAAAAAACAATAGGAAAAAAGCACAAAGTAAGAGACCAAGCAAAAGCACACATGTGCTCAAGAGCACTTATTGAAAAATAACACACATAATAAAGGAAACATAGACCTATTATAATATTTACAAAATAGACCTTTAGATATTAATAGTAGGGTTTTAAATGTATCCCATTCATGTGGATAGGTAGTTCTTCTCCATTCATCCTTACTAATTAAAAATAGTTACTTTGTTTTTACTTAGTGATGACATATGGTCCACTCCATAGGGCATCAAATTTGGTATGCCTCCCTAGTTTTCCCCTATCTTCATCCCATTTCAAGACTATGTCAACTTCTTGAGATGTTTTTGGACTTTCCTTCTTATCAAAAGACATTGGAATTAGTACTTGGTGATGATCCATAGCTTGATGAGATTTATCTCTGGCTTCTTGTAACTCCATTAACTCTATCAATCTCATCACCATTAGAGTGTTCTCAAGTAACTCTAATTAGTGTGCTAACTCTACGACATACAACTCTTGAGAGATACACAACCTGGTTTACCTTCCATACATAAGCACAAAAGGAGAATTCCTTATCAACCTTTTGAGAATTATCCTATCAACCCATAAGGCTATCTTTAATTTGGTGTGCCAAGCTATTTATTTATGTGTCAAGGTTCTCTTATTGATTTTGATCAATTTCTTGTTCATAGATTCAACCAAACCATTACCTTGAGGGTAATAATTAAATGAAATGCTAAATAATATGCCATTATTATTTACCCAATCAACTATTTTAGCACCCATAAAATAAATAGCATTATCTAAAATAATATTAGGAGTACCAAACCTTGATATGATGCTCTCATAGAAATCCAAGATAGTTCTCTCATTAGCTTCCTTTAATGCTACTACCTCAACCCACCTTGTGAAATAGTCAGTTGTTGTGAGTATCCATTTATGACTAGCACTTGATGGGGGATTTATCATTCTAATGAAATCAAGATCCCATTGCATAAAAGTTTTTTCTGTTTGGATAGGATTCAAGGGAAGAGATGTGAGCTTTTGTTCTCCTACAAAGAAAGCACATTGTTTACACCTTCTCACCAAAGTGTGGAAATCTTTAAAGAGGTTAGGCCAGTAATAACCAGACCTCATGATCTTGGTAGTTGTTGTTCTTAGAGAGAAATGGCCTCCTACTGTCCCATCATGGAACTTCTCAAGCAACATTCCAAATCGGTTGTTATCAATGTATCTCAAAATCACACCATTAATGTCCCTCCTAAAGAGTATACCATCTACAAGACAAAAGGGAATAGATTGAAATCTAAAATATCTCCTTTGTGATCTATTCATATTATTAGGATACTCACAATTTTGGAGAAATCTAATCATATCTTGTGTCAAAATTTGTTGAGGTAATGAGCTAGCTAGTTGGAGACACTCATGGTTGACCAAAACCTCTTCTATTGACTCATGAAGATCTGAAGCTAGATGTTAATAAAGCCCTTTACCCCTTACCAATTTTGTCACTTTGATGTCAACATCATTCTCCATTAGTGATCTATCCTGCCCTCTTTTCACTAAGATCTTTGTTCAAAATAAACTCCTTGGTGTTGGGATGAGAGACCATAATGTGAATCTTGATATTTGAAACCATATGTCTAAAATTATTTAGTCATCTTTAAAAAAAAGGACTTACTTCTCTACAAAAATGTATTTGACTTCATAATCTTCAAAACCTTGACTAAATAATGCAATAGGTTATTCCACCCCTCATCAATCTTTTGCATCAACATGGCTGACATAGTATCAAGGTTAGAATATGAAGACAACATGAAGTCTTTGGTAAAATTAGGGTTCATAAGAGTAGGATCTTTTAAAATTGCTTTATTTATGGCTTCAAAGCTACTCTTACCCTCTTTGATCTAAGAAAATACTTGGTTCTCTTGAGCATAGCTATGATAGGTTTCACCAAATATGCAATACCAGGTATGAACCTCCTCAAAAAATTTATATTACCTAAGAAACTTTGAAGACATTTCTTATGAAAGGGATATGATAAGCCTTGAATATCCTCTATTCTCTTAGGATCAATGGTTAGACCATCTTTGGAAATAATATGTCATAAGAGCTTACCTTCATGAACAACAAAGATGGACTTCTTTGGTTTAAGAGACAATCCATACTACTTGTATCTTTCAAACACTTATCTCAAGTGTTGTACGTATTAATTGAAATATTTATAAAATAGTAGTATATCATCTATATAAACCAATAGCATCTCATTTATCAAACCTTTAAAGGTCATGTCCATTGCTCCTTGAAAAGTGGCATAAACATTGGACAGACCAAAGGGCATCTTCTTATAAGAAAATGTACTCCATTTAGTAGTGAAATTTGTCTTAAATTGATCATGTTCATTGAATAAAATTTTATTATAGCCTAAATATCCATCTAGAAGAGATAAAAACTAAGAACCTAAAACCATTTGTAGAATCTAGTCCATTGAGTGTAGAGGATAGTGATCTTTGAGTGACACTCTATTAAGATCTATAAAGTCTACACAAAGACTTATCTCCCCATTCTTCTTTCTAATAGGCACAAGGTTAGTTACTCACATTAATTACTTGATGGGAAATATTATCTCATATTTAAGGAGTTTGGTAAGCTTTAATTATTTCACTAAATTTTGTCTATTTTAAGTCTAAAGGAAAATAGAAAGAAGGATGGAGATAAATGATTAGAATGAACCCAAATTTGGTTTTTTTTGCCATATCCAAATATAGTGAGCACTCCTCTTTAGCTATGGAGGATTACCTATAAATAAGAAATCACTACCATGAGATGTTTGTTAGCAAATAAATGAGTGCCCTACCAAGCTACATTTTTGTTCTAGGAAGTGTGAAACTTCCCTATAGAGGATAGTCCACTTTTGAGAGGCAAAAAATAGTAAATAACTAAAAGAGAGGTAAAAAGAGAGTGAATGAGAGATAATATTACCATTATTAACAACTTTTATGTAGCAGATAGTGACAGGATGTAGGTGAGGTACTCTGTTTGTGTTTTATAAGTTGTCTGGTTAGGTTTTGAAGAGGCTAGGGAATTCACAGCCACCAGCATTGGTATGGGAGTGATCGATATTAGTTATACTACTAAGGTTGATAGTGAGGTGACTAATATCAGTTAGGATACCAAGTTTGGTAGGGGAAATAATTATTTTAAGAGATTACGAAAGGCTTTCTCAAGTCTGGGAAATGGTTTAGATTAGGTCAGGGAGGTTGGGAGAGTTATGACATGGAGATCATGGCTTGATTAAGTATAGTCAGATATTTGGTATGTCAAGTTAAGGGGAAATAAGGAAGCTTTGTAACTCCCTCATGGGGGTAAAATTAGAATTAAATAAAGCAATGTAGGGTAGATATAAAGAAATAAAAGAATAAATATTTAAGCGACCTATAGTATCAGTGATTTACTTAGCTATGGTGGCCAGTAAATGATAAGTGTTAGGTTGAGGGTCCCTATCAGGGAGTCAAATCCTAAGTGCCTGAATAAAGAGAACAAGTATGTGTTATTGGTCTTTAAGAGCTTAGTTGCTGATTGTGACTGACTTATGTAGGGTGATTGTAAGCCTGGATGACAAAAAATAGAATGTTGAGAGCTTGAATGAGAGTAAGAATTGATTTTTTTAACCTAAACTATAGGTTGGAGTTTGGCTTATATTATTGACATCAGTGATTATATCAATGTTGGTCATGGGTCAACCAATGTCAGTGGCACTATAATAGGTAAAACCTACTATTTTTGGCCTATTTTCTGTTTGTGTGCATGCCAAGTGTGACACCCATTATAAAATGGTAAAAATAAGAGGTTAGAAAGGAAGTAGTTGTTTAGGAATTTAGTTTGGAAGTGGAAATAAGTCTTAGGTAGTTAGGATGAGGGGATCAAGTCTTGAGGTGACCCATTAGAGGAGAATTATTCATAGGGTGAGGTAGCTAGGTAAGGTGGAAATAGGAGTTTTTAATTAACTTAATTAAGTATTTTAAATTAATTAAATGTGTGAGGGGTAAAAGTATGGGTTTAAGGGCGTTTAAACACAGGGAGTTATAAATGTGTGTGTGTGTGTGTGTGTGTGTGTGTGTGTGTGTGAGAGAGAGAGAGAGAGAGAGAGAGAGAGAGAGAGAGAGAGAGAGAGAGAGAGAGAGAGAGAGAGAGAGAGAGAGAGAGAGAGAGAGAGAGAGAGAGAGAGAGAGAGAGATAATTTTGGTGTCTACATTTGCCCCTTTTTGTCTTGTAATTTTTATTGACATGTTTCAAGATATAAATAGGAGTTAGATACTCCAAATATTGGACAAGGTATCCCCACTTAAAACAAGAATCGATGGAGGAGAAACCAGAATCAGGTACCAGTTTTATAAGAAGGTAATTGGGTGAATGGTGGAGAATTGAGTATCACTCCATATGTGTAGGCCATAATGAGCTATAGTCAAAATAATCAAGAACAAGCAAAGTCAATGAGGACTTAGATAAAAGTATCCAAACCACATTTTGTAAGTGATAGATGATAGGTCAAATCAATCAAATTTGTAGCTCTAATGGTCAATGTGTCCTAGGTATCCAAGGTAAGAAGTGCCCCTAGGAAACATAAAAGGGTTGAAGGTGATAGGATGGGCTTGGTTTCCATCCACAAAACCTAAAATACATAAATGTGCATAATAGCCAACTATAACAGAATAGCCTAAGCAGTCAGGACAAGTAATACAAGGGTGGTGTAAAAGGGTCAATAAGTGAGGAAATATTTGTGATCTCTAAGAAAATTAATTGAGGGTGAAGATTTAAGAGATCCTCAATGTCATTTTGTCATGGTTGGCAGAGATATATGTTATCTCTAGTTACCCCAATGTATGGGTAAAGTTTAAAAAGTTGGGGGTGGTTGGTTGGTAAAAATAGAGATGTACATTTTGAGAGAGATTTAGGATGTTATGATGATGTAGATGATGAACATGTACTTTGATCACATATTACATATATGATATGTGCATTTATTTCCATGTTTGTATTTGAGATGTTTTGCTTGTGATTATGATGATGATATGGATGATTTTTATTTTATGCTATGTTAATTTGGATGTTAATGTTGATCATGTTATTTGAGTCAGAATAGCATTTCCCATTGATGTGATGGTATATGCATAGTTGATTGGTTAGTTTCATCTTAGATTTTTTCTATATTTGTGATGGTGTATACTTAATGAATAGATTGATTGGGTTAATTCATTTCAACATTATTTCATATTTGTGATGGTGTATGCGTAAAATAAATAGGTTGGTTATATTAGTGTTGGTATGATAGTGTTTATTCATGTCAAATAGAGATATTAACATGTGATTAGGATGGGAAAATAAAGAGGTAGAATGCACATGCATTGGTAAAGATAGTAATTTAGAACATAAATAGGCTCAGGAAAATGAGCCTCTTTCATGCCTTATATCTTTGAACCATTGTGTTCGTTAGAGAAGCATCATGTTTACCTTATGTTAAGTGAGATTCATAGTCCCTTGAAAAGGTATGAGGTGAAAAAGGGTAGAATGAGGAAAAATGTTTAGATAGCATAAACTACCAAGTAGAAATGATATGTCCCTTTTGTGGGTGACCCGAGAGCTAATATAGGCAAGTCCATAACTTAAAGCTTTTTTTTGTGTAAGTTGATCAATGCGGGAAGCCTACAATGGGATTTGGTATAGATTAAGGTTGTGTAAAGAGGTGAGGATCCCTTTGCATTTGTTTTTCCCTTTGAAAACAAATCTTGGCTTAGCCATCCTTCAAGGGAGTGGTTTAAGCATTTTTTAAAATCTTAAATAGCTATCCTTAAAGGGAGTAGTCTATTGATAGTATCAAAGGGAATTTACATAGCTATCCTTTAAGGGAGCAGTCTACATTGAAAAGCATGACCTAAGATTTTATAATTTTTTCAAATATCTCATTTTTATTTTTTTTAGTCATAGACAAGACTATAGAGGCTTAGGAGTTTTCCATTATGAGGATAAAACCATATCATTATGTAAGTTATCTAAGTTTATAGGAGTAAGGGTGAAGAGGAATGGAAATGAATGTAATAGGGATGGTCAAGGGATGAGCTCAAGTTAAACATGAAGTAAAGTGACACTGGTTTAACAAAAGAAAGGTCATAGGTGTAAGGCATTTAAAGGCTGGGGTTTCAGACTTCCTTCAAGAGAAGACAAGCGATAAGTTCTTGAACCATACTTATGAGTTATGATATAAGGTCCAAGATAATTAAGAACAAACTTACCCCATTTTCTTTTCTCCGTGTTCATCACATGTTGATTTTATTTTAAGACGAGATCTCCTATATTGAAATCTCACTCTTTGGTTTTTTTATAAGCATTTTTTATACATTCTTGATAGATTTGGAGGTGGTTTGGGGCTATGATATGGAATTCATAAAGCAATTTAAGTTGGGCCAAACATTCTTGGTGAAATTCATCGTTAGTAAGTATGTCATGTAGAGAAATGTGAAGAGAAGGAATTTGGACCTTAAGAAGCAAAATAACATGTATCCCATATACCAATGAAAAAGGTGTATCTATAAGGGTTTGAATGCTAGTGTGGTAAGCCCATAAATAAAAAGGAATGTGTGTGCCAATCCTTGCCTGTATTATTAACTACCTTCATGAGAAATTTAGTTAAAGTTTTCTTAGAAGCTTCTGCCTATCTATTAGCTTGGGGATAGTATGGTGATGAGAAGCTTAATTTTATTCCAAATGCATCACAAAGACCTTAAACATTATTTTTATTAAAAGACTTTCCATTATCAGCTATATTCTTGTGAGGTACACCAAACTGATAGATGATGTGATGGTTAATGAAGTCAATAATTTTTTAGATTTAGTGTAAAAGAGAGGGATGGCCTTGACCCACTTGGTGAAGTATTCAATGGTAGTAATGATAGAATGATGATGGAGTGATGAATGAGAATTAAACTATTTTTTTATATCTAATCCCCATTAGGAGAAGGTCCAAAAGTCTTTAGTGACTTGCAATGCATGACTGGGAACATGAAGGAGTTTAGCATGTTGTTGACACTTGATGCATCAACAAATGTAATCAACACAGTCTTGATGAAGTGCAGGCCAATAATAGCCAAGTCAATGGATACGTTTAGCAATTATGTGACCATTGAAATGTCCACCACAAATCCCATCATGGACTTCCTTAATAGCAAAGGGAGCCTCAGTACTAGTTATTCATCTAAGGAGAAGACCATTAAAAATTCACTTGTAGAGAAGTCCCCATAGTATAGTGTAATGTGAAACACATTTTATGAAGGCCCATTTCTCATTATTAGAAAGATCAGGAGGGGTAATAAAGAAGGAAATATAATCTATGTGTTGTTTTTACTATAAGTCTTATGGGTTGGTTGTTACATTTTTGATAAAAAGGATATTAGCTAAGACATAGGAGGGTAATGTTAAGTGATGGATGGTGACATAGATTTTCAAAGAGGAGGATGAAGAGGGTATGTGTGAAGCAAGTGAAGCCATCATGTCAGTAAACTTGTTTGTAGATCAAGGAACCATTTGCAAGAGATAAGAGTCAAATGATCCCAAGAGTGTATCTACATGATGTTTATACTGCTATAGAATTTCATTTTTTCATAGGTAGGAACCATTAACTTGGTTAAATACTAGCTGAGAATCACCAAAAATGGTTATGGATTTGATACTCAAGAAGATAGTTATTTGAAGTCTTAGAATCAAAGCCTCATAGTCAGCCATATTCTTAGTGCATTCAAAATCTAGTTTAAATGACAAAGGTATAGGCTCACTATCTAGAGGAATAAAAATGACCCCCACACTCCCACCATGTTGGCATTTAGATCCATCAAAGAACATCATCATTTGATAGGAGATGTCATCAGTGGAGAGTATTGCTATAGATTCATTAGGGAATTCAAGGTTTGAAGGTTAATTATCAGGTAAAGGGGTGGCAACTAACTGGTTAGCGATTGTTTGTCCTTTAATAGATTTTTACTAAATGAACTCTTAGTCAAATTTAGCAAGAAGCATGAGCCATTGAGATACATGTTGGTTATGATATAGTTTGGAATACATGTATTTGAGAGGATCAATATGGGTGACCACATATGTTTTATGACTTAAGAGATAATGGTGAAGCTTAGAGGCATAAAATACAAATACAAGGAATTTTTTTTCAATATGGGTATATCGAGTCTCATAATCAGTAAGTGTGTGGCTTATGTAATAAGCCACCTAATCTCAATGTTGGTCATCTCAATGTGCAATCATATCACCTAGATAATGGTCTATTATGAAGATATATACGTAAAAAGGTTGATTTTCCTTAAGATGGAATAAGAATTGGTGGGGAAAGGAGATATTGTTTAAGTGTGTCAAAGGCTTCTTGGCAATCTATATTCCATTAGAAGGAGACATCTTTTTTGAGGAGATGGTGAAAGGGTTGGTAATGATCTGACAACTGGGAAATGAAGCATTAAATTGATTGAAGTTTGTCTTGTAGGCTATGGAGTTGATTGATATTAGTATGTGGAGGCATTTCTAAGATTTCTCTAACCTGAGCATGATCAACCTCGACGCCATAGAGAGAAATGATAAAACCTAAAAGCTTATAAAAAAGAACACCAAAGACATATTTCTTTGGGTTTAGTCAAATGTTATATAGGAGGAGATGAGTGAATATGGTTTTGAGAATTGTCAAGTGTTCTTGATGAAGTTTAGACTTGTTGAGTAAGTCATCCATGTAATCCTCCATAATTTTGTGTAGGAGATCATGGAAAATGAAGGTCATGGTGTGTTGGTAGGTTACAACAGCATTCATCAGGCCAAAAGGCATGACTCGATAATAAAAATCCCACCATGGAGTAATAAAGGTGGTCTTGTGTTGATCCTCAAGAGTGACCAAGATTTGATTATATCTAGAGAATCCATCCATAAGTGATAACATCTCATGACTGGCTGTTAGATCAATAAGTTGGTTAATACTAGGCAATGAGAAATCATCTTTCAGATAAGCAATATTTAAATCATGATACTCAGTTAAAATACAGATTCCCTCGGTCACTTTTGTGATAGGAGCAATATTAGAAATCCATTGTAGGTAGTTGATGGGTTGGATAAAGTTAACATAAAGGAGGTATTGGAGCTCTTTTTTGACAAGGAGAGCTATATGAGGATGCATTTTACAAAGCTTTTACTTAAAGGGTTTAGCGTCTTGATTGGTAATAATATTATGAGTGACGATAGAGGGGTCAATACCAGGCATGGAATTGTAAGACCATGTGAAGGCTTTACTATGGTAATTAAGAAACATGGCATAATTAGCTTGCATAGAGGAATCGAAAGATTGGCCACTCTTTAAGATGTGAGGGTTATCATAGGAGGGTAGGTTGATGTCAATGGTTTATTCATTTAACATAGCTTTTATTTTAGATGGGAGTGATAATTGGATATAAGAATCATCCACACCCATGTAGGTGAGAATTATGTCAAAGAGGAAGGGACCTTGTATTAGGATAAACAAGAGGAAGGGACCTTGTTTCCTTACCTTGATGATAGGTGAGAGGCCTAAAATGGATGGCATTTATGGAAAGAAAATAAAATTATGAGGTATAGATACCTCCAATTTGGTAGGTGATTATGGAGAAGAATGTGGAGAAGGAGAGACTGGTTCTTCAATAATTGGTTCATGGGAGGTTTTAGTGATTTTATTTGGTTCATCATATCCCACCCCATGCCCCTTTTTGGTATTTTCAATGGTATTGATAGTAGGATATTCAATAGGTATATAAACACCTTATTCATAATGACCTAAACCAAATACTTTCTAGGAACACCTATAGAGATAGGTGTGAGTGAATCTAGGGTTTCTTAGGAAAGATAAGTCATAGGTAAATGGTTATGGTGAAGAAGATGGATTGCTGATAGTGAGAGGTTGATCAATTCCCCCATATGTGAAATTGGTTGAAAGGTTAGGGGGCCCATAAGGGATGACAATCCCAATATAGGGATCATAATTTGGGTGCATGTGAATCCTTCCATACTCTTGTATAGTATAGAATATGTCAAGCATCAAAAAATGATATTCATCGAGTGACAAACATTGAAAGGTCTCCTCCATGGGATCTTTGTCAGGAATTTGTGTTGCCAGTATCTATGTAACTATGGGAGTGCAGCTTGTGGAAGTTTCAGAAGCATCTTGTGAGGAATGTGATATTTTCAATGGGATGAGAACATCATTGGGACTATATATCATATTAACTATTTTAAATGGAGGTGGGTTATCAGGTATAACATGTACTTGTCCATCATGCTTAAACTTGACACAGTGGTGTAAAGTTGAGGGTACACATGTCATAGCATGTATCTAAGGTCATCCAAGTGATATGTTAGATTGGAATTCTCATTCCACAACATAGAAGAGATCAAGAATTGTGTGGGGACCCACATAAATATTTAAGATAAAAGTGCCACTGTAGTAGCTATAGTATCATTAAAGGAATCAAGTACTGCATCAGTTAGAGACATGCAATTATCAAGAAGGGATAGATATTTGTAGGCATGGGTGGAAATAATATTAATACTAGTTCCCCCATTGACTGTAACTCTCTTGATATGAGTTTGATCAATATATGCAATAGTAAAAAGGGCAAAATCCTGATCTTCAGGGTGTTGAAGTGGAATTTTTGAATCACTAAAAGAAATTAGGGAGATGACATTAAGGGAGCTGACCAAAGTTGTAAGAGGTTGGGGATCATCAAATTGTACCTTAATTGCTTGTAAATCACTAATCAAATCTTGACGGTGTTGGGATGAGCTTTGAATAACATCTGGAGATGTAGTTTTAGGAACACCTAAAATGGAAATATTATAATTATTAGGGGGAGTGTTTTTGGTGAAAGAATAAGTCTAAGGAGTAGTGACCTCTTCCTTAGCTTTATATTTCTGGTTTTGTGATTGTGTGGCCACATTAACAGTCTTGATTTGAAAATTTGTTGAAGGAGGTGGTAAAGGGTTTACAACAACATCTTTGGGCTTAAATTTATGTGGAATAGTAGGAGGCAATATAGATTCCAAAGGTGGAATAATAACAAGGTTAATGATAGTGTCATTGAAAAGAGGGTCAACATTGAAGTGTTGTTGAATAACCACTATGAGCGCTTTATAATTCTTAGTATCATGTATAGGTGAATGATGATATAAACACACTTGTGTATCATCAAACTAATATGGATTAATTCCAAGTGGACTATAAGGCTTAATAAGAGGAAGAGTTATTAACAAATATTGTAATAAATGTCATAAGAAAAAGCTTTGAGAGCCTACAAGTGGGCTTACGCTTGTTGTACTAATAGGAGTGGACATCTTCTTTTGTTTCAGTGTATGTGGTGTCTTGTTTGGTGACAGTGGAATTATATGTTTCTATATCACTTTATTAGTGTCAAATGTGAGAGGCCTACTAGATCAAAAAGGTAGGAGTGGACGTATATTAACCTTTTGTTTGGCCTAGTTAGATGATATTCCAACTAAAGTAGAAGGTTGTGGCCCTAGAATAGATGGTAAAGTTGAGGATTGAAGAAGGGATCGATGAGATCTAAACTGCTTAAAATGATTCTATATTTTAGGGTGAGAAGCTCTAATTTGTATTTGAGGAGTTAAATCTAATTTCACTTATGGATGAATTAAATTAGAAATGGGGTGTACACCTAAGGGCCTGATTTGCTTTAATGTAACAGATTCCTATAAGGATGAGGATTCTGACATAGATGGCTAAACTTGTAATGATTTTGGTGAAGAATCTCTAGCTTTGTCAAAGACCTTAGGGTAAAGGGTATTAAGGGGATTGATAGTAAATGCCAATATTCATTGTATTAGATACAAAGTCTTAAGTTGGTCCCAAAATGCCACATGGTCAAGCTTTGTTGTGTCAAGAAATTATAGACTTTTCACTAAATGTGAGAAGGGTTTTGACGAAGTTGATGTCGGCCTTATGGTTGTGTCTTTATAAATCTATGATATTTTGAAAAGAGGGAAATTTTTTGTTTTTTCTACTTCAGGCCAAATATTAGAAAGAACCACAACAGGGTCTTCTTCAACAGAGATAGGAGAAGAGACTTGATCTGCCATGGGTGGAGGGGAGGTAGGTTCCTCAAGAGGGTAAAGCATAGGTATTATGGCTCCCTCAACATGTGGGTGAGGCATGGGTAAATTATGATCTTCCATAGATAAAAGAAGGGGTAAGAGTGGTGTAATTGGAGTAGGCATAATATGTCTCTCATCTATTATGGGAGTAGATGATATGGACTCTTCTAGGTGCAAAGGTCAAGTGGGTGGGGTACCACTCTCTACAGGTGGAGAAGAAGTAGGGGAGGAAGATTTGTAAAGAGGGTTTAATGTAGGAATGATGTTCACTTGAATATGTGGTTGAGGAATAGGTAGGTTGTGGTCTTCAAGTGGTAAGAGGATAGGTAATATTGGTGCAAATAGAATTTGGATTACATGCTCCTCAGGTGGCAAAATGAGTGGGAAAGGAGGCTCTTCATCTCAAGGGAATTGAGTGGGTGAAATAGGCTCTTCTACCTAAGGAGGAAGTATGGGAAAAAAATATGCCATAGAATGTGGGGGAGTCATTGAAATAGATGTCTCTTATTGAGATGAAGTTTGAACTAAAGGTAAAGGAAATACCATATTAACCATATGGATATGATGATCACCTGAGTTAGTTGTGGATTGGAAAATATTTTGATTTAGTGAATGGTTAGGAAAAGAGTGTTTGAACACATCCATACTTTTATTAGGAGATGCATTAGGATTATCCAAGACGATCTCACCTCTATCAAGCATATCTTGAACAATGTTCTTGAGTGTCTTGAAATTATTAGAGTTGTGGGCTTTAACTTGATGGTAACCTAAAAATTCATCTTCCCTATACTAGGTTGGGATAGGATGGGGAGGGTTGAATTATATAGGATTTTTAATCTAAGGAAGGGTTATGACACCTTCTTGTAATAGTTTCTCCAAGATGGATGTATATGATTCCCCAATGGGAGTGTATTGTCTTTATTCATACTATTTTTGGAATTGCTTGGTTAGATTTTGAGAAGTCAAAGAATTCAATTCGTTTTTGGTTATGGAAGAGGCTCACTTAATGACCACTGCATTGGTGGAGCCTTTAGTCTTTTGGTTAGAGGGATAAGTTTTATAGGAGGAGTTATTTGACTTGGTATTGGGATTCTTTCTATGCAACTTGACTTTGCCCTCATCAATATCATGAACCGTGACTTTTTGTGCCATTGTAAAAGCTTCATCAAATGTGTAGAAAGTTTGTACCCAAAGTGTGGATGAGATGTGATCAGCACATGCCCTTAAGAAAATATCAATAAGCTCAGGCTGGGGTAAGGAGGAGAGTTGATTGATCAAGCTTCTCCAATGAGCAACAAAATCTACAATAGACTCATCATCAAATTATCTGATAGAATAAAGATCTATTATAGAAACCTTTTTAGAAATGTTAATAGAGAAATGGTCTAGGAATATTTGTGCAAGTTGGGTAAATGAGAAAAGGGAGTGATAAGGTATAGATCTATACCAATCCAAGGCAGCACCTGAAAGAGACATAGGGAAAGTGCAAAGTAGTAATGCATCATCATGTCATATTAAATAACAAGCATGTATAGATGCTCAAAAGTGTTGTTATGAGTCCTATTTACTCTAAAAACAAGTAAATTTAGGGAGCTCCCATTGGCTTAGTTAAGGTTTAATAGGCATAGAAGGATGTATTGGTTCATTGCATATCTGATTATAAGATAATACATTCTTTGAACTAGAAACAAATGTCTCTAGATTAGACATCTTGTCCATTAGCATCTTAATGAGGTCTAGAGGGGGATTAGTTTGGGGGATTCCTCTTAAGTTATAAGAAAGCTGATAGGAAGTAGAGGGAGCATATGACATAGCTTACTGAGGTTGTGTTAGGGAAACATAAGGATAATGAGTCATAGGCTGAAGTGCAGGAAGAAAAGGGATTTGTCCCATTCGATTAGAGATCATGCCTTGGTTGGTTGTTGTTACTACAGGTTGAATTATTGGCATGGTTAGACTGTATGAAGGGTGAGTCATAGCTTAGATAATTTAGGCATGAGGGTAGATGGAATAGGTACCACTAAATTTTAAAATGGGTGTGACTTGGCTGAACTAGTTGTGGTTTTGAATGTAGGGAAGTTACACCAGTGTTTAAGTGGGATTGGGTAGTTAGAGATGCCACATTTTGGACATTATTTATAGTTGGGTTATGCATCAAAGTGGTGGTTTGGGTAAACATGGGAAAATAATGAAGGCAATTGAAACTGAGGTTATTTCCATTAAAGAGGTGGCATAGCATAGACTGGGTCACCCAAATAATTACTTGTTTGGCTCATAGCAAGGTAATGCTGAAGGGTTGACACATTATGATCAATAAATTTAGAAAAATCTTGATCTCCCTCAGGCATAATGGGAATTTGGTTAGGGCTAGGAGTATGCTCTGTATCTAAAGTATGTTCCATGATAGAATCAAAAGTGAGAGGGGAAGGTGGAAGTGGTTATCAGCTTGCGTAATCAGCAAGAATTTTGGCTTGAGCTCATGTCAATACCATGCAAGAGGTGGTTTAAATAGTCTCACTACCTTGTATTTGAAATAGAATAAAGAAAAACTAGGTTTAAGTGTAGGTAAATGGGTTATTTTAGCTTGATATTTTGAATAGATGAAACTACACAGTCACTAACATCGGTAGGGATGATCGATATTGGTAGGAATAGTTTGCTGATGTTGATGGAATAATCGGTGTCAATAGGTAAATTTTTCTAATAATGATAGGGCTAACTAATGTTGGTCACTATGATATCTTGGGAAATGAAAAATTTGATGTTTTAAGAAATTGAAGGCTAAAAATAGGTAAAATAGTGGATGTAAAAGGTCTATGTAAGAAGGAATAACACTAAAAAAACCTAAGATAATAGATTATACAAATTGAGCTTTTAAAATAGTATTGATTTTGTGAATCAATAGAAAAGCATCTTTATAAACTTAAAAATATAGAAGGCATTTAAAAAGCAAAAAAAAATAACATTCAACTAGTTACTATTAAGTCCTACAGATTAATTTTTAGTCTCATGTTGGCTTATGCCTTAATCAGATAGTGAGAAGAGAATTTGGTTATTGAAGGTACTAGAAAGCAATCTAGAGCTGGTTTCAGGTTAATTTTGGTGCTCAAGAGGAAATCTATGTTAGACTAGGTACATGGCTTGTTATAGGATCTTGCTCTCTACACTTCATGAACCTAGAGCTAAGCCAAAATTCTTAGCCAAAATTACCTTCTATCTAGAGATTATATTCTGCCAGACAACAGAGTGGGTTCTCCCCTTGGTGGTGAAATCCAAGTAGGATAGCTAGGTAGGGTAAGGTGATCCACCAGGTAATGAAATCTTGATGGGCCTTTTTTTAGGTGAGTTTAGATTATTTTTTATGTTAATGTGATTTGGTTGTGTAACATAGGTGTGATATGATTTATTCAAAATGTTTGTAATTAACTAGGTGAGTTAATATGCAACAAACAAACTATGAAATGCAATAAGTTTTAAACCCAAATATGAATTGTTTAGATTCAAATGAAAATAAAGAACAAATAGGAATAGAATATGAATTTGACTATCCTAATGTATATGCAAGAGGAACTAAATAAGGGATTCTCTTTTTTTGTAAAATAAAATGATAAATCTTTTTCAGAGGCAAGGAGAAAAGAAAGAAAATTTCAGTTTTAATGCCTTTAAAATAGAGAATAAGCTATTCAATTTTTTGTTTATAAGAGAAAAGAGAAGGAAGAAGTGTAATAAATTAAATTTTCACTATAATACACCTATATGAATATTTAAAACAAGAAATTAACCCAAGGAAAACTACAGGGTCGCACCAAGCATGCCAAAAATGTTTCACTAAATTTTGTCTATTTTAAGTCTAAAGGAAAACATAA
The DNA here is from genome assembly GCA_037957365.1 of Torreya grandis. NCBI lineage: Eukaryota > Viridiplantae > Streptophyta > Pinopsida > Cupressales > Taxaceae > Torreya > Torreya grandis. Next base: position 1,156,363 of record JARHVA010003104.1, read on the forward strand.
AGAAGGATGGGGATAAATGATTAAAGTGAACCTATATTTGGTTTCCACACCATATCTAGATGTTGTGAGCACTCATTTTTGGTTGGGGAGGACTACCTAAAAATAAGAAATCACTACCACAAGATGTTTGTTAGCAGATAAATGAGTGGGCTACCTAGCTACGCACTTGTTCTAAGAAGTGTGAAACTTCCCTAGAGATGACAGTCAACTTTTGAGAGGTAAAATAATAATGAATAACTAAAAGAGAGGTAAAGAGAGAGTGAATGAGAGATAATATTATTGTTATTAACAACCTATACTAAGTAAATAGTGATAGGGTGTAGTTGAGGTATTATGTTTATGTTTTAGAAGTTGTCTAGGTAGGTTTTGAAGAGGCTAGGGAATTCACAATCATTGACATTGATATGGGAGTGACTAATATCGATTATACTACTGAGGTTAGTAGTGAGGTGATTGATGTCAGTTAGGCTACCAAGGTCCATAGGGGCAATAATTGTCTAGGGAGCTTGCAAAAGGTTTTCTTGGGTCTAAGAAATGGTTTAGATCATGGGTTGGGAGAGTTATGAGAGGGAAATCATGGATTGGTTAAGTATGGTCAGAGATTTGGTATGTCAGGTTAAGGGGAATCAAGCAAGGAATCTTTGTAACTCCCTCATGGGGGTATGGTCACAAGTGCATAAAGCAATATAGGGTAGATATAAAGAAATAGAAGAATAAATATTTAAATGAACTATAGTATTAGTGATGTACTTAGCTATGGTGGTCACTAAATGATAAGTGCTAGGTTTATGGTCCCTATTAGGGAGTTTGAACCTGAGTTCCTGAACAAAGAGAAGAAGTGGGTGTTGTTGGTCCTCAAGAGCTCAGTTGCTAATTGTGATTGACTTACGTATGGTGATTGTAAGCCTAGATGTCAAAAAATAGAATGTCAAGAGCCTGAATGAGAGTAAGAATTGATTTTCTTAATTTCTACTGACCTAATCTATAGGTTTGAATTTGGCTTATATTACCAATGTTGGTGATCTCACTGATGTCAACCGTGGGTCAACCAACATCGATGGAATTAAAATAGGTAGAACTTACTATTTTTAGCCTATTTTCTATTGTTGTGCATTTCAAGTGTGACACCCATTATAAAATGGTAAAAATAAGAAGTTAGGAAGGTAGTAGTTGTTTAGGAATTTAGTTTAGAAGTGGGAATAAGTCTTGGGTAGTTATGATTAGGGGACTAGGTCTTGAGGTGACTCATCAAGGGAGAATTAGTCATAGGGTAAGGTGGCCAAGTAAGGTGAAAATATGAGTTTTTAATTAAATTAATTAAGCATTTTAAATTAATTAAATGTGTGAGGGGTAAAAGTATGGGTTTAGGGGGGTTTTGATATAGGGAGTTACACATGTGCATGTGATGTAATTTTAGTGTCTACACTAACCGTAGGAGTTGTTAAACCTTGGGGTTGATGGGTCTTTGCTTCTATCTAGCCATTTTAACTCTAAGTTCCAAATCAATGGTATGGTGTGCTAGGCTAGGATAAAATCCTTTAAGGTCTTTATATTCCCAATAAAATACATCATGAAAATATCTACACAATTTAATGAATGTTTGCTTCTCTAAAGTAGTACATACCTTGCCTAGTTTGAGGAGTTTATCCTTGAAGATCAAGACCCTTTCATAATTATCCTCTTATATGGACATACTTAATTTATCCTTCTTTTGATAATTTTCATTGAAGATATTTTCTAGGTTCACCAAACCTGTAGGTATCTTATTGGTTCTTAGTTTTATAATTTGATCACCCAATTTTTCTTAGAGCGTCATTTTACAAGAAGAATGAAACGTGTTTTTCACTATCAAAAAATTTCTAGGACACTTCATTATCACATACAAAAGGTATAATAATGATCTTAATATGAGACTATTTTCCTTCCTCTTTTATGGTAGTTAGTATATCAGTGTGATTAATATGCTCCCTTAAGACTAATTATATATTGATAGCATTTAAATCTTCAAACAATTCCCATAACCTATGCCTATTTGACTTGAGCAAAGAGTTCTTGGTAGTAACCACATTCCTCACTTGATGCATAACTAGTTCACTATCTCCATATACTTGCAAGATCTTGATTCCCTTTTTCCTGGCTCATTAAAGTACATAAGTCAAACCTTCATACACAACCACATTAAAAGTGCAAATAAAATTAAATATGAATGAAGCATATTACTATTGTTTGGATGGAGAGACCAACATTACACTATCCCCTATGCCAACCTCACTTTTTGAACCATCAAAAAACATCTTCCATAACTCATCATCTTCACCCTCTTCCTTGACAAGTAAAGATGCTGGTATTCCTTCTTCATGGATATAATACACCCCTAAATCAATATCCTCCATAAAATCATAGGGATTTTCTCATAATTATTAGTGCCATATTCATCAATAAATGGATCTAAAATGTCTTCAAGATTAGATGAAGTGTCATCATCTACAATTGAATCCTTTTCTTCATGAATAACATAATTAAAATTAAAACATATCTCAATGTAAGGTTATATATAAAACCTTGCAAGGGGTTTTATCATAATTAACACTTTGGTGTTGTATCTTTTTTTAAAGGCCAATAATGACCAATAAGTCAAGAGGTAGCCACCTATCTTGGCTATGAAGTCCCTTGATAAGTAGATTGTAAAGTGGGTTGGGAGATCAACCACAACTATATCATGCAAGATAGGGAAGCCAAGACAATTGTGAAAGAAAACTTTAAATAATTTTATTACACCTACTATCTTGGTAGGTGTACCATCTAATTGAAACACCCCTTTTCTATGTGTCTCATATTTTAGGCCTAGTTTGTCAGCTACAAATTTGGGCATAACAAAAGTAGAGGCTCCACTATCGACTATGCAATTATATACTAACTTATCACCTACAATGAGGGCGAGGTAAAATGGTCAAGGTTTCTCATCCTTAGTGGATGGTTCAACAATGGTACTAGGAGAATTTTCAAGAGCAACATGTCTAATACTTTGATTTGAGGGTGAGACACTAGTAGGGATAGTAGATAACTGGTTCTGTAGGAATTTTTTTGACTAGGCATATGAAGGACATCCCAAAGAGAAATGGATGTTTTAGTATTCTTCAAAGAATATAAAATGTTTAAATAATCCATAACTACTTTCTCTTGGGATCTTGTGGGTAGATAGTTACTTGGAATCCAAGGAATAAGAACATACCTTACCATATTTTGACTTGGTGGAGAGGTATAAGCTTTTAGAATTGTCACACATGTAGCTATGTTTTGTTACTTTGCAAGAGGATTGGATGAGCCTAGTGGCATGCTTATACCACCTCATAGAGCCTTCTTCTTGGCCCTTGTATTGTCCACAATAGAGGCTCCTTGATTTAGTACAAAAGTGTCTTCAACCAAAAAATTGGTGAAGATCTCTCTATGAGTTTTCCAATTCTCATTAGCTTACATCATCAGCTCATATTCATTTGATAGGAGGGGACTATCTACCCCTTTATCCACCAAATCCTTTTATAAATTATGATTAGAATCCATGAATTAGTCTTGCTACCAATATTCTCCCTACACTAAATTGTTGTGAGCTGGTACCATCTCCCTTACATTGGTCATAGAGTAAGGATTGTATACATTAACAAGTTTGTTGGGATTAGGATACCATTAGCCTCTTCCTCTTCCATATTTTTGAACATAATATTGTTGATAGGGGTAAGGGTTCTAATAGACACCTTGTTTCATATTAGCTTGATTATTTTGAGCCTATAAGCACAAGAACCTTGCTTTCAAATCAATATTATTTTTTACTTGCCTAAGATCCACCTTCGTTTTAGTATTGGCATTAGGAACTTGGGATACATCTAGGGTACTAGAAGAATCATGAGATAATTGAGGAAGAGACACCCTAGGAGGCAATCTTATAGCTTGGATGAGACTCTTTTTGGCTTTAACCATAGAATCATATGATTCAAAGAGAGTGGAATATCTCATAGATTGAAACATGAAAACAATTTTAGTCCTAATGGCTTTCTAGTATGTAGGGAACACAAAACTAGAATGTGGTCTCATGGGAGGAAGTAATCTATGCTAGGTCTTCTAAAACCTTTCATTGAAATCATGCATTATCTCTTTAGGTCCCCTTTTTATCACATTGAGATGATGTATGAGGGAAGCATGGTCAATTTAATTTCTATATATAAAATTCAACAACAATCCAAACTCATCCCATGTTGTGATGCATCCACATTATAGAGTCATATACCAATCAAGAGCCTTCCCTTTAATGGACACAACAAAGAGTCTAATGGAAATATTCTTTCAAACAATATTATGGAAACTAAAAAAATTAGAAACATCTCTAATGTGTTCACTAGGTGTGATATGCCTCTTACCATTGAATGTGGGCACACCTTTTATGCAATTAGGAGGAATGCCATCATATGCATGAAATTGGATGGGATTATCAGTATTGAAGGTAGGGAAAGTATGAGGCTTGGCCATGTCTTCTTCTTCAAGATATTCAACTGATTCAACTTATTCAAACTCTTCCTCTCTACTAAAATATACTTATTCTTCAAAGGGAAAATCAAGTTGTGGATACTAAATTGTAAGAGGAATTTCACGTTGAATGGTTGGGTTAATAGGATGGGATGTTTTAGTATAGGATGACCTAGTTAAAACCATAAACTATGAGGGCACATTTATAATAAAACAAATGGCCTTGAACCAAATTTACCATGAAGCAGTTGGCAAATGTTGAGTAGTACACTAATTTTTAGTTGATGTTGTCAAGACCAAAATTCACCTTGACAAATTATCTTCAAGACAATATGTCCCACTGGGCATGCCAAAACTATTGTCACCAAATCTTGCACCCTATAAGAAATGTTTTAGAATTCTTTCAGATTCGAGAAAGATGGGAACATTTCTAGGTATATAGGTGTACCTATATTGTAAATAAGCTTCTAGATTTAAAGGTTAGCTCCTTGAATATATTTTGTAATGCTTATCACTTATACTACTACTTACTTATGGGGAAAAGAGTTAAGGAATTCATAAATTAAACCTACTATAAAGTTGGTGATGCACCAAAAATGTCTTCCACATGGCCATCATATTTATACCATGATGAAATAAAACATACAAACTAGTCTTTAAGTCTTAATGGGTTCTAACATGAGTATTTCAATATAGAGGTGAGATGTGAGCAACAACACAAGGCAAATGAACCAAAGAGTATATTGCACACTCTAAGGATAATTAGACACTTGAAAAAGATTTACACACTAGACTACACTCTATATGACATTTTAGACTAAGAACTCTTACTTAAACATGAAAGGATAAGGGAAGGAAGGATAGAGAATTATCACTTCTCATCACCATATATGACTTGTAGACTTAGACAATTGTTAAAAACCTATAAAATAAACTTGTATTAATGTTCAAAGGAAAAATATAACATCAGTCTTGTAGGGCTTCACCATACATGTTGTGGTCTCTTTTACAATAGCCAAAATGGAAGCTAATTATAGCATTTGGGAGAGAGAAGTAGGAAACAAGAAGCCCAAAAGTGAATCAAATCACTTCAAATCCCTTTAGACCATAGTTTAAAATAATTCTACAAATATGTTCCTTTAAGCTTTCCAATTGATCCAAGATACCTAAAATGGTTGCATAGTTACATTATTATTTTATTCATTCTCCCTAATGGTTACAATGATAAGATCAAGTTATTTTGAGCTAGTTACTTGAATTAATGTAGTTATAATCCTTAAATCAAATTTTTAGGACTTTATCCTAGTGCTAACCTCTCCAAATAAGTTTTTCATGGTGTGCATAATGATGGGAAGGGTCCCTTTCATTTAGTTGGTCCTAGTTATGAAACCATCACAGCCTGCATGTCTGCCCTCATGGCCTCCTTTGAAATGTTGGCCCTTGTCCAAGCTGGATCATACTCTAACTTGTACCCTTGTTCATAGGTCCACTATATATGGAAAACCAATCTCAGATTATTGGTTTTCCTATAGTCACTATATTATGCCACTCTGCTTGATGCCTAGTTCCTATTAGGTTCACATAGATCCATTATGTCAGTGTAAGAGCTGAGGGTTTATTGATGCATGGAGATACTTTTAGAATGGTAAACATTATCACCATAAAATTATATAAACTTAAAAATATGGACCCTATATGTAATAAATATATGAACTAGAGGTATGTATTAGTCTTCAATGGCATCCCTTTATGTTCCTTATTATTGATTGCATCATTGTGTTCTTATCATAGTGTTTTATCAAGCTTCAATGGTGGTAGGGTGACATTGTAAAACCTTGTTACCTTTGGTAAAAAATGTATTCTCAACCTACATTGAAAACCCTAGGCTCTCCTTCGCTCTAATTGGACATAAAAATATGACTCAACTCATTGACGTATTGACTCATCTTGCTCCGTTGATTTCAATCTGTATGAATGCTCATGAGTCATTGATCCTCTACCAATTGAATGAAATATTGACACTTATAATGAATGAATTTGCTCTTAAGATCCACCAACCTGTTTGACCTCTACTCATTGTTAGATATGAATTTATGATCAAATGCATGTTGTGGGATCTACCTGAGACCCATTGTTTAAAAGACAATGGCTATTTTATGAACTCAAAATTTAATGGTCTATGGGACATCATTTCAAGGATGTGAGACCTTAGTTTGATGTCACATAGGCTGTCACATTTAATATTGTATGGATTTTTTCTAGATATTTGTTTTGAATTTAGCATAAATGTCTTATGTTGTAGGTCCAACTTTGAAGGCTTATAACTTGAAGTGCAAAAGTCAAGGATGCACCAACTTTTTAAAATATGTTCTTAAGACTGAAAGGGATGAACCCATTTGATCTACTACTCCTAAGATATTTATAAGTGTGTCTACAAAATGCTCAATTTGACAAGTCCATTCATTCCCACATGATGCCCTAATGATGGTCTAGTTCTTTTGGCTAAGTATGGGAAACTTAGCAAAATTTGATTGAAGAGCCAACTCTGAACATGGATAAATTATTTTTCACTTTAGTGGATGACCTTAAACCTAACATGTAGCAACTAGGGACTAGTGTGAATATAACCATATGAACAATTATCCCTAACTTATCCACACATGATAGTTATTACATCAGCAAAGGGCCTACTCAAAATCTCTACCACTAGACTCAAGATGTCTAGATGAACATAGTGAATAACCAGATGAATTTTATGCAATTCTATACTCATTCCAAGAACTCTTGACATCCCATGGAGTCTCTATAACACTATCCATCTACTCATCCATTAGTAACCTAATCCATTATCTAACTGTATTGATCACCATGAAGACCTACCACTTGATATATGACCCTAAAATGGTCCCTTAGACATCGAATGACATAAGGACCAAGCTAGACTATGACTAAACTAAAATGGCATATGAGATGAAAAAAAAAAATATAAAACATACCATATGACATTCTAAAAAATCCCATATACAAGATTAACAATAGGGGTTGACCAATTTTGGCCTGTGGGGAAAAAATGGTCAACAAGTTTATCGAGGAAGGTCAACATATTTTATGATCCCCAATAAATTTGCATGGATTCATGTGGCCAAATTTCATTTTGATAATTAATACTTGGTGACTCTAATTTTGATGGAAAAGTGCTAATACATTATTTGAAAAACTTATATTTTTGTGTTTTATTTGATTAAGAGAATATGTCTATAATAATTGTAAACTTTACGATATATATGCATAAGTATATTGTGGTGTTCTTTTGTTATTTTATACCAAAATTTATTTGAGTTATTTATAGTGTAATGAATTGTAATTATCTATATTGGACCAAACACTTCACTTTCACTAATAGCTTGCATAAGTGACTAAAAAATTAAATAAAATGGTCACATATGTATTCTAGTAACTTATATTAATCCCATAGGTGACATGTTGGACAAACATTAAATTTTGCCTTGGATCTTCAATATGCTAGTGCCAATTCACTAAAAATTAGGTAATATCTTAACCTTGATCCCATAGCTTTAATTCCACCTATACCACATTAAATGCTATAAATAAAATACACATTAGGTTTGAGAAATTGGGACGTAAATTAATTTATGGTATTAACCTCTTTTAACACTCAATTTTTTAAGCCTTGAAGACATAGAAATTTCAACTTACAAGTTTATAATTATAATTTTAGTTATTTATTATTAAGTTTTTTAGTCATTAAAACCATATAGAAGGAAGAGCATATTTGTTTTACTCTATTTTATAAATGTGTTAAGGATCACTTCTGACCTAGGACACAATAATATTAAGGTAACAATTACATTTTGGTTGGCATGGCTTGTTAATTGAAATAAAAAAAATTGGAAGGCAATTATTGATTATGGATATGATTAAGACATTTTGGCAGACATTATACAATTTATAATTTTAAAATTATGAAAATGTTTTGGATATTTGTTTCATTTATGTCATTCTCATTTTTCATAATTGTCTTGTCCTATGGCCTCATAGTCACTTTATACTCTATACTCTAATTTGTTGTCATATTTTTTTCTATACTCAGTTTATTATATTATCTAGTTGGTCTTTTGAGAGGAATATAGAGGTTTATATTCAATTTATACTAAGTAATGCATATGATCTTACCCTATATACTAGACAAAAAGAGTCCTAGAGAACCATATTTTTGGCACATAAAGGATAGTGATTTTTTTAATTGATTTCAACCTCTCCCTTAGGCTCATTTGGAATCTTGATCATGTTACATATATTTATTTACTGATTTTGGCAATGATGAAACATTATCCACTAGCTTAAAGACTTGTTAACTTGCTTTGGTAGCCTTCTTAGCTATTGTGAGGCTCATGTTTTGAAAACAAATCCAGCTATAGAAACTATAAAGAGGTTTTTATATTGAATTTTGTTTTTAAATTTTTAAGGTAATAATTATATGTTTATTGGCATGGTTTGTTAATTGAAATAAAAAATATATTTGAAAGGCCATTATTGATTATGGATATGGTTAAAACATTTTGGAAGACTTTATTATATAGTTTATAATTTTAACTATGAAAATGTTTTGAATATTTTTTTCAGTTATGTCATAGTCAATTTTCATAGTTGTCTTGCCCTATGGCCCCATAGTTGGTTTATACTCTATACTCAATTTTGTTTTCACAATTTTTACTATACTCAATTTATTAAATTATTTGGTTGGTATTTTAAGAGACTTACAAAAGTTTGTACTCAATTTATACTAAGTTATATGGCCATCAAATTTAGTCCTTAAAAAGGAGGAAAATTTTAATCGTTAAAAATAAGGAACTAAAAATAAGATCTCAAATTTAAACTTCTCATATTCTAACCTTTTTCGTAATTGCTTTTTTAATTAAAATAAATTACATCTTATAAAATAGTCTACATAAGTGATTTAAATTGCTTAAAACCCTAGAACCTCAAAACCCTAAAGCCTAAATTCATATAACTTCATTTCTATTAAAGTTTTATTCCTTTGTGGTCATGGGAATCGTGAAGTGAGTGATAGCTTAAAGAGGAGGCCAAGGAGGAGTTTAATCAACCAGAAATGAATTAAAATCCAAGTAATAAATACAAGCCCCACATATTTTTTAATGTTTTCACACCTTTAATAAATTATGCCTATCTTTTAAGGGATTCAAACTATTGCCATGTTATTTTTCTAAAATCCATGTGCTTTGGAATTACTCTATGATTTTAAAATCCTCATATTATATAATATTTACAAAATATAATAAATAATCTCAATTAATCCATGGATTATGTATCTACAATATAATTTTATCTCTTTTTTGTTGAAGATAACAAATTTGCAAAATTTAGCAATGATAAAAATGATGCCTCAAGAGTCAAAACTATGTCCATTAACTACATGATGTTAATGGTCATTGAATTCAATAAATGGAAAATATATGAAGTTTCAAAATCACATCATCTAATGAATAAATTGGTTTGATTGTATTATGATTTTCATAGTTATCTTACCCTATGGACCCATAATCAGTTTATTATTTTTACTCTATACTCTAATTTTTTGTCATTATTTTTTTTATACTTAGTTTATTATATTATCTAGTTGGTCTTTACCACATACTTCTTTTAAATAAACAATAAATTAATTTTATTTGAGAAATAATGACATACAATATACTTCTTTTAAACAATGCATAAATAACAAATTTAATAAATATAATAGATCCTCATGATCATACTATATTTTATTTTTATATTTTTAAGGTAATAATTATATTTTGGTTGGCATGGTTCTTAATTGAAATAAAAAATATTTGAAAGCCAATATGGATATGGTTAAGACATTTTGGCAAACCTTATAATATAATTTATAATTTTAAAACTATGAAAATGTTTTAAATATTTTAAGTTATGTCATCCTCATTTATAATAATAGTCTTGCCCTATGGTCCCATAGTTGGTTTATAATCTATACTCTAATTTTTTGTCAGTATTTTCTCTAATAAATGATGACATTCATGATACTTAATTTAAACAATGCATAAATAACAAACTAAATAAATGTAATAGAGCTTCATGATCATATTATATTTTATTTTTAAATGTTTAAAGTAATAATTATATTCTAGTTGGTATGCTTTGTGAATTTAAATAAAAAAATATTTGAAAGGCCAAAATGGATGTGGTTAAGACATTTTGGTAGATCTTATTATATAGTTTATAATTTTAAAAATAGGAAGATATTTTGAATATTTTTTTAGTTATGTCATCCTTATTTTTCATAGTTGTCTTGCCCTATGGCCCCATATTTGGTTTATATTCTACACTCTGATTTTTATCACTATTTTTTCTATACTTAGTTTATTATATTATTTGGTTGGTCTTGTAAGATACTTACAAAATTTTGTACTCAATTTTTACAAACTTATATGGATATCAATTTTAGTACTTAAAAAGGACAAATTTAATCATTAAAAAGAAAGAACCATAAATAAGATCTCAACTTTATAATTATCATCCTCTAACCTCTTTCTCCATTGGATTTTTCATTAAAAAAATTATCTCATATAAAATAAATCTACATAAGTGCTTCAAATTGATTAAAACCCTAGAACCACAAAACCCTAAAACCTAAATTCATATAACTTCAATTTTATTAAATTTTTATTTCTTTGTGGTCATGGGAATTACAAATCAAGTGATAGTTGCAAGAGGAGGCCAAGGATTATAAGTAACCAATAATGAAGTACAATCCAAGTAAGAAATACAGTCCCTACACGTCGTGGGAATTGTGAAGTGAGTGATAATTTCAAGATGAGGCCAAAAAGGAGTCTAAGTAGGCGATAGTTAAATACAATCCAAGAAATACAAGCCCTACATATATTCACATTTTTTCACACTTTTAATGAATTTCACCTATATTTTAAGGGAATGAAACTATTTCCATGTTATTTTCTTATCAGATCTTTAATCATAGTATGAAAACCTTTTTTATCTTATATCAAAACCCTTAATATTAGACACAAGTTGGTTATCATACATGATTTTTTGTTTAGTAATGAGATCATCAAGATATATGAATTTATTTTGGATTATTTGTTTAGTAATGAGATCAATGAAACCTCAAAAATTATGGGAATGTGTGTCTAGGCATTGATGTGGTGATGATTTTTTTAGATTCACACACACTTGCTTAGGGTTTATGTTTGGGATAGGTATGTAGTAGTTATTATTTGTTTTATCTCTTATGTCCTCCTTTCTTAGAATTATTCAATTAGGCAAGTGTTTGAAATGGTTGGGCTACCCAAAATTTCATAAGGTAAATCAAAATAAATGTTTTGAAAAACCTTAGGGTATCTATTGATGATAATAATTATTCCACCAAAAGTATATTTGCCCTATGAATGTTTTTGGGAAAAGGGGTTTAACTGTGAATTTTTTTCCATTATTTCTTGATTTTACTATGAAGTTTATTTTTCCATATATTTACAAGATTTTGGAAAGAGCTAATATAAATCACTAGTCAATTTATACCTGCATGGAGATTTTTCCATAGATTAGCCAATGGAATTATCCTTGAACTCTATAATTCACTAGGATTTTATAGTAAGTTTCATGGGTCGATTCTTAAAATTATCCATGAGAAATACACACACATATAGTCTAAGCTGATGGCCATGTTGATATAGTTGGAATAAGTGAGTTGGCACAATATGATATTAAGTAGACCAATACAATACAATACAAATGTCAAAAGGTAAACATAAAATTATATTGGGTAGGTTGATACAATAAATAAAGGATAAATGCACAAAGAAATGGTATTCTATAGACTGATACCATATGATATATGAAAGTTATAAAATTTGGACAAGAAGTAGATGAAATGGATAAATAAATATAATTTTAGAGGAGGTTATATAGATGGTATTAATTGTGTAACATGATAGATGAAAGGGATAAACTTATATCCAATACCCAAAACTATATCAAAACTCTAAGTCAATGGCCATGCCAATATAACTGGAATAAGTGAGTTGTCATAATATGATATCGTGTAGGTCAATATAATATAAATGTCAAAAGACAAAATTAAAATTATATTGGGTAGGCCAATACAATACATAAAAGATAAAGGCACAAATAAATAGTATTCTCTAGACTAATACCATATGATATATGGAAGTTATAAAATATGGATAAGAAGTAGATGAAAGGTATAAAAAAATATAATTTTGTAAGAGGTTAGATAGATGATTGTGATTGTGTAACATGATAGAATGTCAACTTCTCAATCAAAATAGTATGATTCGATCCAACCCCATTATTGATTCAGCCTTTAAGGTGTGAAATTAGGGAGATTGATGCATCAACAAGATAATGTAAGATAAAAATTCAATAAAATGAAAACATTAAAAATAATAGGTGTATACCTATGTCCCACCTAAAGCTTGTCATGTGTCAAAATAGTGTAATGTCAGATGGTTCTTTGGGAAATAAACATAGTAACACAAAAGAGGTTAAATGGAAATAAATGTTAAATGATTTAAAATTAAATAAAAAATGCATATCTTCACTTACCTTGATAGTTGTAGATAATTTTTCATGTGTTGTAGGTTATAAAAGGTGCCCATTGATAATAAAGAGAGCTAGACTTAGAAAATAAGATAAGAATCCATTTTAAAAAAAAATCTATTAGCACCTAGAAATTGTTTTCTCACCAATATTCTAAGGATTCTTTTGATTTGTGAAAAGGACCCATGGAAATAAAGATATGGTGGGAGCTAGAATATTGTTGTAAATAATTAAAAGTTTCAAAATTTGAAACTTTTACTATAAATAGGTAGAAATTATTGTTAGGAAATAATATATTACTATGAAATAAATAAAATGTGGAATAAACATGTTATAAAAACAAATGACAAGGATGATAACATTACACAAGTAGATAATGAGCAAACCTTTCTAAGTGCAAGGAAAAACCATGGGCAAATGGTAGTTGTAGTCTTCTATTGACTTTTGAATAACAATATCTCCACAAAGCTTCCTCTCAACACACTCGTGTCATATAATTATATCACACAATCATTAAAGCTATGCAAAACTTTATAAACTAACAAGTTAGTTATAATAGTAACATACAAGATTTCTCATATTCCTCACAAGGATTACACACTTTCACTCTACATTTCAAAGCTTACTCACCTTACTCTTTTTTCAAAGCTTACACTTGTTATTTAAACTTCCTACCAAGCTTACAATACATAAGAGAAGAACCATACACATATAGGAATGAAAGGACATAAGAGAATAATAGATGGTAAAGAGGAAAGATAATAAATTGTGCCATACTCCCATGTGGATGCATAAGTGGTCACTATGCATAATTTATATCATTTATGCATAGTCCAAAACATAGTGAGAATACGTTATACAAAAGCTTAGCCACCTCCATGTGACAATCTATCTTTTGTCATCCACTTAACCACTAAAGACACAATATGCTGAATCATTTATTGTATTTATCCAAGCACCAAGATAGTGGAGCATCCATATAATTACACCCCACATACCCACTTACTTACTCCACTCAATAGATGTACCCCACATACTCCCCACATGAAAAATCAAAAGGTAACACATGTGCCTAGTAGAGAAATACACCACACATATCTCTCCTATCTTTTCAACAATGAAAGATACCCTTTGGTATATGCCACATCACCTATGAGCCACCTCATAAGTATAATCACTATCAAATCACACTACCACCTCGTCAACACAATCATCACCACCTCACTAATATGAATAGTAACTACCACCTCATCACATGAATAGTGGCCATGACTAGTGTCATGTGAATAGTGTTTATGAATAGTGACTTCACATCCTAATAGTCTCTCACTTGAAGTCAATATATATAGCCTTTGTGACACCTATGTATTCTTCCATCTAGATGCCAACCATGCCCTCTTCTACTCTGACATAAACCCAATATAAGTTTTGTTGCACTACTAAAACTTCTCTATCCTAACTGGCTTTATCAACATCTACTCCTCAATAGCATATTTGAAAATTTAAGTGAATATTCACTTCTCCACAACATAGACCAATCCTCCTATTAGGATTTTACCATGAATCACTCATAACTCCCACTTCTTGGAAGTATCTAGTCTAATACTCAACATGGCATCACAAGGCTTCCTACTCCTAATGAATCTAATACATAGGACAATAACATTTCTTCTTCTCCATTATAGGATGCTCCCAAAAAGATAACTCACACTACAAGAAGTAGGTTACTTCCTTTTTTTTTTCCTTATGCATCTCCATCATTGTTTTTATCCTCATACCACCTTCATCATGTCTTTGTCACTAAGACATGACACCAATGATCATGTTAGGGTCTACACCCAACATGTCATCAATACATATAACAACCTCTGTTAAACACTTTGGCTCTCCATGAAGGTACTAATGCATGCCCATCCACATGACCACTTTAGCTCATTGTCTTTAATATGAAAAACATCAACTTGTTACCCCATCCTTATAACCCTTTAGATAATCTCTCTTCTAGAGAGATCACCATATGGGAATTAATTTGCTTGAACTCTGAGTGGAAACTAGTGTACATAGCACTCTTGATAATAGTCAAGAAATAAGATGATATAGAATTCAATCCTAGACTTCTACTTATAGCCTATAGCTATTAGTTGTACCCAAGAATGGCACAAGTAGATCAATCTTAGTTCTAAGGAAGTCATCATGCTACTTATTTCATCAATGCACCTATCAAGTTTTGGAGCCTCAAGAATGCATCCAAAATGTATTATTCTCTTCTACATGTATAAGACATATGACCTCCTTTTTATAACACTAGGTCTCACTTTATCTTGTTCATCTTCTCTTTTCACTACTTCAAATAGGTACAATATTAGGTGTCTATTGTACCTCCTCCTTTGCATGGATTTTCTATCATTTACAACATCTAAACTAACAACATGTGGTTAGTAGGATACCATATCATACACCCCTTATTCTTTGTTGTCAAGAACTATACTTGCTTGAATTAAAATCAAACCTAGACATCAACTTTTGATTTAAATTTCACCCTCTTATAGGTCTTGCTTCTAGCTAACATCACATCACCCTGAGTAATCGCTGATGTTGCTGAATCTTCACAAAATCAATATAAGGATCCATAAGATTATCCTTTTTACACCACTAATGATCCTTTGGAAATTATGAATTTACCATTCCCAAAGGTATAATAATACCCTAGCTCATCAATCATCTTGATGGACATCAGATTATTCTTTAAAATAGGAACATGATGCACATCCTTCAACATTATGACTCTACCATCGTGTAGATTGATCCTTACATCCACTCTTCCCATAATTTATAACAAATGATCATCACCCATATAGAAAGACTCTCCACTACATGGATAGTAACCCATGATCCAATCTTTATGTGGAGAAATGTGAAAATATGCACATGAGTCCAACACCTAGGTATTATAACTTGATTTATTGATATTAAGGCAAAAATCCTCATGTGATGTCACATTTTTTGAATCTACTATGTTGGCCTTGGCTAAAGGTGGATTATGATTTTCATCCTTATCCTAATACTTCAAATGCTAGAAATCCTTCTATAAGTGTCTTGGATTTCAAAAATGCTAACACTTAGTCTTTCAATTGCATCCTTTGGACTATGATCTAGATGATGATCTCTCTTGTGTGATATTCTCACTAGATCTCCCTCTCACAACTAAAGCTTCATTACTTCAAGATTCACCATAAGACATTCTTCTCATCTCCTTTCCAAGTAATTTTGTAAATAAATCATCAAACTTAATATATTCACATGATGAATTATTGATGGTCATTACCAAATGATCCTAGTTATCAAGAAGTGAGAATGACAAGGTGATAGCCTTGTCTTCATCCTCCATCTTCACACTGATGGAGACTAGCTTGCTGACAATAGTGTTGAACTCATTCAAGTGAGAAACAATTGATGAAATCCCCTTCATCCTCAAATTATACAACTACTTCTTTAAGAATACTTTGTTTGTAGCTGACTTTGTCTAGTACATGTTTTTAAACTTCTCCCATAACTCTTATGCAGTCTTTTCATTATAAAAATTAAATAAAATAATATTCAAGACATAAATGGATTGTAGAAACAAATTTTATATCCATATTACTCCAATATTCATTTGTCATACTATTGGGTTTGCTTGAAAGACCCTTCAAGGCTAAAGCTTGGTCATTTTGCACCAAGAGATCCTACACCTTCAATTTCCATAGGGAGAAATTTCTCCCATCAAACTTCTCTACTTTAAATATGGTGAATCCTCTCATCATTGTATTATCTCCCACTTGTACAAAGTTCCCTAGCTCAATAGAAACCACTCAAATAAGAGTTTTTTAAAGAGCCTGACTCTAATACCAAATGTTAGGAAATAACATCCTATTGTGTAAGAAATTAAATGTGGGATAAACAAGATATAAAAAAAATGATAAGGACTATAAAATTACACATGTAGATAACATGGAAACCTTTCTAAGTGTAAGGAAAAATCATGATCAAATGATAATTGTAGTCTTCTATTAACTTTTAAATAATAACCTCTCCATAAAGCTTCCTCTCAAAACACTCCTATCTTAAAATGATATCATAAAAACATTAAAGCTATGCAAAAATTTCTAAACTAACAATCTAGTTACAATAATAACATAAAATCTTTCTCACAATCCTCACAAGGATTACACACTTGTACTCCAGCTTTCAAGAATTACACACCTTACACTTTCTTCTAAACTTACACTTTTTCTTCAAGATTCCTGGCAAGCTTAAAATACATAAGAGGAAATCCATACATATATATGAATTAAATGAGATAAGATAATAATGTATGGTAAAGAGGAGAGAGAATAAATTGCACCATAGTCCCATATGGATGCATAAGTGGCCACTATGTACAATGTCTACCACTTGTGCATTATCCAAAACATAGTGGGAATACATTAGACAAAAGAATCACCACCTCCACGTGACAATCTATCTTTTATTCTCAAATTAACCAATAAAGACACAATATTATTAATCATCTCTTGTATTTATCTAATCACTAAGATAGTGTAGCCTCCATAGAATTGTGCCCCACGTACCCACTTACTAACTCCACTCAAGAGATTCACCCCAAATGTTTCCCACATGAAAAATCAAAATGTAACACATGTGACCCACACCTCTCTCCTATCTTTATAATAATAAAATATACCATGTGAGCCATACCAAATCACTTAGGAGACACCTTATAGGTATAATCACTGCCAACTCACACTACCACCTCATCAACATAGTTACCACCACCTCACTACTATGAATAGTAACTACCACCTCATCACATGAATAGTGTCCATGTATAATTTCCTATGAATAATGTTAAAAATAGTGTTTGAGAATAATGGATTCACATCCTAACAATTATTTATTTGCATATTTGCTAGTTTTGAAAAATTGGGCTTTGTGTGACCAAATTTAATGTTTTGAGATACAATGCCTTAGAGATGAGGAGGTAGACATGTTTGGAATGTATTACAACTATTATTTGATCCATATAGGAAGCTGGTGCATTTATTATCTATTTTATCATTTTTTTAATAAATGAAATAGTTTATAAAATATAGGCATTAGTGAAAAATTTTATAATGGAATTTTTCCCAACAACAATCAAGGATAACTAAAGTATAGTTGATGGGATAGAGTCATATTACTAGTCAATATACATGGGAGTAGAGCCACATCCTTATGACCCCATCTTAGGGTATTTATAACTATAAAACCTGATGACACCTTTACTAGTCACACCATTTTAAGAAAAAAATTCTGAGGAGACCTAATGAGTGGGGGGACGAGGTGTTATAATTGTTATCCCTAAAGTTAGACTTAATTATCTTATTTTCACTATAAGATAATATAGGTAGAAGAGGGCCTTTTAGGGAGAGGGTATAATTTGTCATTAAATCTCCATACTATGGTGATAAAGAGATCCTCAAGTGGTCCCTACATATAGTTAGACTATTTAAAACAATCACATAGATTTGTTTGATAGGTTATAGTGGTTCCATGAGAGAAATTTCATGGGTTCACCCTGACACATAGTCATGACAACACATGTGCCTTGGGTGGCTATGGTGATGGTACTACTGCAAGTAAGTAAAATTTGAGTTTATGCTATAAGTTTCATTTCCTATAGGTAGATATTTACATGTTATCTATTAATGATAGATATACTATGGATTTTAATATATATGATGTTGATCTTTAGTTACATTTTTTAGATGTGATGATGTAAGAGGCGTGGTGGAGGAATTTTCTATAAAAAATACACAACATAATTTTGGACACCATTTTACCTCGTCATGATACTACAAGGATTCTTGATCCCATGGCACCTTTGGCTATAGCACATGTGCACTGGGTTCAATTGTTTGGAGACATTGCTAGGGAGCTTGAGTGTCTTGACTAGATTATCTTTCATGTGGTGGAAAAAACATGGATAGGATGAGATTTGATGATGTAATAATAGGCCTTTTCTAAAAATATAACTTCACACATGGCTAAAATGGGATGAGTAGTATGGTTACATGCACTACTAGCTTGTCTCGAGGGACAAGTCCATAGTAGACTTAGAAATTACAATTGATATTACAATATAATCAATTTAGACACTCCATGGAAAGAATGGTACCTTACCCTAGGGGGTTGAAGGTGATCCAAAGCCCTAGAGCCTTCTTAGTTTTATTTTTTTTATGTACATATTATGTATTGAGATGTAATTCAATTAAAAACTGAGACATTTATAGAGATATATTTTTTTTGACTCATTATGTTATCTATATATGGAAATGATGTATGAGTTATTTCATTTCTAACATGCATTTATTTTTTAAATATCATGCTATGAGAAAATTTGATGTATGTTTGATTCATTTTTAACAAATGTAGGAAAATGTATGGTCAAAACTAACAAAAATAAGAAGATAAAAATGAATATATTAACTATATATATATATTAAAAAATAAATAATAATATTTAAGAATAAATTTAAAACACACCAAATCTTGTGATAAAATATGTAAAACACTATAAAAAATATATCCTCTGTAATAAAACACAAAAGATAATCAAAAAGGATATGTATGAAAGATGTCATCCAATGTAAGACAAGTAAAGTAAACTTAAATAAAACATAGATAAATATCTAAATGAATGTATAATACATCCTATGTAAGATAATTAAATTCAACTTAAATAAAACATGGACATGATGACAAAATAAACTAACGAGTTGTATGAGTGAAAACTTGAAAATAATGCTTATTCTAAATATGATATATGGAATCATAACCATCTAAATTAATGAATAATATGAGAGATATGGTATGGATGTGAAATGGGATGGGAATTTTTTAGGAATTCATATTTCCCCGAGGTCTTACAATACAAATCATAAACTAAAAATCCAAGTGGTATTTATAAATGGTTTAAAAGTCAAATCTGAAATGAGTAGGAAGGGATGTGTGAAATAAAAGTGATATCCATGAATGGGATATCAGAAAATATATGATGAAATTTAATGGATTTAAGGCCCTAAATTTTTTATATAGAGATCCTTAGTGGATATGAGTCACTCTAGTATAGTGGGTAAGGCTAAGAGCTATCGACATCAAGGACCTAGGAAACGCGCCTAGAAAGCACAAACTTAGCATAATAATTTTAGTATGTAGATCATAATAGGAAGGATATATTCATGAAAATTAAAAGGATATAACCCTCCCATAATGTTCTCTCCACTCCCCAAAACCCCTTATAGAGCCATCGCTCTAGATTGGGTACATGTGTGAGAAAGTAAGTGGAATAAGAATGAAAGAAGATAAATAATGATATAATGAGACCTCCTACCCTAGTATATTGGAATTCCACACCAAAATGGGCCTCCGATATATAATGAGGAAAAATTTGGATTGTGAGCCTTGAGTAGAATAAGAGATGTGCCAAAAAGATCATGTATTTTAGTGTGATGTAAATTTTAATATTTGATTTGCCTTTTCTTAAAATTTGATAGGAAAAGTAATCTGAAGAGAGGGGGAATTAAAAAATACACAAAATAATCATAATAATAGCAAAGTAAACTAAAAAATGTAAAAATGTGATAAAATAAACCATGAAGTGATACCTACAATTCAAAAGGAAATAACTCTAATAGTACAATGATATGAATGGTAAAACCAAGACCTAAAGGTAATACTTAAGATCCAGAAGGAAACAAAGGCTGATGATAAAGTGATTAAAAATAATATAAATAAAAAATACATGCTCAAAAGTAAATTTCTAAAATCTAAAGGATCATGATATAACCAAGACATGTACAAAAATTATCATATATGCTAAATATTACAATATGAAATCCAATCAAGTAATAATGTGAATCAAATTATATGAAATAATTTTTTGCTCCCAAATTCTATGAAGGATATTTACATACACCATCAATGACATATTTTAAATTGTATTTCAACTAATTTCTATCTGTAATATATTTATTTTACTCTTCTTGACATTCATCATAAGATTGCTTGATGTACTAACTCTAAGGGAAAAAGTTATTACGATGAAAGGAGGAGGCCATGGGTCCTCTTGTTGAAAATTATCAATGGAGGAATATGTTTTACCATGTCACACATATCTCCAATTATAAAATAAGGCTCTATAATTTGGGGGGTTAGAGATGGGCTTTAGCCTCCATCCTAGACAGACCATTTGAGCATTGTTGGGAACCTACATGTTGGTGCCTAAAAATGTATCTAGAATTATATTAGAGAGATTCATACCCATATTTTTTATGTGTAACACACTAATTCCAAAGAAAATACACCTATTAATTTTTAGGTATTTAATCATGGGTGATATTTTTTGGTGGAATGTTTGTTACATTGGGAAGCTTAGCTAATTTGAGATGAAGTGCATGAAGATAATATCAAAGATATCATTAGTGAGTCAAAGAATGAATACTAGTCCCATGAAAGTGGTAAGAGTTCCTAGGAGTAGCATTATAAGATTTTAAAATATTCAAGGTAGGATATGGGTTCTAAAGCTTTATATGTGATAAAAATATCTAATAAATTGGACACTCTTTAATTGAATGACCAGATACCTTGTGAAACTCACAATATGTTTCTTCCTCTTGGGTGGGTGGGTGTAGTACCACATCCACCCTATACATATAATCATAGTGGGGTTTGTATTGTACCTCATCAAATAAATAATAACTATAGAGTATATAAAGGTTGATTTAGGAAATTTATCTTAATTTATTTATTTCTAGTATATTTGACACTAGTACTATGAGTGATCGTAAACTCTATTGAATTAAAAAAATACTGCTACTATTTTTTGGGAATCACCCTTGGTGCAAGCCATAATTGTTTTTACAAAATCCCTATAGGAGGTGATCTTTAAGGATTGGATAATATGGTGAAATAATATGGTCCAGTCATGGATCTATCCTTAAACATGTTCTAAAGAGAATTATAGGTAAAAAAGTTGTATGTGAAATAGAAGTTGGAATGTGCTCCATCTTAGACATGTGGACATAAACCAAAGAGAGAATAATTTTAGGTAAATTTTAATGAGATTTAGATCAAATGATATAAATTAAGTTGATGTTATAATTCTAGACACCCATCATGGTAAAAGTACACATATTACTAGTATTCTTGTATGTATATACCTCTTTACTAATAATTAGACATCTAGTGGTGTGGTTTCTCATGGACCTTTTTGTTTCATCTTATTTCACTTGATTTACTTTTCCTTTGTGCTTATGTGCTATTTTTATTTATCCTCATCTTGTGTATACTAAAGACCCCTACCGATTGTGCTTGTTTTTTGTATATTTTTAGCCCGTGGACACTTCCATCTTTCTTGAACACTAGTATTGATGTTAGGGTCTAGGCTCAACACAACTATCCATTATTATATCATTAAATTTTGTTTTATCTTTCACATTGTTATCATTTTTTATCCCTTTTTTCCTATCCTATGCTCATCTTTTCATGCATCACTAGGTTTTAATTTAAAGTCAAAAGGTTCATATATATACAAAGGCTATGGTCTAATTACTACACCCTCCAAATTGATAAGAAAAACCTATAATCAAAAAACATTGTCTATTTAATTATATCAAAGTGAAATATAACACTATTTTAAATATCTAAAGCATTCAATAGGTCAAATAGACTATTTCATCACTTATGCCAAGGATTACTAAGAGAAAGAACATATAGTCTTACTATTACAATTACACACACATACTTAAGAGGGAGAACTACATGCAAGTCTAAGGCCCTCTTAGGATTATTGGCTATGTAGGAAAAAATTATAAATAATAGAGTTTTTAGGGTTAGCTTGACTCACATTACTAATCCCTTTCACTAGGTTATAAGAGGTATAATGCAAAATAACTAGGTTTACTTGTTATCTAGGTTTGAAACAAAGGTGAGCATAAATTGAGACACAGATTGATTACATAGGGGCAATGTAGTTTTGATCTAAATTTGAGGTCAATCTTGTGTATATCTATCACTAGACACTATCATCAAATAAAGACATAAGAATCAATGTTATTATCTTAGGTCGACATAATTGTCCAAAGGTGAAAATAATTCAAAAAATAAAACAAACAAAATACATATCTCCAATAAAACCCTATAATGAATCCTAACTATTACCATGATCTAGAATAGAACATTAAATAATATACACTCTATTTGTCCCTTAGTTTATTTATACTTACTATATTTATTACACATGCTAGATTAGGCAAGTTTACATTATTGACTATATTTTAGTATAAATCTAAAAATTATCATTCCTTTCAAATAAATTTATTTTCTGGGGTATTATATTTTAAACTCCTAAAGCACATAAAACATTTGATGAACCCAACCTCTATTTATTGAACCAAAACCCTAGTTTGCATATTAGGGTTTTCACCTTCTTTAAAATTGCATTTCAAATTTTTGTAATTCATTTTAAGATCTGATGTGTGCTTATGTAGGATACTTTTAAGAATGTTAAATATTATTATTACTTTGACCTCTTGGTTGTGATTTTAAAAAATTTCTTAAATCCTCAACTCATTATGGATTCCTTACTTTATGGCCATCCAAAGGACCCTCACCTAAAAAAGCCTCATCGTTTTGATATATGGTTTAATGAACCTAATGATCAATGTATTTCATATGATGATATTATGGAACATAAAAAATGGGATCAGACCCATCCTCATTATATGTTATCTATTATGAACACCGTGGGATATTTGAAACAATAATTCAATACTCGTAAGTTATAAGTTTCTTTTCAGAAAGCTCTTTTTGAGGAGAATACATTACTAGGACAACCTATTGCTCAACATGTGTTTGAATATTATTATTTACATAATTTTATCATGCCTAATTTCTCCTTATTGAATGTTCAAGGGGATATTTATATTTATTTACAATAATAGATACACTCTTTTAGACATTAAGTCCAACATGGAAGAATGCTATTAATATCTTTCCGTCATACTTAAATAAAAGGGGATCTTGATTGGTTTTATAGCTTGCTATATGGTTCCTTATAGAATTTAAAGAAGCTTGAGGATGTGTTCTTATCAACTTTTAAATTTATTAATTTACCTAAGTTACCATTGGAACATTTGCAAACATCAACCCAAAATGAGAATTAATCTCTACAAAACTATGTTAGTTGATTTAAGGATGCTTTATGTTCCTTAAACTTTACACCCTAAGATTTGGAAGTGAAATTCATATTTAGTAAGGGTAATATCTCTCTAATTAGAGAGAGATCATTGAAAAATCCCTTTGCTTCATTCAAGACCTTATATTTGGATGTACATAAATATGCATGTGATTTAAAAAATACACAAACTTAGTTACCTATTTTTCCATCACTAACCAAGCATGATAAGACTCATGTTTTAGAGGAACCTGAACAAGTTACGAAGGATCATGAACTACTTCAAAGATATTATGTAGAACCACCATTACCTATAAAATCACCAATAATTAAAGTATTGAACAAAGGAAAGGAACATGTTTTTCAAATACATCCCATAGTTAGAACAAATAACACGACTAGATGCCAACCTCTTTAGTTTGATTGGTACTACGATAGACCAAATGACATGTTAAAATTTTTTTGGATAAATAGTTTATAAAATTCCCTCATAATTGAAATGACCAACTTCCTATATTTGAGAAGGTAAAATGACATCACTTTTGAACTTATCATGGTATTAATGGCCATCAAGATAATGAGTGTTTTGCATATTAAAGTATGTATTTCATGTGTATTTATCATATTTTCATGTGTTTTAGCTAGCTATTTTGATATATAATATGTTTGTATTATGTGAGCCTTTATCCCACATAAGCTAGTTTAGCTAGTTTTATGTTTCACCTTGCCTATATAAGTAAGTGCCTACCTATTGTACTAGCATGCTTTGATATGATTCATTTATAAATATATATGATCTACCTTGTTTTTGCATTTCATATCTACAGCTTCCTTTGTGATGTTTTTTTTCCAACACTTTAGATTATAAGGTTGGAATTACTTTATGATTCATAACATGGTACCAGATCCTTGAATAAGTTTCAACCATCCATGAGCTTGAAATCAAATAATTTTATTTCACTTCCCTCTTATTGCTACTTCTTCCCTTATCATGGAGATGAAGTGTAAAAGAGGATGTGTATGAGAAGATATTGGTGCTCTTTTTAGACTTTTCAAATATTTTTAAAGATTTCGTTACTTCTGAGGTAGTGAAAGGGAAGTATCTTCAAATATTATGTTATGTAAAAATTTGTTTGTGAAGATTTTTATAGATGTGGTAGTTTTTACACCTAAATCTTGATGCCTTTCAATCTTACCTAGATATTAGCATACAGGATGGTGGATATCTGCTATGATTTTGAAGACAAGGCATTTAAAATTTACTATCAAACTTTGGATCTACATTGGAGAATAAAGTAAAGACACTTTTATTATTTGATGCCTACATGGATCTACCATGACATCCTAAGTATTTGAATTGAAAGTTGATCTCATCTACCTTGGCATTGGAGTGTGGAGAAATCAAACATTGTGACATCCTAGATTTGTTGAATCAGAGGTCTAATCTTGGCATGAAGGAGAAAGGAGATCTAGCATTAAAGATTTGAGATAAGACTATTGTGTTATTTTTGGCATTATTATCTGATCCATCCTCTTCCTAGAATTTGGCATCATCAACATAATGATGAGGCATTTTTTAAGGCTACATTTTAATTTTCCAAATTTGTGTTACAATTTTTAAAACTTAAATTATTTTTTGGACTATGACATTTCAATCTAGTTTTCAAATCTACATTTTACTATCTTAAGGAAAAAAATTATGATAATTTTGGCACTTCAAATCTAATTTTAAGATCTGATAGCAAAGGTCTACCAGTAAAAATTTCTCTTTTGGAATTGAAGGAGGTTTTGGCATGGAAAAATACCAGAAATTTGACCTTTTTTTCAAATATACTCAAAGGCACTTTGTTTGAGTTTCATCTGCTATGTAAAAATTAGATATGAGGCCTTTGGAGGAATTTGAACTTGAAACAAATAGTAATTTTCCTTTCCTCTCAAAACCAGATTTTCATTAATTTTTTGCTTCTATAGGGTGAATGTTTTCCTTCAAAGGAAGTCCAACTTGCTTAGATATGTATAAGTGTCACCCAACTAATTATTTTTCATTTTAGTTGGAATTTTTAAGTCTGCAAAAGAAAATTGGTTCTAACGAGTGGTTGGATGATTACATTTTTTTTATTTGGTCTCTAAAACTAGTTTGTAATGTTTTTTAATTTTTTTGATCCATTTTTATGAGAAATTTTAACACTTGTAACTTTTGAATCGTAACTCAAATTTGAGTTTTTTTTTTCAAAAGTGTATGTTTTTCAATTCACTATCCATTGGTGTCATTAAATTTTAATAAATCACTATTTTATAAAGTGCCAAAATTGGAGGTGGTCCTATAATACAATCTTTTCGGGGGTTGTCTCAGTGCCAATTTTGTGTACCCTTTGCATTCTTTTATCTCTTAGTGATTAGTTACCATGGCTTATACTTATGTTGTTAACCATTGTAAGCCTTTGACTACACATAATTACTACACATAGAGACCTTGAATGGAAAAATCCATAAATCACAAAGGATTATGGTCACTAATGGACAAAAC
Organism: Torreya grandis; assembly: GCA_037957365.1. Classification (NCBI taxonomy): domain Eukaryota; kingdom Viridiplantae; phylum Streptophyta; class Pinopsida; order Cupressales; family Taxaceae; genus Torreya; species Torreya grandis. Next base: position 1,183,293 of record JARHVA010003104.1, read on the forward strand.
ACAACCACATTTCACATGAGAATTTAAAACATTTCAACATGAGTGTAAGTTTGAAGAATGTATGGGATTGATTGGGGGATATGTGAGTTATATTTTCTTATTTCATTTTTATGGGTGTGATTTTCCATTTAAAATGTGGAATAAGTTAAAGGGTCTGTTTGGGAAAGTAGACCACCTGAGAGAGATGAAACTTGAAGTGGAGCTTACTTCACTAATTCCAGATGACTTTGCTTCCATTGTAGATTATCTCAAAAAATTTAATCATTTATTGACACAATTGAATGGGAGTGGGTGAGATAAAAATGATGAAGAGTGTGTATACTTAATATTATCTAAGTTGAGTGGCCCATTCCACATCTTTGTTTCTACCTTTTTATATAGTATGGATGCATTAGGTATTGCATTCAAAATGCCAAATTTAGAGTTGTTTTGTGAGAGACTCACTAGGGAGGATCTAAATTGTCTCACCTTGAGTCTTTCACCTCTAAAAAAAAATTAGTGGCCTCACATCCTATGTCTAAGGGAAAATTTAAGAGTAAGAATAAAAACACTCCTCCACCTCAAAATACACCTAAGCCCAACAACACTACTTCATCTAAACCCAAACCATATTCCAAATCTAAGAATAAGTCTAACCTATCTTGCTTCTATTTTGGGGGGATTGGCCATGAAGATTTTAGGTGTTTCAAAAGAATGAAAGCCTTAGAGGATGTCATTAGGAAACACAAGATCTCTATCTCCACTCTGTCTCTATCTCATGAGCATGGGAAAATACTTACTGTTGTCAAGGATCAAAGTTATCTATTTTAGATAGTTGGGTTCTAGATTTTGGTGCTTCACACTATATGACTTATACCAAGGATTCCTTTATATCTCTTATTTTGATTTCAACTTCCAACATTAACATTGGATATTCTTCCTTCATTTATATTAAGGGTAAGGGTGACATATAGTTAGATGGTGGATGAATCAATGATGCATTATATGTTCTAGACATCACCACCAATATAATTTTAGTGTATCAAATTTTATATTTTGGTCAGGGTTAGACAATGACTTTCACACCATAAAGTGTTGAAGTTCAAGCTTTTTTAGAGCACACATAGTTATTATATAGGGTGTTGTTGATCATAGTTCTTGAGTTTACTATTTTGAGGGTTTTGATTATACTCATAATTTAAGGATGTGTTTATTTTCTCATACATATTTTGAGTGTCAAATTTAAAATGATAAATTTGGACACCTCAACTATGGATATTTGAAGGAGTTGAGCACTCATAGTATGGTAAAGGGTCTTAGCTATAGTTTCATGTCTTAATAGAGTCTGTCCTAGTTTTGAATTAAGGAAACAACACCAAGATCCATTTCCTAAGGGCATGTCCATGAGATATTATTCACCACTTGAGCTTATGAATAATGATTTGATGGGATTTCCTACTCCTTTCAATAGAGCAAGTATGCACTTAACTTCATTGAAAATTTCTCAAGGTGTACTTGGGTTTGTTTCCTCAAGTATAAAAGTGATGTCTTTTCTAACTTAAAATTATTTAAGGCTTTGGTTGAGAAATAATCATCAAGTTGCATCAAGAAGATTTGTATAGATAATGGGGTAAGTACTTTAATTGAGAGTTCACTAATTTTTTACCAACCGATGGTATTATTCACTAGCATTCTGTTACATATACTCCACATCAGAATGGCTTAGCATAAATGAAAAATTGAACTCTGAAAGATATGGTTAAATTCATGATGCATTCATGGTATTTAACTCCTATCTATTGGGTAAAGGTAGTTAGTTATATGAACTACATTCAAAACCTCACACAACAAAAACTTGAGCATATGACTCTAGAGGAGGCTTGGTCTATAACCAAGCCTGATGTCTCATTTTTTTAGTCTTTGGGAGCCTTGATTGGTCATTTGTACCAAATAAGAGAAATAAAGCATTAGATAAGAATATAAAACCTTTGATTTTTGTAGGGTATTATGAGGACATGAGGGTTTATCATCTTTTAGACCTTGATACTCATGATGTTCATTTTTTAATACATGTATAGTTTAATGATCATTTCACATCTCATAATTATTCATCTTCTTCCATTCCTTATTCTTATTCTTTCCATGATTCACCTCCTCTCAAGGATTCATTCTTTGAGGATCTAGTTCAGGTGATTCTTGAGGAGGTTATGAAGATGAAGATCTTATTCACACTGATGTTACCACTATGCCTATGTGGGCTGAAATTATAGTTTCTAAGGAAGCACCATTCATATAGGATCTTCCACCTACTCAACATCATCATGAACATTCTATGGGTACTATACTTTTGTGTCATGAATTCTCTAGGAATCTATAGTAATTTTTAAGGCTTATGGGATATAAGAGCGGGATGATCCAATGACAGATGAGTATTATTCATTGATGGAGAATCACACTTGGGATTTGATTACTCTTCCTAAGGGAAGACAGTTGGTTAGGTGAAAATGGATTTACTATATGGAGTATGTAGTTGATGGGTCCATTGACAAGTATAAAGCACATTTTGTGGAAAAGGGATTATCATAAGTCAAAGGTATTGACTATTCTAGGAATTTTGCACCCATTACCAAGATGGATTCTATTCACCTTGTACTTTCTCTTTATGTATCATAAGGTTGGCTATTATATAAGATGGATGTTAAAAGTGCCTTCTTTCATGGAGAATTGTATGAGTAAATCTACATGGAGTATCATATTGGGTTTGTTCATAATTATTCTCTTGTTTATAGACTTAGGAGGTCTCTTTATGGTCTCAAACAGGCCCCTTAAACTTGGTATAATAATATGAAATCATTTATTCTCTCCACTGGATTTGTTCACTACCACTCTAATCCCATAATGTATAATGACATTGTTATTGTAGTCTTGTATGTTGATGATATACTACTCATAGGAAGCTCCTCATATTATATTCAAACTATCTAGCAAGCACTTTTAACATAGTATGACATGACATATCTTGGCCTTCTACATTTATTCCTTGGTCTATAGATTTCTTAGTTAAATACAAGGATCTACTTGAGTTAGTAAAAGTTCACACTTAATCTACTTCAGAATTTTTATATGGTCAATTGCAAGCTAAGTCCATCTCTTTTTTAGTATGGAGTGACTCTCACTACCTCTTTTATTGCTTCACTTTGTGATCCTACATTGTGTAGGTAGATAGTTGAGTTTTATGTATTTGACCCATACTCACCTCAACATTTCATTTGAATTTGGGCTTATATCTAGGTTTGCACATGAACCTAATGATTTTCATTGGAAGGTTACAAAGAGGAATTTGGGATTATTGTGAGGCACTACTCTTTTTGGATTGCACTACACTAGGGGTTTTACTTAGTTGATTAGATAAAATTATTCAGATTGGGTAGGTTCTCTTAATGATAGGCATTCTACTTTTGGATACATATTTTATCTTAGTTATTCAATTATTACTTGGTTTTTCTATAAATAATAGGCTATTAAACTTTCATCTACATAGGTTGAATACATGGTAGTTGTTATAGTGAGTCAGTAGGTTATTTGGATTTATCAATTGTTGATAGAGTTTGGCTTCATGAAGGATTCACCCATTATACTTTGGTGTGGAAACCAGAGTGTAATTTATATATCTCGTAACCTAGTGGAGAAAAAATAGACCAAGAACATCGAGTTATATATTTATTTCATTCATCAACACATTCAGGATGGCATTCTTGGCTTGGAGTATATTTTGACTCAGTAGCAGGTTACAAACATTTCCATAAAGCCTTTTGAATCACCTCATTTCCTTGAGTTGTGTGGCATGCTTGGGTTTTCATAATTTTTCCTTAGGGGGTGTTCATGAGGACACCTTCCATATTCATTTCATGGATACATATTGTACATGAGTACCTTATTAGGCCTAGTTGCTAGGACTCATACTAGGGATAATAAATATGCCACTATTTCTTTTTTGGATTTTATTAACCCCTAGATTCACTTGAGGGGGGTGTTAGAGTATGTATTTCATGTGTATTTATCATTTTTATAGTGTCTTATATATCTATTTTATCATCAAGTGAGTTTTTCATATGTGAATCTTTATCCCACATAGGCTAGTTTAGCTAGTTTTATGTTTTGTCTTACCTATATAAACAAGTGCCTACCTATTATACTAGCATGATTTGATATGCTTTATTTTTGAATATATATGATTTTTATTGTTTTTACATTTCATATCTATAGCTTCATTTATGAACTTTTTATTTTCAACACTTCAGATTGTAGGGTTGGAATGTCTTTACCATTCCTAACATTTCCCTTGAGAAAAATCTTACACAGTCAACAGATCAAGGAATTATCACATTTTAAAAAAGGATCCAAAAATCATTGATTATTATAGAGGCCCATCTAATAGGGTTAATCAATTCCATTTTGATCCTTCTAAGGAAAACATGGTCCATTGACCTTCGTATGACACACCTAGTAGTATAAGTCCTCCTAGTGTGTTCTTTATTAGGATTGATCACTCCCACACTAATCCTACCAAGCTACCATTGGTTGATCATGCATCGAATAGAGGTACATGTGGAGGGTATGTACCTACAAAATATATTTTTGTTACTTAATAGGTACCTATAAATTTTACTAGTTATACTTATAATTCTAGTAGATTTAACTATAGAGTAAAATCGATAGTTTTGTTACCACATGATCATTAGAGTAAAGCATTATTATTTCCTACATGGTTCCATTGCATATGATGAGTATTTTATTATTCAAATCATATAATTAACTCATTAAATTTAAATATTTTTTATACCGTTTACCATATCCACAACATACACCATGAAATTCAAATAGAATTTACATATCATATAATGATAAACAAGGAATAAAGCATCATAAATATATTAGATACCAAATCAGATCCATGTGAATAATGTCATATACATATAAAATGATATAGATGTTTCAATATATATATATATATATATATCATAATTAGGGTGAATATCCCTTGTGGTATACTCTTCATCACTATTAACATCCATAAATACACCACCTCTAGAGGTAGATGCACCAAGATCAAATTTTGGGCCCTACTGACCAAATTTGACCATGGGTCAAATTATGTCAACCCTCTACATATTTAAACTTTTAATAGGGTAATTATAGGTTTGAATTATTCACCATGTTCCTAAATAAGGTCAATTTATATCTTAAGGGCCATAAATCTTATTTTAACCTTGTCATATTTATCAACTTCTTAATGTCATTTAATGCCACCTTTTGGCCACTTTAATGAATTGTACAGTTTCTCATCAAAATATAAATGTGTTAAGAAGTAATATAATGTACCATATGTCAAATAATGTCAAAAAACAAATTTTTAACTAAAAATCTACAAGTTCAATGTAAAATAAAGGAGATCATCTAAAAAAGGTCAGTTTTAGGTAGTTGTATGGACTGAATGAATCATCTGACACATGTGAAGGCTTTATGAAGGTGTATTGAGATCCCTATAAGGTTATTTATAGGCTCAAGAGGATTCAATAGATCTAAAATTTCCATAAATTAGTTTCTCTCTCCTATCACTCCCTTGGATAGGTCAAGAAGGGTCAACAATTTTCAGTTGGTATAGACATGGTAAGAAGAGATGCAATTAATGTGATAGGTGGATGTTAGGGTTAATTGCGTACTTCAATTTCATGGTCATTTTTTCAATATTGGTGGTTTATACTATATGAAAAATCATTAATATTTTTAGTGCTTCAAAACTATCTATACATTCCTAATGGCTCATTTTGCTCATCTATTTGAATCGATCTATGTAAACCAAGTGATCCATATGGTATTATAGATAATGTTTTTAATTTTCATGTTGTATTTAATTAATTTTACATGTGTTCATGAAAAAATAGGCATAATCATAAAACCAATTAATGGATCACGAGAGGATCACAATGATAGTGATGAGGCCATTACATACAGTTAGACCTAGATCTATGTTTACAAATTTGAATAAAGTTGTAAAATGGGTGTTTTCCTTAACTTCTCCAAAGGTATTTTTTCTTTCATACAATGTCATATGTTGGTGAAATTTCATGGGGTCTATGTAAGCCTAATGGATTCTTTCTTTTAGCCTAGGACTAGAGGTTAGAATTAAACATGAGAGGAGGCTGTCAAGTCAAGATAATATGATGGTGAGTGAGCTTTCAAAGTATTAAATTATTTACTAGAAATACACAATGAAATATAGTTCCATTAAGATATAATAAACTTGGATCAATACAAGCAACACCTAGTGCCCTGATGGTAAGGAATGGTTGTATGATATCAAGGCAAAAATGAGTCCATTTAGGTATGAAATGGTCTTAGTGACATTAGGAGGAACTAGAAGAGTGAAGTAAAATAATCAAATATGTATCACCACCTTTAAAGATGTATTAGTTTCCTAAATTGACACTTACAATTTAACTCATACTTAGACTAGTCTAACTTAATGTAAGATGCAAGCTTAGTTGGTAGGTAGAGGGGTAAAGTGGATGAAAACATAAGAAATAAATCTCATAGTGATAATATCACATTTACATGAGATATTAAAAGTCAAATAAAACATGAAAAATGTTGATAAAATAAGTTTCTAACCTCAAACTCAATCTACCTAAATCCTGCATGTATTTATAAACCTAGAAGCTAGTCATGAGATGATTTTACATTTGAGATCCCTTAAAGCATGGTTAATCCTTGAAAATTGGTAAAATTGGTCATAATGAGTTAGAATAAACCTAAATTATCTCCTTTAATTCAAACTAATAGGGTAAATTCTCTCTATTTTGTCTTAGACAAGAGGCTCTCCATGAGTAGCACAGTTTGTAGACCTAGTGAAAGTCATGGTGGATGGATGAATGGAAAAGACTTAAATGACTAAAGGATGATGTATAAGGTTTAATTATAGATGATAAAATGTTTATAAATCCATATAGTCACTATGGACACTCATAAGTGACCATATACTTAGAAACACAATCCATGCCTATTAGGCTTAAGAATTAGGCATGAACCATTAGGTACCTAATGTCATTTTTATGACCATATGATCTTCCCAAGAAACTTGATATCCTCTATTGGAGAGTTAATTATTAATTGGGCTTAGTGTTTTTCATAATACAACTCAAAATTGGTCATTTTAGCTTGAATTTTCTCTTAGGGGTGTCCTAAATGCATAGTAAGAACTTGAGAGCCATTTTCTTTCACTCATATTTGTATGGACAATATGAATGGTGTCTCAATAACTTATGAAGAGTTGAGGGGGGTCCTATACTTTAGATTGGAGGAATTTGTTTGAAGTTTAAGGGCTTACCCTTTTTAATCATTGTTAACAACTTAAATGACTTAAAACTCTCGTAAGAGCCTGATAAGAAAGATATGAATAATACTACATCCGAAAGGATTCAATTAACCTAGAAAGTGATTTGGATCAACTTCAGACTCTTTTATTCTAATTGACAATCAATTTTTCTATACTATCACTTGTATAGATGAGCTAAATTCTTCATTTTCTACATGAATTGAGTCTAATTCGAGGTGCAAAAAGAATATATAGATGCAAATTATTGTGGGAGGTGTGTAGAGATGTATTATAACTCCAAAGACATAATTATCATCTCATTAATTTATAAATAACCCTTTACTAAGCTAGTTTTTGTAGGCAATATTGAATAGAATAGTGAGAAATAAGATGACTACTTAAGATGGAGATAAAGAGTGTGATATTGAATCTTTTGAGGTATAACTAATGGAATAGAAGACAAAAGATATGTTTGTGTTTCACATCTCTACAATGAACTTTATTGAACATGTGCAGGTCACTGTAGTGATAAGTTTGTGAATTTAGGCCTAAAGGGCTAGTGAGCAACTACAAGGAAGTGAAAAATAAGTGTTAAAGAAAAGGTTATCAATTATGGAGAATATAATGATAGTCACAATCATGTTTTAACCTTCTCAAGTTAGGTGATATGTGTTAATGAATTCTAGGGTAGTTTTGGACTATTAAGTGTATTCTTCTTCAAGAAGGGTAGTTTCAAAAAGAAAAATGAATTTTCCACACACCAACTTCAAGGAGATGTCATGTTTTTTATTGAAAATTATTCAAGGAAGTTTAATAACCTATTTTATAACTCCTTCTTTTACATTGTAACTAGTTTCCAAGACTTGACACTTGGCATGGTGACTCTTCAATGTCACTCTTTCTCTCTCCTCTCCTATGCTTTTTATATTGAAGCCATTTTGGCATTGTAAACAATCCAAAATTGGTATGGTGAAGCCCTACTAGTTTGACATATTGTTTTTCCTTTGAATAAAGTTTTATCAAGCTAGTTTAATCTTTGAAACTCTTACCTAAGTATGTTAAGTAGTCCATTTGGATGACAAGTGATGATAAATCTTTCTCATTGCTTTCATTCTTGTGTTGTATGCATTGTGTGAGTAACATTTATTCTAAAAGGTCTCATGAAGTGTATATGTTTTTTAGGTGCATTTTGAAGTGTGAAATGGATTAGCAGTGTCTAAGATCAGACCTTATAGTTACCCACTTTTTTAAATGCATGAACATCTACCTTTATGTAAAAATACTTATGTCAGAAGAACTTTTAGTTAAGATCAAATTTAGCAGTCTACATTCTTAGTGTAAATACAAGTAAGTTTGTGGAGATATATTTGATGTATCACCTCTATTAGCATAGGTTACTTTTATGTTTCCTTATTCCCTTTTCACCACTAATAGTTATTATCTTCATGTAGTGTGTGATCCCAAATAGATAGATCGATGAAGCTAGCCCATAATCTATAGATCTATCTCTTGTAGAAACTTGCCAATATGCATAGATAGTTCCATGTTATCCCAAATTTGAGAAGGTCTAATTGAATTATATAGGGTAAAAATTTGGGCTATAATAGTTATATCATGCCTAATGGGACTAAAAGTTGAAGAAGTTCATTCAAGGTGGATGATGGTCTTGACAACAAGAGGCTATAATAGTCTACTTCTAACATTATTTAACGAATCCAATAATTGACTCTTGGTGGTAGACTAGTACACTATTTCATGCCTAAGATAAAAAAATATCTCTTAATAAAGGAAATAATTTTGAGTTACAAGAGATTCATTATTATTCATATAAATCAAATAGATTTACTAACGCTCATCCTTACCCAAGGAGATCATACCTTGCTCATAAACCTATAAAAAAGTTATTGATTGACCCAATCATGAAAAGTATTAAAGTTATCATGGAAAGGAACTTAACTTTTATTTATTTCAATATCTATATTCCTTTAAGACTTTCCCACTATGATTGCATTCCCATATCTGCCCTCAAAAATGTTTTCTCATACATCATTGAGACTTCCATTACCCCTATTGAGCATATTAGAAATTTTGCTAACATTTACAATATACATCACATCATTGAGGAGAACATAGAAATTAGGTTTTTGGATGTATATTTAAAATTAAAATCTCTTTATTGGTATGGGCCCCTAAATTTATCACCACATGGGTGAGTTGGGAGATGCTTTGAGGAGAAGATTTGAAGACAAGAGTGACAACTTGTCATTGCATGAGTAGGTGACCAACATAAAAAAAGCACCTGAATAATTTATTCAAGACTTAAATAAAATAGTTAAAAATATATGGGATATAATTCAAATAATGGTAAGGCCTACCACACATCACAATTTATTTTATTATCTTAAGGATTTTGATAGTGACATTTCTAGGATGATACAATATATGGGAGGGATCACATTTCCTAATGCCTATGAAGTGGCCATTAGGAATGAGAATTATTTTATTTAAGTTAAAAATATTTTACCAATACTCCCATGCCTTTATTACCTAATTTTCAATCCCTTACATCTGTTTTTGCTCCCATTCCTACACCAAAACATAAGCATGTTGTCATTAGTCAACCAAATAAGTCTAATGACGAATAAATAATGAGGTATCTTTAATAATATATCTTAGGTCTCAAGAGGACCATCCAATAGTATCAATTGAGGATTTTTTAAATCCACTACCAACATAATTATTCCTACCCAAACTATCAAGGCAATAAACAACCATTTCAAGGTCATTCCCAAGGTTAAGGATAATTAGTTCAAGTAAAGTAATATAATGGATATAATACCAATGATCCCTCCACCTCAATAAAATTAATTCCAAATAAAAATAACCTTATTCAAGAGCATGAGGGTTAAATTTCATGGGATCAACCTCATGATCCATCTACATATGTCAATAAGTCCTTCAACCAAGATTTCATGGCAAATTTTGGAACAATGCCAACCATGACTCACTATGAGGTACCTAATGCAAGAGAGAACAATGGAAAAATATTTCAAGTAGGGTCTACTTAGTTGAATTATCATAAATATGACTCATGTGTTATGAATTACCAAGGGAAATTAATTAAAGACTCAAGTTCCATAGCTGCAAACACAAGGGCAAAGAGAAAGGAAATTGAAGAGGTTTAATGGTTTGTTAATGGTTCATCAATGAGTGTTAAAGCATCTCAAATGGAAGGTATGTATAATGTAGTCCCAAATATACAAATTGATCAAAAAATTCAAAATGTTAAGAGTCCTTTCATACCTCAAAATTCTTAAGGCATAAGAAATGATATTCCTATTAATGGGCAAGCTAAGTTTAGTGGCTCTTTCACTAACATTTTAGAGAAAATGAAGAAGGCTCATGTGAATATATCAATGTGGGATACATTTTCAATACCTAGACAAGAAAACTTGATCCAAGAAGAGTTGTCTAAAATTAATTTGGAAACCAAGTAGTCTAGTGGTAAAGAGGCAACCTTGACAAACACATTGAAGCTTAGATGGGGACAACCAAACAAGGTCAAAGAAGTAGACAAACCTCCTCCATTCTATCTCTCCATCATCAGGAGATGCTTTGGTTCACAACAGTTTGATTGATAGTGGAGTAATTACTTGTTCCATTCCTAATCAAGTAGATGATAATTTGAATTTGAAGTATAAGCCTCATTCTAAAACAATACTAAAATTGGATGGGTTAGATGTTAAGACAATTGGCATAATCAAAGGTTTGTAACTTGTTCTTCATGCTTGTCATGCTTTCATCATTTCTAAAAATGTTTTGGTTTTGGATGTGCCACCTAATTTTTCACTTTATTTATCAAGAGAGTTTACTACTAATATTAGGGGAAATTTGACTTTAGATTGGTCATATATGGTATTTAGGACTAGCTATGGTGTTAAGGTGTCAATCAAATCTAAGCCTCTATCTATGTTTCATCTAGATCCATATGTGCCTTATACATCTAACATTAATTAAAAAATCATTGATGAATAAGATCACCCTAGTGATCAAGAAACTCTAACACTTCTTGATGGCATAGCTAACTTGTACCTTGATGAATGGGGAACTAAACAATATGGATTTGAAGAAATAGGACTTAGTACATACATCCTCCATGAAGAATATTATGAGTCTCTATAGGTAGTTTATAATGATACTATAAAATAAGTTTCATGGGGTAATTATATTTTGCACATGGATGATGATGTTCATATCCCAACTATGACAAAGCATGATAGTCCTAGTGAGCATTAAATTATACTTGAAAAAAATAGAAAACTCATGTGTATGAACCTCAAGAATAAGTGTATGATATGTGTCAATAATTCAAAGCCATAATGTAAGAGTTTGAGAATGTAAGCAGGTCTACAACTCTTCAAAATGAATATAGACTTGATAATGAGATCGATCATGTTCCTAATGGGCATAAACAAGATCTTGGGGTCTTTTCCAAGAAAGAAATAAATTTGATAGACAAGAAAATGTTTTGTGAATAAGAAGACAAACTTGATGACTCCCAACAATAGATACATCATGATTTAAATGCATTTGAAGTTGAGAGAGGTTTCATGAATCCACATGATTAGATTGAGGAGTGTTAAGTGAGCATGATAAAGAATAATCAAGATACAAAGTCAAATAAAACTCTAGGAGGTATATATGGAATGTTCATGAGAGTCCCAAGTGACACATGATGTTAGTAGAAGCTCCAACAATGTTAAGTCATTTAACTATATTCATAAACAAGTTTTCATTAAAAAACATGCATCATATGATGGATTATTTTCATGGAGTATAAGTGATTCTTGAAGCATTGTATTTAACCTTAGTTGAACCAATGAAGAAGTTATATTTCACCTCAAATGTTTTGAGTTCTTTTATATATTAGGATAGGTTTGTGTTTTCCTTTGATTTTTTTGTGTGTTTTCCCTAAGTTCTTAGAGAGCGTAAATGTGTGTCTTGGTGTCTTGTTTTGTGTGTTTGCTCCTTGTTGTGTGTTGGTGTGAGTTATTTGTCTTTTTATAGGAATATCCATGTCAATTTCAAAATTAGGGTGACTTATTTCCCAAGTATAGGATAAGGTAACTGGTCCTTGGCATAATAGGCATGCCACCCCTAGAAATTACCAAAATTTTGAGAAAATTTGACCTTAGGTCAAATTAGTTAGCCCCCCTACATATTCAAAATTTTCATAGGGTTATTCTATGTTTGAATTAGTCACCATGGTCCTAATTAAGGTCAAGTTATATCTTGAGGGTCATAAAAAATGTTTTAACCTTGTCATATTTGTCAACTTCACAATGTCATTTAATGCCACTTTTTGGCCACTTTAATGAATTATACAATTAATCATCAAAATATAAATGTGTCAAGAAGTAATCTAATGTACCATATGTTAGGTAATGTTAGAGAACAAATTTGAAACTAAAAATTTGCAAGTTAAATGTAAAATAAAGGAGATCATCTAAAAAAAGTTAGTTTTAGGTAGTTATACAAACTAAATGACTCATTTGACACATGTGAAGGATTTAGAAGGTGTATTGAGATCCCCAAAATTAATTTCCATGTTTAGGTGGCTTTAACAGATCCAAAATTGCCTCTCTATTATCAATCCCTTGGTTAGGTTAAGAAGGGTCAATAGTTTTTAGTTGGTACAACCAAGGTAAGAAGAGTTGAATTAATGCACTTGGTGGATGTTAGGTGTCCCTGTGTACTTCCATTTCATAGTCATCGTTTTAATATTGGTGTTCTATGTTGTATGAAAAATCATTTAGATTTTATGTGCCTCCAAACTACATATACATTCCTAATGTCTTAATTTTATCATCTCTTTGGATTGGTTTGTGTGAACTAAGTAATGCATATGGTCTTACAGAACATGTTATTCCTTTTCATGTTGGATTCAATTAATTTGGAATTTTTGGTTATGAAGGGACATGCAAAATCATCCTTATTCTAGAAGTGAACACCATTGAGATATATGAATAGTGTTTTGGTAATTGCAGAGTTTCATCTTTTTGTGAGTGGCTTTAGGATAAAAATAACACACCTATGGTCAACCCCTCAAATCTTTGCAATTAGTTTATCCATTAAAGGTTTGTACTCAAGAGGATCATTGATGGAAGTTAAAGTCCATGATACTTCATATAATAAAATAATCCTAAAACAAACACCTATAAGTTACTATATGAAACCAGTCCTATTTAGACCTAAAAGAGGGACCAAAGCATGTTGGAAATATTTTAACTCATTTTGGTATCTCAAAACCAATTCATGGATCAGGAGAGGATCATAGTGATAGTGGTGATTTCATTACATGTAGTCAAACCTGGATCCATGTTCATAGAGATGAATAAAGTTACAAAATAGGTGTTTACCTTAAATTCTCTAAAAAGAGTTTTTATTCCATATAATGTCATTTATTGGTGAAATTTCATGGGGTCTATGTAAGCCTAATGGTTTCTTTCTTGCAACCTAGGCCTATAGGTCACATTTAAACATGAGATGAGGTTTTCAAGTCAAGAGAAGATGATAGTAAGTGAGGTTTCAACAAAGTCAAGTTTATGCTGAAATTAATCAATTAACTATAGTGCCATTGAGCTAAAATGGACTTTGAGCAATAGAAGTGACACCTAGTGAATTGATGGTAAGGAATGGTTGTATCATATCAAGGTATAATCAATTCCATCTAGGTATGGAATGGCATTAGTGACATCAAGAGGAACAAAAAGAGTGAATTACAGTAATCAAATGTGTATCATCACCTACAAGAACCTATTGGTTTCCCTAATTGATACTTATAATTTGAATCATACTCAGACTAGCCTAACCTAATCAAAGATGTAGACTTGGTTGGTAGGAAGAAGGTTAAGGTGGATGACCATGTAATAAATCACTCTTAGAGTGATAATATAACATTTACATGAGATACTCATAGGTAAATAAAACATGAATAAGGTTGAACAAATATGTTTCTAAACTCAAAATCAATGTACCAAAATCATGCATGCAGTCATAAACCTATAAGCTAGTCATGAGATAATTTGACATTTAAGACCTATTGAAGTATGTTCAAGGATTTAAATTTGGTATAGTTTTTCATCATGAATTTTAATATACCTCCGTGATCTCCTTCAATTAAAACTAACAGGGTAAGTTCTCTTTGTTTTGTCTCAGACTAGAGGCACTCCTCGAGCAACATAGTCTACAGTCCTAGTGAAAGTCATGGTGAATGGATGAATGGAAGAACCTTGAATGATTAAATGATGATGTCTATGGTTTAATTAGAGATTAAAAAGGTTGATAAATTCATATAGACATTATGGACACTCATAAGTGACCTTATACTCAGAAACATAGTCCATGCCTATTAGGCTTAAAAACTAGGTTTGAACCATCATGTGCCTAATGTCATTTTTATGATCATATGATCTTAAAAATAAACTTTAGAACCTTAATGGGAGATTTTATGATTAATTTAACTCAATTTTTTTCATAAAACCACTTAGAATTTCTCATTTTGGCCTAATTTTCTCTTAGTAGTGTCTAAAATGCATAGTAAGAACTTGAGAGCCATTTTTTTTTCACTTATATCTATATAGACAATGTGCATGGTATCTCAAGAACTTAGGGAGAATTGAGGGGGTCTTATAATTTAACTCAATGGAATTGGTTCAAAGTTTAAGGGCTCAACCTTTATGAATAATTTTTAAAAACCTAAATGACCTAAAACCCTCATAAGATCTTGATGAGAAAGATAAGAATAATAATTCATTGAAAAGGACTCAATTTACCTAGAAAGTGATTTGGATCAGCTTCACACTCTATCAGGATACCTAACACTCAATTTCTATGTACCATCACTTATATAGATGAGGTAAATTTTATGTTTTATGCAAGAATTGAGTTGAATTGGAGGTAAAGAACAGAATAGATAGGTGAAAATCATTGTGGTACATGTGTAGATATGTTTTATAACTCCTCATACATCATTATCATCTCATTAATTTATAAATATCCCTCTGCTAAGATGATTGTTGCAGACAGTCTTGAATAGAACAATGAGAAAGAAGGTGAATGATTAAGTTACAGATAAGGAGTGTGATATTGAATATTTTGAGGTTTACCTGATGGAATATAAGATAAAGAGGCTCCGATGATGTGTCTCACATCTCTTAAATGAACTTTATTGAACATGTACAGATCATCCTAGTGAAAATTATGTGCACTCAGGACTAAAGGGCTAGTGAGAAGCTATAAAGAAGTGAACAATAAGTGCTAAAGAGAAGGTTATCAGTTATGAAGCATATAATGAACTTCACAATCATGTTTTCATCTTCTCAAGTTAGATGATATGTTTCAATGACTTCCAAGGTAGTTCTATATTTTTAAGTGGATTCCTCTTCAATAAGGGTAGTTTCAATAAGGATAATAAAGTGTCTATATACCAACTTCAAGGAGATGTCATGATTGTGATTGACAATTGTTCAAAGAAGCTTCATAACCTATTTTATAAATCCTTATCTTGTACTATAACTAGTTTCTAAGACTTGACACTTGACATGGTGACTCTTCAACATCATCATTTCTCTCTCCTCTCCTATTATATATATATTGAGTCATTTTGGCATTGTAAACAATCCATAATTAGTATGGTGAAGCTCTGCTAGTTTGACATCTTATTTTGACTTTGAATAAAGTTTTCTCAAGCTAGTTTAATCTCTAAAACTCTTGCCTAAGTATGGAAAGTAGTTCATTTGGATGACAAGTTATGATAGATGTTTCTCTTTACTTCCATTATGCTCTTGTATGCATTATGTGTGTGACATTTCTTTTAATAGGTCTTATGAAATATATATGTTTTCTAGGTGTATTTTTAAGTGTGAAAGGGATTAGCAATGTCTAAGATTAGACCTCCTAGTTATCAAAATTTGGAAATGCATGGAAATATACCTCAATGTAGAAACACTTATGCTATAATAACCTTGATTTGAGATCAATTTTAGTAGTCTACATTCTTAGTGAAAATGCAAGTATGTTTGTGGAGATATATTTGGTGTATCACCTCCATTAAGGTAGGTTACTTTTATGTTTCATTCTTCCAATTTCACCCCCAATAGTTATTATCCTAGTGTAATGTGTGATCCTAAATAGATAGATCGAGGGAGCTAGCCCATTATCTATATATATATATATATATATATATATATATATATATATATATATATATATATCTTGTAGTAACTTTCCTAAATGTAGAGATGGTTCCATGTTATACCAAATTTGAGAAGTTATCATTGAATTTTCAAGGGTGAAAATTAGGAATATAAAAGGATCCATGCATATAAAATTACATGTACTTTATCTTTGAAAGCACCTTTTCACTGCACTGTCTCATCATGTTATCATCTTAAATAATCATAACACTCAATAAGTGTATACATGATCTTAGTGGAACTCTACTCTGGGATGTACCACCTACCTATATCCATGTGTAACTTCTCATACTCTATCAATGTAGTATGGCATATATCCACAACACTTATAACTGGATCAAACAATGGTGTATATGTACCAATAATATCAATAACTTTTTGAATAAATCCATCACCATCTATGTCCATCACCATACTACATGTAAGGGCCTGAATCACTCAATCTACCATGGTCAATCACTACTATTTACCTACACATTTGAGATAATACACCAATTAGTGACATATAAAACCCAATAATTTTATATAAAAATAAAGTGCAAAAATCAAAGCTAGGATACTTACATGTGGCTCTAATGGATGCCTCATTAACCAGTGTTAGTCTTACTAGAGCATCACCTCCTTAATAATCACTTATCTCTCCATCATCACCTTGTGTTGCAGGAATGGCACCTAGAGCCACAAATACAATAGGAAATAATAACATATGTCAAGCCCCAACCCATCACTATACATTCCCATCAATACAACAAGTATCATATCCTACAACCAAGGGAACCATGAGATCTCTCTCATCACTTGAGTTTAGGAATAAATATAAAGTAGTAGGTGCTATCCTATCATGTGGCCTATGACCACTGCATACTATGAGATGACATGGATATGGTTTATAGGGTACACCTTGATCGATACCAAACTACCATGTCAATTGATCATACTAAAATAAATCATACACTCTAATAAATTGATCAATCAATCGCATACTAAGATGCACTTTCTATAACTCATGACCATCCTTAGGCCACCCAATAAAAATTATATATAGATGCCACACAATCTAATAAAGAGTAATACTATCCAAATTAGTTTGGTATTCTATAATGGTATGCAGTCTACCATATAGAAATAGCCATTAATTAGAAATCACCTATGGGTGGGACCATACAGGAAGGGGATCACCAACTAGCTGCACTACTATGATATGTTCATATGCCTAGACATGTAACAGAGTCACCACACCAATACCACCACCATGGATCTCTAGTCTAAATCTATAGAGATGTTTATATAAGTGGGATAATATAATGAAATCCCAAGAATATCTGGTCTTATCCAATCCAATATGATGAACTACTTGGTACATATGACAATAAATCCCAACTATCTGACCCTTTATAACTATAAATTATACTATTAATACACAAATAAACTTCCACAATCATGGAACATCACCACTAATAATATTATAAAATTGAATCATACTACTCAACTCTACCCCAAAATCCTTGTGACATGTAAAATAAACATGAAACTATTGAATACATACATGACTACCATCACTAAAAACATGCACCTCTCACCCCTTATTAGTAACTGAAAGACCTGATATACATCCTCTAGGGTGACAATCATCTCACCATTAGGGAGCCATAATGTATAGGTATATGGGTTTCACCTATCTATTAGAGTAATAAGGAGGTGGATATAATTAAAATATGTCCCAAATGGGCCACATGCCCGAATCCTCATGGATTAATTATGGCCTAATTAGTCACATCTAAACCCAATTCTACCAAATTCTAATAATGTTAACATTATAAATCACAAATATGCATCCTTCTGCAAGAAATAAAGAAATAATAAAAAATTGTCAGTGATCACATTTTATTATAAAAATATAAAAATATCAATAAAATAAGCAAAAATACAAAGATACTAGTGTTAGATGCTAGCGCCCACATAAGATAACTATGTTTAATACTAATGTCTGCTTAGGACATATACAATATATGGCAATGTTTGGTAGGGGATGATTGCATAATCATCCCAATTCAAACATATAATTTACTGACACAAATATCTGATAGCTAATGAAAATGCTGAAAAATAGGCTCAAAACAAAAAGTTTTAAAAAATTAAAATTATCAATAAATTTCCAAGCAACTACTCATGGGCTCAAAAAAATCTAACATCTAGGGAACTCCAAATCCTATAAAATAGTAAAGGATGAGGAGATCTTCCATGTGGCATTGTTTCTATCTAGACTTATATCTCAAAATAATCAAAGGTTCAAAATTTAAATGATATAAATATTCTATTCCAACCAACCTAATATACCACTTTAACACAAATTTAAAACCATAAGTTACATTGTGATATATAGAATGATCCATTCCATATTATAACAAATTTTCAAGCATTAGAAAAAATAATTAAAATTTTGCTACACTGATATCTTGTAGCATTATAAATACTACCAAAAATAATGTTATAGATTATTGGCTACAACATCACCAAAAGATTACCAAGTCAAATGTTACCAAGTAAATTATTCATTATAACTTTTATGAGGAGACCAACAAAATGAAATATTTTATTTCCTCCCAAAAGGGGGGATCTTAGTAGTGTCATGTTTACAAACATGTTCTACATAATTAAAACACACTAGGCATAGTTCTCATAAATAGTGAGGGCATGCTTTGGAAGCATGTTCTCCATATTTATTCAGTATGTGGTACTTACATCATCTTTAAGATTCATTATGTGGCATGTCATATGGGCATAGATTCCACACATTTATAGTTCTCATATTTAATGGGGTCATACTTGAGAAGCATGCCCTCCACACCTTTTTAATATTCAACATCTTCAGTTTATAATGGGCACTTGTTTTAATAAAACATGTCTCCACATTGGTACTTATCACAGTTTCATATCCCTTTATACATAATAGGTTCATGATTTAGAGTCATGTTCTACACACTTATACAAATTTTTAATATGGTAGAACATACATAATATATGATCCATATTCATAGTTATGTAAAAATCCTATAATTTAGTAACATTTTTTATATTTAGTTTTAGTACAAACATATCCAAGGTGAATATGTTATGCAACATGTGCCTCATATTGAAACATCTAAATAAGCATCAAATTTCCAAAACTTTCAAGCATTGATACCCTGATGTACTGATACCCTGATTGAGCATTTACATATTGTATTGAGCCTTACTCATCTACAGTAGTTGATTATAATTTTTGGTGTGTTTGTAGGGATTAAATCATCCAATCTAATCAAGATATTTTGGGAGAGATTTATTACATCATTGAACCTATACTAATCTATACATATGAATATCTTTTTCACTTGAGTTATGCTTGTTGATAAATTATATTCTCGATGGTTGAAATGCCACTCTTCCTATTTCAGGTTGGGGGCATGATCACCTCTTAATTGTCCTTACTCCATGTACATCACCACTATGTGCAATACACTTTTACCACTTGTATAATAACTCATCTTCCTATCCTAAAGATGGAAGAGGTTTCAAATTCCCCTATCTACTTCCCTAGATTTCGTCACTCTAGACCCAATTACTACATGACACATACACAAATGTACTCTGTCCATCCTATTTATTTATGTTAATTGTTAGTATTTCTTAGATATAGGTTATATACATTTATTTATTTATTTTCATATGATTTGTTATAGGTAATGATCAAGGATTAAATATTTAATGAAAAATTTGAGAAAAGATAAGGTGTGTTTTCCACACCAGAATATGCATTTTTTCCCTTTAAACTAGTAATTCCCACTATATTTCATTATTATATTAAAGGGGGGAGAATTTAGATGCCCATTTTATTAAATTTGCACATATTTACAGTATTCTTATATGAATATAACTCTTTACTAAGAATTATACATCTAGTGATGTGGTCTCTCATGAACCTCTTTAGTTCCATCTTATTTCACTTGATTTACTTATCCCTTGGGATTATGTGTTATGTTTATTTATCCTCATCTGGTGTATACTAGATACCCCTACCTATTTTGATTATTTTATGTATGTTTTAAGACTTTGAAAACTTATGTTTATAACAGAAACTAAGACCAACATTAGTGTCCAGTGTTGATGCACCTGTTGAGCCTTATATTTTTATCTTTTGTCATATCTTTCACATTGTGACCATTTAGTTAGTTCTCTTTGCTCATCTTATGTTCAATGTTTCAGGCATCACTAGGTTATAATTCAAATTCAAAAGCTTCCTATATATACAATGGCTATGGTCTAATTAATACACCTTCTAATTTGTTAATGCAACTCTATAATAAGAAATTACTATTTATTTCAAGGTATCAAGTTGTTATACAACACTATTTTAAATATTTAAAGCATTCTAAAGGTCAAATATACTTTTGAATCACTTGTACCAAGGATTAATAAGAAAAATAACATATATTCATACTTTTACAATACCACACACATGCATAAGAGGGAGAAATCCATGTGAATCTAAGGCCCTTTAGGACTATTGGTTATGTAGTCAACTCTTAGCTATATCAAGGTTGTTAGGGATATCATGACACAAGTTACTAACCCCTTTTTACAAGGTTGTAGGTGTAGACACCTAAAATGTGTCGACTCTCCCCTTGGTCCCTTACACACTTCATTAATTTAAAATGAATTACTTATTTTAAATTAATGACATCATCCCTCGACACCTCACCGTGGACACATCAACTTGGACACCTCGCCCTTAGACCTTTTCTCACCCCATGACTCACCTAAGACCTATCTTACTCCTCTCTAACCTCCTAACTAGCTCTCGTGTGTATTTAGCCCGACCTTTTACCGTTCTCCAATGGATGATGCACTTGGTAGATGGAAAATGGGCTGCAAAGGCATTTTACCAGTTCTCTACCTGCCAACATCAGTCAACTATCGGCCAATGCTGATGGGATCATCGACGTTGGTTACATAAACTGACGTCTAATGCAAAGTTAAGCCCTTAGCTCTTATCAATAATCTCTTAGACTCTTCTAATTTGAACCAAGAATCAAAAATCACTCTAGGACTCTCTCTCACTCAGATTTGGCTCTCTCTCTCTCTTCCTCTCAGACTCTGAGACATCAACAGGCATCAGACTTCAACTAACACTCCCTTGGCCACAAAGACTACACCAGTCACTCTAGATTAGACTGAAGCATTACACGAGGACCTAGACATCAGCTATAACAGGCACAAGTGTTCGACATCTTGGCTCTTCTTCTCACTAGAGCTAAGTATTTCTTCTGCCCTTTCAATTCAGTAATTTAGAATAACTTAGTCAATTTGCTATCTATAAATACTACCAGACCAGACCCAACCTTCAACCAGACCCAGCTTTCTTCCTGGAGAGGTTATAAATCCTTCCTTTTATCTTGACCCTTTTTGACAACCTATCATCTACCTTTGCCCTTCTGTGGGCCTTATTTGTTTCCCTGTAACCCTGCACAGACCTTTTAATCCCACAAAATCCCTCTTTTGACCATAAACCCATCCAAGGCCATTACCCTGATTGACATCAACTACTACCCCTATCGACGTTGGCATCCTAACCAACGTCGGCAACATTGACTAACTAATGACAGTAGACTAACTGACATCGGTGATTGTGACAGACTGATAGCAGAATATAGGTATGCATTACCTCTATTTCTTTTGTTTAGTCTTTCACCATTTCTTTTCTAGCAATAATCTTTTTGTCAATAAGTGGATTGTCATCCCTCAACGAAGTCTTTGCACTTTTGGGATCGAGCATGTGCTTGGCAGTCCACCATATATCTATCTAACATTTTTCTATTTAAGTTCTTACAAGTGTCATCCTCCATAGCCAAAGAGGAGCTCCTACAATGTCTAGTTAACAGTGTGTAACTTAATCTGGGTACATACAAACCCCTGACCATTATCTTTAGTTTCTTATTTCTTCTAAATATTAAAAGCAAAAATGAGTAGAAACATTTTGGCACGCCCGGTGGGACCCCTGGAGTTTTCCTTGGGTTCATTTTCTTCTAAAAGGCAATCATTCATATAGCTGCATTAGGGAAATTTTATCTCCTTGCAACTTTCTTTTTTTCTTTTTCTTTTGAAAAGAAACCATAAGCACAAGTTAAAAAGAATCTTTCTTTTTCCTCTTGTCATTTTTTTCCTTGCATCTTAGAGTAGTGAAATTTCATGCTCTTAACTTCTTCATCATTGTCTACATTTGAACAAACATTTCAATTTGGGTTAAAAATTAAATGCATTTCACTCCTGCTTGAATGCACATTTAGCTCATCTAGTAATTAATCACATTATGAATAAATCATAGTGCACATATGTTACACATCTAGACCACTATCACAAATCAAACATTTAAACATACTTGAGACAAGGCCCGACTAGGATTTCACCACCTAGCGGATACCTTACCCTTCCTGGCAATCCTACTTGGACTTCACAACCAAGAGGAGGACCCACTCTGTTCTCTGGTAGAGTATAAACTCTAGGCGAAGTATATATTGGCTAAGTAGCCCAGCTCGGCTCTAGGCTTGTGAAGTGAGGGGAGCAAGCTCCTAGCACCAGGCCATGTACAGAACCTAACACAGACTTTTAAGCTCTAAAACTAACCTAAAACCAACCTTAGACTACCTCTTTTAGGACCCATTCTAAAAAGTCCACTTCCAACATATTCTTCTAAGGCATAAGCCACCACGACTCTAAAATTTATTCTTAAGACTTTAATGTTTAGAGGTTGCTTGCCTTCATCTCTTTTGCTATTTTTATCTAGTTTTTTGAGCTGGTGAGGATGCATCATTTTGAGGATAAAAAACAACTCATAATTTCTCTTTCTTTCCAAAAACTTTCAATTTTTTGAGTTTTTAGAAACACAAAGACACCGCCATTGATTTTTTCATCGACGTCAGCAAATTTTATCCACTGACATTGGTTTTTACATTGAAGTCGGCAACATATCTCCACTGACATCATTTTTTCCACCGATGTTGGTCACTGTCATCAAACTTTTCTTCCAAAACAACAAGCTAAAAACTAGACTTTTTTGCTATCAAACACCACTTTTAGTTTTCTAAAACTGAAACACACTGTTTCTAGAACCTAGACCCCCTTTTCCTTGGATGGATTTGACACACCATCAATTCAAATCCCTTATTGACCATGCAAGGCAACAACCATTTCTACCTTTGCCTTTTCTATCAAATACCCAAATGGAGTATACTTCAAAAACTGAGCATACTCCTGTCCAACCAACCCCCAATCAACCTTCAATTATTCCTAAAGGGGATCAAAACTTTGAGAGACTCCTTGACCACAACGTCAAGGCTCTCCAACACTATCTCACAAGAAGCCAAATGCGAGACCCTTCAGGTAATCCTATTTTTGGGATGCCAACTTCTCTTGCTGAAGCGACAATGGCATCAACACCATCTGCTAGCCAACCCATCATAACTCAAGCTATTGCCTCGACCAATAACCTAACCATGGCCAACATTCAAGAGTTGGCCTCTCCTTCTATTTTTGGACCCACCTCCATTGGGGTTTTTGTACCCCCTCAACCACAAACAATTCAACCAAGTTCTACACCATACCAAAACTTGATTGTCTCGACTCCACACATTCTTGCACCTATAAATGTGGGAGTGACTACCTATCCTTTTACCAATGCCACCATTCAACCACCTTTGGTAGTATCTAGTCAATTTGTGCCCTCCAACTTCATGGCACACGCCCCCTTGACCTCAACATCAATCCCTATGATGAACTACCAATATGTTGTGCCTATGCAAGCACAATCAAGTACATCTTACACCCCTCCTAACACCTTCTAGGTACCATACAACCTAGGGGGTGCTCCATCTACCAATCTGTTAGTAGATCTAATCAAGATGCTAATGGATAAGATGTCTAACCTTGAGACATCCATTTCCAGTTCAAGCAATGTTCTGTCATACGAACAAATATGCAATGAACCCATCCACCCTTCAGTCCCCATTTGACCATATCCTAACTAGTGGTAACTATTGAAATTTACTCATTTTTAGAGTAAAGAGGACCCAAAACAACATCTACGAGTGTTTAGACATGCTTTCTACCTTATAGCCCAAGATGACACATTATTACTTTGTATATTCCCCATGTCACTTTCTGGCGCTGCCCTTGACTGGTATAGTTCTATTACCAATCATTCACTCTTTTCTTTCACTCAACTTGCCCAACTATTTCTCAACCACTTTTCAATTGACATCACTAAGAAGGTCTCCATTACAGATCTCTATTCTATCAAACAATTTGATGATGAATCAATAGCTGACTTTGTCGCCTATTGGAGAGGTTTGATTAACCAACTCTCCTTTTCATTACCTCAAACTGAGCTCATTGAGCTCTTTTCATGAGCATGTGCCAAGAACATCTCATCTAATTTATGGGTTCAGACATTCTACACATTTGATGAAGCTTTCACCATGGCCAGAAAGCTTGAACTCCGCGCGGTTAAAGAAGATAAGGTCACATTGCATAGTAAAAATACCAACACAAAATCCAATGACCCTTCTTCATCCAAACCTTCTTCTTCCCACTCCAAGTCTAAAGGAGTGGAAAATTCTGTGGTCCTTAGATCATCATCTTCAAACATGACTAACCAGTCTCAACCTTAAACATCAAAATACATCAATAAACAATTTCAACAATGATACATACAGCGTCAATACACTACAATAGGAGAGTCATACGCTTCCATGTTGGATAAACTCATCAAGCAGGGAGTCCTTAATCTCCCTAAAATTTGACCACCTCAATTTGACCCCTCAAAATCCATCCCTACATGGTATAGGGAAAATGACTTTTGAAACTATCATCATGTCAAGGGTCATAACACAGACAACTGCAAAACCTTCAAGAACATTATTTAAGACATGTTGGACAAGGGGGATCTTGTTTTGGATAACCTAAATGCACCAGCTAACGAAAATATAGACATCTTTAGACAACCATTCCCTAACCATCTCCCAAGTTAGAATAACATTCAGACCATAGTCGATGACTTTCAAGAGTGTAATATACGCACGGTTGACATGGTCTCTAACCAACCTCTCCCATAGTCTGAAGAGGTTAATCAACCTATTTGTCCATCATGGGTAGAAGAGCCTTCTTCTCTTATTTTTCCACCATAGGTAGAATAGCCTTCTTCTCCTATTTATCTGCCATGAGTAGAAGAGCCTTCTTCTCCTATTTTTCCACCACAGGTAGAAGAGCCTTCTTCTCCTATTTATCTGCCATAGGTAGAAGAGCCTTCTCCTATTTTTTAGCCATGAGTAGAAGAGCCTTCTTCTCCTATTTTTCCACCACATGTATAAGAGCCTTCTTCTCCTATTTGTCCTCTATCCAACCCCCTTTCACACATGGGAGAGTCTACTTTGACCTCTCCCATATTGGAGGATGATTTGATGGCACCAATGCTGGCTGCCTCACCCTCATCCTTCTTATCATCATTAGGGGATCATACTTTCCCTGTTATTTGACCACACATAGAAGCCATGACCATCCCATGCCTCTCAAATGTCACTCACCCACAAGTGAAGGTAGACTTGAACCTCGCCTCGCCCAATAGTAGTCCTTGCACTAAATCAAAGAAAGCTACTAAACCACATCGGAGAACTCCTCCCCCATCATCATCATTGACCTCTATTTTGGGCCCACACCCTTCCACCTTAATAGGAGTGCTTCCTACTCCAACACCTATCAAAAACAACAACAAATTGCCTCCATTACACCCTTTACCCACCAAAAACACACTTCCTCTAAAACATCCATCACCTCTCATCAAACAACTGATGTCTACACATGTGGCCACGCCAAACAAAAAAATGATATGACAAACTCCTCAAACAAATTCTAAAAAGGAGTTGTCAACCCCAACTACAAAAAAAAGCACAAAGCCATTAAGGGGATCATATGCTTCGATGTTATGCCAATTGTTACAGTCATCTAGCATCACTCTTGCACCTATTAAACCATATCAACCCCTCGGATCAAAACCATCTTGGTTCGATAACACTAAAATCTGTTGGTTTCATCGTACACCTAGACATGATACTGAGTGTTGTTGTGCCCTTAAGGTTGTTATTCATCAACACTTGAAAAAGGACACCCCTCACATTGAGGCTTCTTCTGACCACTCTTTTGACAAAAATTCGACACCATCCCACGCCTCCCAAATCTCTTCACCTAAATCAGGATCCCCATACAAGACTATGGTCCCTTTACCACCATTCACTCCTTTATTAGAAATCAACACAATTGATGTGGCCATTAGGCCCCAAGCTATGAATAATAAAGGAAAATACCAGACTTCTACACATTTGACATATCCATTATTCGTCAAGACCTCTCAACCAACACAACCCAATATTTCTATCTTGGACATGTCTCAACCAACATCACTAGGGGAAATTCTTCCTAACCTCTTTAGTCCATATGATGTTTGGTATAAGCGACTTGTGGACTACTTGACATATTTTATCATACCTCCCAATCTCTCTAGCAATAGACGGCAGGCTTTTATCAAAAGCACTGCTCGCTACACCATGTTGGGGGGACATCTCTATAAATGAGGTCAAGACGGCCTCCTTATCCAATGCCTAACAACCACTAAAACTTCCCATGTCATCAAACAAGTCCATGACAGGACTTGTGGTGGACATTTTAGCAGTAACTCAGTTGCCAAGTGCATCCTTTTCCTAGGCTATTATTGGCCCACTATCAACCAAGACTGTAACAACTATGTTCGGCATTGTACCAAATGCCAATAACATACTAACCAACATCATATTAACTGACTTCATGACCAACATTGACCAAAACCTGCCTACAACAATGACCAACATGTGAACAATTTGGAATGACGCAAATGGGGCAAGTTTTCTCCTAATTGATTCAGACCTTACATCAACACACAAGCATGGATTTGGGACTTATCATCTATCTTCTTTCAAAGGTTGGCTAAAACCTGAGCCTCTTAATGCCTTACGTCTATAACCATCCTACTATTAGTCAAGTAATCATTCACTTGATGTTTAACTTGAGTTCATCCCTTGAGCAACCCCCATCATCATCATTCCTATTCCTTTCAACCCTTTTTCCCAACATTAGTTAACCCTTTTGTCAAGCATGAATGCTTTATCCTAATAAAAGGGAACCCTTAAACCTCTATAGTCTTGTCCATGACTAAAAGTCTAGTCAAAAACCACAACATGACATAATATTGGGATGATTATTCCCAAGGTCATAAACTATAAATGTAGACTGCTCCCTTAAAGGATAGATACATCATTGCTGTAATTAATAGACTGCTCCCTTGAAGGACAACTATTCACATACATCCAAACATACAAAAGAAAAATATAGACCACTCCCTCGAAGGATGGCTATGACCAAATTTTGCTACATACATAGCACAACATGACCATAAAACACAACAATATCCCAAAGTAGACTTCCCGCATTGATCAGTCTACCAAAAAAAAAAATGACTGACAAACTATTAAGTCATGGACTTGTCTATGGTCATTCTCAGGATCACCTACAAAAGGGGCAAAGTTGTTCCTACCAAAAAGGGTTACCCCATCCTCCCATATTACATAATCAAACATATTACCCCAACATACTCAAGGGATTTTGAGCTCACTTAATGTCAAGTGATTTGAATACTTCTCTAACATAAACCAATGGTCAATGATGCAATGCATGAATGAGGATTTTGTTTCCAAAAACCTTATCTATGCTATCATTATAGTCCTTATCAATGAAAGAGCAACGTGCCTTTCACTTCTTATACATCTTGGTCACATCCAACCAAACCAAACCAAACCTTGGTCCAACCACTAACATGACATAGCTAATTCACACTAGTTTCTATGGACAACAATAGACATGAGAACTATCGACCACACAATTTATGTCAAGCATATACCATCACCAATATGGAAACATGCTGAAGCATAAATATTTGCAATTCATTTTTAGCAAACACCATCACCAATATGGAACATTGCTAGGGATGAATGACCACATCACCAATGTTACAGAATACACCATCACATAATATGGAAAAGGCTATAACATCATCATATCTTCATCATTTCAAGCATGTACCATCACACATATGGGAATCACTGACATCTCTAACCTGACCAACTATCGACCACTTAGACCCTTTTTTTGAACTACATTGGTCTGATGCCCCTTACAACAGGGGCTATGTAGGTAGCACTCAGTCTTCTGAGGTTAGCTCAGCCATTCCCCTATTCATCTCCCTAATGACGATGGCCATTTCATTCATCCATCTACCTGACAGACCAACCATCTAACCTTTAACCAAATAA
Organism: Torreya grandis; assembly: GCA_037957365.1. NCBI lineage: Eukaryota > Viridiplantae > Streptophyta > Pinopsida > Cupressales > Taxaceae > Torreya > Torreya grandis. The sequence goes on from JARHVA010003104.1 coordinate 1,212,332, forward strand.
TGACCAATCAACTGGCCCTGACACTATAGAAGTCACTTTCAACTTCTCATGGGGCACACTGGAGATCATATACATCACCCTGACCACAACAAACAATCTTTCAGCTCACTTATATCTCAGTGTGAACCAACTAATGACCATGGAGATTATGCCCATCTCCTCTGACCATGACCACTTTCGAGACAACTCTGCCTTGGTTGTTTTGATTTCATGTATGCTACCTCACGAATAGTTAGCAAAATTGTCTGCACATCACATTACAAACCTGACAAGTATTGGATTGTACTCCAGTTGATCCCCACTACTTGTGACATTTTCATGTTTTCCAAGAGCACTCACTGAGCCCAAGATACTTGGAACATGATGACCATTGGAGCTACAACTTTGATCATTTAACCCAATCAGCTACGACTAAATGCTAGGGACTGGTTATTTCGATTTTAGCACTCCTCAACCTTTGACTGTGAAAATTTGACCTATCTATCATGTGAAGTGGTGTACGTACAATCCCAACTATTACAGCATTCACACTCAAACTTCACCATAACCCATCCACTACCTATCAAATTGGCACCTGATATCAGGTTACCTTCCCTCAACTCCCGCTTTGAGGGGGAATGCCTCATCATCATAACTGGGGTAACCGACACCTTATCCCACACCTGGGGCAACTAACTCCTATTTTTGTCTTGAGTTTGTCAGAATAACCAACAAGACAAAAAGGGGCAAATGTAGACACTTAAAATGTGTTGACTCTCCCCTTGGTCCCTTACACACTTCATTAATTTAAGATGTATTACTTATTTTAAATTAATGACATCATCCATCGACACCTCACCGTGGACACATCACCTTGGACACCTCACCCTTAGACATTTTCTCACCCCATGACTCACCTAAGACCTATTCTTACTCCTCTCTAACCTTCTAACTAACTCTCATCTATATTTAGCCTGACCTTTGACCGTTCTCCAATGAATGATGCACTTGGTGGATGGAGAACGGGTTGTGAAGCCATTTTACCAGTTCTCTACCCACCGACATTAGTCAACTGTCAGTCAATGCCAATAGGATCACTGACATCGATTACATAAACTGATGTCTAACACAGAGTTAAGCCCTTAGCTCTTATCAATAATCTCTTAGACTCTTCTAATCTTGAATCAAGAATCATGAATCACTCTAGGACTCTCTCTCGCTTAGATTTGGCTCTCTCTCTCTCTCTTCCTCTTAGACTCTGAGACATCAACAGGCATCAAATTTCAACTAACACTCCCTTGGCCATAGAGACTCTACACCAGTCACTCTAGATTGGATTGAAGCATTGCACGAGGCCCTGGACATCAACCACAATAGGCACAAGTGTTTGACATCTTGGTTCTTCTTCTCACTAGAGCTAAGTATTTATTTCACCCTTTCATTTCAGTAATTTAGAGTAACTTAGTCAATTTGCTATCTATAAATACTACCAGACTAAACCCGACCTTCAACCAGACCCAGCTTTCTTCTTGGAGAGGCTATAAAGCCTTAATTTTATCTTGACCCTTTTTGACAACCTATCATCTACCTTTGCCCTTATGCAGGCCTTATTCATCTCCCTGTAACCCTGCATAGACCTTTTAATCCCACAAAATCCCTCTTTTAGCCACAAACCTGTCTAAGGCCATTGCCCTAACAGACATCGTCTACTACCCCTACTGACACTGGCATCCTAACTGACGTCGGCAACATTGACTAACCGACGACAACAGACTAACCAATGTCAGCGACTGTGATAGACCGACAACAGAATATAGGTATGCATTACCTCTATTTATTTTGTTTAGTCTTTCACCATTTATTTTCTAGCAATAATCTTTTTGTCAATAAGTGGACTATCATCCCTCAAAGAAGTCTTTGCACTTTTGGGACCAAGCGTGTGCTTGGTAGTCCACCATATATCTATCTAACTTTTTTTGTTTAAGTCTCTTTCTTCTTATAGGTGTCATCCTCCACAGCCAAAGAGGAGCTCCTACAACATATGGATAATGGTGCGTGACTTAATCCAGGTATGTACAAACCCCTAACCATTATCTTTAGTTTCTTATTTCTTCTGAATATTAAAAGCAAAAATGAGTAGAAATAGTAAGAGGTAAAACATAAAAGAAATAAGGTTACTTATTATCTAGATTTAACACATAATTGAGAATAAGTTGAGACAAAAAATGATTACATAGGGGGCACTACAATTTTGATCTAAATTTTAGGTCACTCCTATTTATATCTCTCACTAGACACTAGCATTAGATAAGGCCATATGTGTTGATGTTACTATCCTAGATCGACATAATTATTTAAAGGTAAAAAATAGTTAAAATACAAAATGAATGAAATATAGATCTACACTACAACAATGTGATGAATCATAACCACTACCATGATCCAAAATATAACATTAAATAATATATACTCTCTTTGTCCCTTAGTTGATTTGTACTTACTATATTTATTTCACATGCTAGAATAAAAAAATCTGTATTATTAACTATATTTTAGTGTAAATATGAATATTTTCATTCCTTTCAAATAAATTTATTTTCTAGTCTATTATGTTTTAAAAACTCATAAATCACATAAAAAAATAATATTAATATTACATAAAGGAACATTAGAGAAAGGAAAAATACCAAATGATAAATACATAATTAACTTGCATGTATCCAAATAATTATGGGTATTGAAGGGTGTAAACATCATCATAGTTAGAAATGGTAATATATATGTTCATAAACTCTACCAATATATTTCTAGAAGATGAATGTGAATTGGGATTATTAGGAATGAACACATAAGCATGAATCTTTTTAGTCAGTTTTTATGAGAAAGATTTCATAAGGAATGTTAAACTAAGCTATGATGCTAGAGGGGATATGTAATGTTGTGATTTTAGACTAACCTCATTAGGCTCATCATCATTATAATCTATGAGGATAGATGGGAGGTTTCCCATAAGTTCTAAGGACCACTATAACCTTGATTCAAGTTTATGAGATAATCAATATGTTGTTATTTCAGGAAGGAAAATTAGGTCAATGCTCAAGGGTTAGAATTTTAAATACACCATGTTCTTAGAATTGCTCAAAATTTAAAGGATTAGTATCACCTTAAATCTTGTAGATAACACCATTATAATTAAATTCTACACATTAACACATGGAAAAGGCTACAAACCTCATAAGATGAGTCCAAGGGTGGCAAAAAAAAATGCTTTATGATAGAGGAAAGTTGAAATAATAACCTTAACCCTAACTATGATAGTTGGTATAATGATAGGTATCCAAACACATCCTAATGGAGTAATTTGTATTTAATCATATCACTGGTACATGATTTGGGTATATTAAATATAAATAATATGTATCTTATAGCTTTGATGAACTTGAAGGAGGTGACACAAGTGCCAAAGTGTTTGTTGATTAAGATTGGATTGATGAAAACATCACCAACTTAGACACAAATGAAAAACAGAGGATCATTAAAGAAAAGTATGATTTTATCAAGGGTCATAGATGATATATGATATTTTAATGTGAGAGATAAATATATGGTTTAATAAACATAGATAGACATCTCTTCACATTGTTTTAAAATTTGTCCTCAAACCCATAAAAGGTAGCTTATTATACCATAGGTGGTGGTTGAGGAATGTTTATGTTGAATAAAAGTTTCATATGTCTATTTATGTGATGTGGGGAAGTCTTAATGAGATTAAATAATGGAAGTTGATATGGTAACTCAAATTTGTTTTCTATGGGGTCCCATTTGTCAAAACTAATATGAGATAGACAAGACCATGAAAGTGAGACTGAATTTTAAACAAATTAGCTATAGGAAGAACATATCCATAATGAATATGATTAGTAATCAAATCATGTGGCTTGAACTATTTTCACTTGGATTTTCACCCATTGATTATATTCCTATCTCTTCTCATCTAAGTGGAATAATGGAAACGTCTCACTTGATGTGGGTAAATAATTTTGTAAGATGAATGTCTAGAAGGGCTAGTTCCCTTGATGTACACTTTGAAACACTCTCTTACCTATAAAATTTGGATGAAAAGGATTTAGAATAAAAATAAGAAACTAAATTTTATTCACCAATATTGAATTTCCTCTTATTGACTAAACTTATACTACTTAGATCTAAATGAAATATCTTTCACACAAAATTCACACCTCAGGAGAGATTATCACATCAATGTTTCATATACTAGGTTAAAGAGGTATTTTGATTCTTAGGAGGATAATAAATTATTATTTTGGGGAGTATAGTCATGAATAAACTCTAAAACACATATAAAATTAAAATATAACACTAACAAAGACCTATAATAATTAATCTTCTGCACATTTGGTGAATAACGAAGGATAACATGCTAGAAAATATCATCTTATACTAAACAAGAGAAACAAGATTTCAATAACACTCAATTATACATCATGTAATTAGGAAAATTCCATTATTTTATTTCTTCAAGATAAATTCAATTACAAAATTGGCCAGGGTTTCACCATCAACCAATAGATGCTGCTCAAAAGAGCCAAAAGAGTCAAAATTTATAGCATTTGGAAGAGAGGCTAGAAAAGGGAGGTAAAAAGGTCACTTGAACACATATAAATATTAAAAAATAGGTTAAATTTCCATGATAAATTTATATGAAGTTAACCATGCAATTTTAGGAAGTCCAAGTGTCCATACAAGTCATGAAACTTATGAAAAGTGGCATGAACCTCCCTATCTTGGCTCAGAAAACTACCTTCATGATTTGGAACTATTTAAAAATCCCACAATTGACTACGGATATGTTTTATGATTGGGATGAGAGGGAATGAATTTATAAATGCATCTCCATGCATTGGTTTTAGTTTTACTCATTTCGTAACTCCTAAAAGGAAGCCATCACTACCTATAGTCTTAAAAAATCCTTTCTCAATCACCCCTCACACTTGGCCCTAAAATTGGCTTCAATTTTCCATTAAAATATATTAGGTGGACTTAATGACACTTTTTAATACTCTCCATGGCCTTATATTGATTAGGTATACCTTAAAAAGGCTCACACTTAAATTTTTCACCCTTCTCACCATTGTGTTCACTATGCCAATTTTGAGAGGCTAAGATGAGAGATATTGTTTGAGAACTTGTAAGTTTTTTAAAGGTATTAATTGGAATTATTTATTTATAAAAATTATATATATATACTCCAAACTTTATTACATCTCTTGTAACCTCCTATAACTTTTAAAACACAGAAAATGGTCAAAATGCCCTATTTTGCACCATGTCCGTACAATTATGTACATCTCAAAAGTATGGGAGAAATAATAATTGAGTCATATAAAAGGTAATATATATTTAATGGTAAAAATATTTTATTTTTATATCTCTCCAATCTTATTTTCTCCATCAGATCTTGACCGAGGGTTTAGTAGGGTTTTAGGCAGTTTTTAGTCTTAAGCTTTGTTCATAAAGCTCTGACATTGGAAATAAAAATAAATAACACAAAAATTATTTGAGGAGATCATAATAACCCAAAAAAACTTCTTTGTTATCCATAAATATTCTCAAAAAAATATACAAGTACTTGAAACCACCCCATCTATCTTGTTTCTACCTTTCTTATATGCTTGGACTATCTCAAAATTAAAATTAGCTTTACCATAGGTTTATTTGAAAAAAAAACCTTACAAATGTATAATTAAATCTCAATAACATGTTACAATAATATATATATATATATATATATATATATATATATATATATATATCATCAAGAGTTGGAAATGAGGTTGGACCCCCAATTAGTTCTAGGTCCCTTCAAGGCCTAATAGGCCTAGCATGCATCTAGCTAGCTTTGGCTACTTGGGATGATATTCCATGGTTTTTTTTGTGTATTATTCATGTTCACACCTAATTAAATCTTAAAAGGTGACCAAAAAACTTTACCAACACTCCTTTTCACCTTTTCCTTCCATTCACCAACTAGGCCTAAAGGAAGCTTGTCTAGTTGGATTATATACAAGGGCATTTTGGTTATTTTGAGAGGTTTTATCCTAACAGAGTTCTCCATATAACCTATTTTAATTTAATACACCTTTAAAATTTATTTTATATGTTTGCAAAACACTCCATTAAGTTCCTTTGCCCATTTTGACGTCATTAGATTGTTTTGCTAAACCCTGCTTTTCCTTGACTAATTGACCTTTGAGACAAAATAGAGAGGTATATCCATCTACCCATAGGAAAAGTGAATATTTAGGGATTTTTATAAGGTCCTGATGATAATTTTTACCAAATTTTTTACATGTATTCCTTTATTTATGTGTCTAACCAACTCCAAACTACCCAAAATGGCTTTTAAAGAGCCTATTTTCTTGTATTCCTCTCAAATTCACCTACGAGTGACCTCTCCAGGTTACATTAATGATCATATGATACTTAAATTTTTTATTAATCCTTAATTAATGCTAATTAATCTTAAAATTTACCCTAAAATAATTTTATTCCCTTGATTCTTCATATTTTCCAATTGAGTAACATGGTTTCCTAGCTCACAGTACAAACTACTACCTTTGACCAAGTAGGGAAAGTAGATGTTCTACTTTACAGAGTATTGGGATTGTTAAAACATAATTTGACCTATCATGAATCATTTTATATTTACTATCAAACCCTTTCTTGATCATAATCACCTCTCACCTTACCTTCACTAAGACTATACCCTTTTGTAGGTGTATACAAGGTTTCAAGAGGCTTGTTATACTTCCTTTACATTATTTAAAACTCATGGAGGTGATCATAATACTAATGGAGGTTAAAAAAAAATATTTAATAATTATCCTTATATACTTCCTTCCTGTGCACTTGAAATCATCAAACTAAGTTCTTTCTTGCCTGCCTAAGAAACTTGCCTTTTGATTAATGTAGGTACATATGAGCTTCAACTGAGCTTGTTCATGATGTTTAAAGGCCTTAATTGAACACATATACGTCAAAAATTACACATTTATACTATTAATATTCTTTTTAAATCTTAAAACACCACTTTGGGCATCAAGTTTGGGTCACTAGTTTGATTGAGGTACTCTACCTATTTGACTCATGTAGGTGTGCATTAGCTCTTGAGGACTTGGCTTATGATGTTGGGAGACTTCCCTTAGATTTTTATAATAAAATAGTATATTTTTTCACATTTTATCCATTTTAGATGAGCTAAGACATCATCAAACCCCTTTTTTGAGTCACTAACTACCTTCCAGCTATAGGTGCCTATTTTCTCCATAAAAAGACACCTGTAGGTGTCTATGAGACTGAAATTCTACATTATAATATAATGTTGATGATATTAATAACATTTATATATCATTAAACCACTTGAAACATTATTACCATGAGAGTGTGTTCATTTTTTTTCCTTAGGGTGTCAAAAGGCCACTCATAACTACAAACTTGTAGATGTTAGTGTAGTGTTTCAGTGTTTTAAGGGCATATTTGAGGCTACAAACTTCTATTTTATATTTATTTTATGACCATAATATTTGTCATGAATCTTGTACATACTAAATTAAATAATTTTTACCAATTTATATGCCTTAAAACCCTTTACCACCATGTTTTAAGATGTCCACAAAAATCCCCTTGACCTCTATTTCTTCATTTTAGGGATTTGATCCCAAAATTTAGTCCTTATTCTCTTCAACATGATTCATTCCTTCTTTGTATTTTTTACACCCTATATAGGTATAATATGTTAAAGTAACATAATATAATCCAAAATAAAGTTACTTACATGTGTCAAATTTCAATACAAGAATTTTAAGGTTCTGTGATATACCTATAGATAAGCATGTTCACACATAGATAATGAAGTACGGAATTTTGGGCAATATGCAAGATACTAATGCTTATGAAATTTTTATACTTTATTAAGAGATAAAATTAAAATTTTTAACAATACTAATAGGTTTAAACACACATCAACCTTCCCACATTTTAGTATGATGCCATCAAAAAGACCCCTGTATTTGTGCATTGGTTGTATGTAGGTAGTGAGTATGGAATAGAGCAACAAGGATAGATAAAAGGCTTAATAGTCAGCCCAAACTCATTTCAACTTATTCAAATGAATTATTTCCACCAATTAAATCTAAAAAAAAGGTGAAGAACATCTATCCCAATGTGAAAACTCTTGCAAACATCTATAACAAGGTAGGCAGGAGTTTCTCATGACTGTTTGGCATGATGAATGAGTTTGTAACCACATTTGTGTCTTATTTAAAAATAAAAATAAATATCCCAATTTTATAATGGGTTTAAAAATCTAATACACCTTCATTAAAACTTTATAAACAAGTTGAACAAGATCTAAACATGTGACTACAAGTGAAGTTAAGTATGGAGTTGATTATGAGAGATGGTAAGACTACAAGCTACCCAAAACATGATATGGTGAAACAAAAAATGGAATGAGGTATTAATATGATCATAATACCTATGTAACATCATTTCCTAACTACATGAGACCTCTATATTAAACTAACATTCAAAAAACAAGAAGAAATTTGACTAAGACTGCACATGGTGGCACCTTCCTTTCAATATGGACTAACTTTCCCATAAAAACACAATGAAACATGAAACTAAGTGTGGAAAATATCATATAAGGTATAAAAAATCCTTTATAGTCAACACCACCAGCTAGTTCATATGGATTTAACCAAAATAGATAAAAACCTAAAGGGTGCATGAAATAGCTAGCAAAAAAGTTCAATCAAGTTAATGAGGATGGTTCATAGAGCACAGTTGATAAATACTTGTAGTATTTATATGGAAATGAATTTTTTGAGTGTAATATCACCTTCCAAATGGATTTGTCTTGAAACTTCTTAAGTTATTTGCACTAAGCATAAACCTGAAGGTCACTTCTGTATGTCTAGAAATATAAATAAAAAGAAGATTAGTTTTGGATCAAAAATGGAAATTTTATAGAAAATCAAAAATTGAGATGAGTATGAGGAATATGAAGAGGCATTACATGATCTCCCATGTGGCACACTTCCCCATGGGCTATACAAGTGCTAAATGCTCCTTTTTTTAGTTGTTTTCTTGAATTTCAGTTAGAGAACTTGTAATATTCTGTTGTAACTAATATCCATGATATGTAACCTAACCTATTTGATGTTTTAAAGTAAAAAATGATACATGGTCACTTTGGTAACTATGCCACTTGTATTTATGACCCTTAAAAAACTCAAAATGACAAATAAACCCATTAGACCATAACTAAGGATAAAAAAGCATTATATAACATCAAATGAACTATAATATATCCTATGACATATTTATACCCCTAGAAATATAAGAAACCAAGTTTTTACCTATATGGGTCTAAATTTGACCTAAAGTCAAATTTGGTCAACATGAACACTACAAGTATAGTTGAGTCAAGATTATCTAATGGTATTAACCTAGTTGATTTAATTAGTTACATAGAGATATCAAAAAAAAAAGAAATCAAACTAGACAATAGAGTAAAATAAGAATTAGTGGTAGAAGTAGACTATCAGGCCTAGCCAATATAATAACCTTGGAATAAGGGGTATAATTATATTATCTAGCTTGGATAATTTAGTATAAATATAATTAGTTAGTGAATCAAACTATATTGGATTATATGATATAATTGTTGATCTAGAAATAAAATATTGTACCAAGTTGGATGGTATAGTTAGAACAAGTGCTAATGGAAGAATATAAAACACATAACTAGACAATATTGAAGTTAAGGTAAGAAACTATGCTAGGTTGGTTGCTACAAATATGAATGAATAAAACTATAATAGGTTGGCCAATATAGTTGGATTTTTAGAAATCATAAAATTTATAATTTATTTAGATTTAATTCCCTCTAAGACATGTAGGGGTTATAATAAAATATTATATAAGTAGGATAAGGAATAAAAAATGGATAAGGATCAATATAAGATACAACTTGATTCATGTTGTTCATATTGACCAAGTTTTCCTCATCATTAAAAGAGTTAGGATTAATTATGTTTTAAATAACAATCCAATGGTGAATTTTGATTATCAGATTATTGATTTTGAGTGTGTTTTGGAAGTGGATTTGATCAAATGGTAAGGTGAATGTTAGCTTAGTGTAGTGCACAATTCTTGAATTTAGAGCCATGATATTTGGCTACCTTGTCATAGTATTGGTGTCATTATTTTATCATGGCTTCATGATTGAAATTTAGACCAAGAAATAATTCAAACTCGAGGTGTTTAAGTTGTTTAGATCTCTCATGTGAATGACATAATTCACATGTAAATAATTAATTTTTTTAGGGTCATACTAATGAGCACTAGGATGGGAAGTGTCAAATTATCTAGGTGAGGTTTTAGGAAGGTGTTTCCTAAGATCATCTAGGGAAAGAGGCTAATTCATTTCATAATTATTAAATTATGAAGGAGGTGGAGGATGTTGGATTGGATTTCAATTTAGAGGTTGGGAAATAATCACTTCATTTAAACTTCCTTAAAACCCAGCATCAATGGTTCTCTTTAAATTATACATGTTGGATACACCATCATTAGTAGGATTTATTTTTATATATCACATAAGAATTTGAGTGCCAAGATTATATTGGGAAGGCCAAAATAATCTTATAAGAAAATATCAACATCTAGCTTGATTGATGCTTCTTCCAATGATTTTGAGAGAGACTCTTAAAGATATATTGTAGTTTTGGATTTAACACATTGGTAAAAATATGGAAGAGGTTGTCTTTTGAACATGTTATTCTAAAATTTGTTGGTTTAATATTTCCAATACTTGATAAAGGCTTGGGAAGTCTCATTGTCTACTTAATTATAGTTTATGAAGTGGACTAAAATGTTTTTAGGTATAACAATGGATTGAAACTCCTAAATCAATGTGTTAAATAACTCTTCCAAACTAGATGAATTTAGACTTGAGTTTGTCCTACCAATCTAAATCATCAAAAAATAAGGTTTTGGTGATTATTTTGGTAGGCACAAAGGTATTAAGATTAGTCTAGTATTTATAAAGGTTATCAATATTATCTGAGCACTACTGTTAGCTTTACTATTATACATTTAGCTTATTGCTTATAAGATGATTTGATTAGGATTATGATCATTTTAATTATAGGTGGAGGCTTGAGTATACTATTGGGATGCTCTAGACGTAGAATTGATGTCAGTATTAGCATGTAAACTTTGGGTAGGCATACTAAAATAAAGGCCTACCATGTTTAAATAAAACTAGGCATCGTGGACTAAGAAGGAAATGATGAAGATGTTAATTTATTTGCCTAAGTCTTGTATAAAATTTATGAATAGTTAAATGAGACATTCTAAAAGAGGTTCCATCATGAGATGATAGATGACCACAAGGTCCTTTCCCTTGTGTTCAAGGTGTTCATGGAGATATATTATCATATTTTCTATAAACTCAATTTCACATTATTTTTTGACCTCATGATATTGAAGTAGGTGATCTCATCTAATGTTCTTAATATTATTATATGGCTCATAGTTTTTATCTCTAGTGGAATTTGCATCACAAATTCTTATATTTTTCTCTTGAGTCGTGGAAAAATCATAAGGTATGTAGGTTTTATTGATATTTTATGGAGATTGGTTAGTTCCATAATATTAGTATTGATAAAAAATACTTAAAAGTCTTAGTGGGTTTTCTATTTGGATTGGTCCAAAATTTATTCTATAATGGAAGAGAAAAGATCAACTATATCGAGTTGGTTAGTGCAATAAATTGGATATGAACAATAAAAAAAGACTATATTTGCTTGGTAAATATAGTCAAGAATGAAAAATGGGTAAAATTAGTCTTTATTTGGATACCTGGTACAATATGGTTAAATAATATATTTATATTACGTGGCCAATGTAGTTATAAGGAAGATGGTAAAACTAAATTATAATGGGTTGGTTGATGCAGTTGGGAAAACACATAGAATTAGATTAGGATGGATAATGCAATTGGGAAGAAACACATAACTATATCAGATTGGATAATTTAGTTTTCAAATAACACAAAATTGTATTAGGCTAAGTGATATAGTCTGAAAGATAAGAAAGCTAAAAATTTAACTAACAATAATATCAAATTAGGGAGGTACAACTAGACAAGGTGTGTTTGACTTGCAGGATCTCATATGTAATTATCCCACTCTTAAATAGTGAACACATTCATGAGGTTACTAACTATGGAAGATTCCCCTGATCCCTTAGCCACACTATCCTATCTCAAAGGTACATTGAGAGTAACTTCCTAGGGATAACTTCTTATTAGTTCACTACAAAATCAAATAGATGGAGTTATTTATAAATGCTAGAAAAAGAAACTTGGGAATTTTTGATGTACCATAAGGTACATGTAAAATAAAGTACATATATTGTGTTATCTAATTGCTTGATTATATGGGCAGTACCCCTCACACCATGACATAGGTAAAATTGATGATTGTTTGTCTAAGAATGACAATTCCTGTTAGTTTTTAAAATGATGGAACATAGGCTATAATAATATAAATAAAAAATAAATATGAAATTAATTCAACTTGAAATATAAATTTAGAGCATGCTATGAATTAAACAAGTAAATATAATATTATCATATTGGTTTATATAGTTAAATGTAGAAACTATTCAAATAAATATGCATTGGGCTAGTCGATACAATTGAAGAAACACATAAAACTATATTGGGATTGGTGATATAGTCTATCAAAACATAAAATGGTATCAAGTTGGCTAATATTATTGGTAGATAGATAGGAAATGGTTCTAGTTTAGATAATATAATTAATAAAACTATTGAATGGTATTTAGATGGCTGATATAGTTGGATTGAAATATGTATGATGGTTTTGAAGATTTTATAAGAGGATAAAGTTTAAAACATGAAATTCATCCACCCAAAATAGGGATAAGATTCACATTGGGTTCATTAGAATGTATGCATAGGATAGGATGACCTAAAACCATCCCCTTTATCTCATTAGACTAACAATCAAATATGGCATGCACATACCTAGATTATCATGTAAGGAACAATGATATTCATAGACATATTAGAGGGTAACCCAAATCTCAAATGTTGATAGGAATGGGTTTTAAATCCTAAGCCTATGACACAAGGATATAGCTCTCACTAGATATAAACAAAGGTAAATGGTTGTAATTATAATTGTAAAGATGCAAATAAATTAAATGGTTATAAATAATTTAAAAAAATGAATGATGTTTAAGTGATTGTAAATAGGGTAAGATATAATGGTCAACCAAATGGGGGTTTATGCAACTTGAGGTGATAAATGGCAAGCATAAGCAATCCTATATATACATCAACTGATTTGGTATAATGAAGAGCCTAGGGAAGGATAAACAAATACATTAAAAAGGTAATAAACAACTATAAACACTCTGATTTAATCATTAAGTGCATGAAAATGTTTAATCTTCACATCCTTACCTTACTTGGTCTAATTATCATTCAATTAACTTGAAATATCTATGAGAGCCTTCACTATTTCATTTAATGTCTTACAAATAATGGAAACATCATTCAAGAATACCTATTCTAATAATAAGTTATTTTCAACTAAATATCAATATTATTTATCCTTCTGGGACAAGATCACACTAGGCAGATAGGACCATAATGCAACCTTGTCCACTAATGCGACCTTTTCCTCCATGCTCCCATGGTAACTTATAAAATTATAGACATTTGATATTAACTCTTACATTATTTTAACAAGGTTGGTTAATTTAAAAATTCTAAATATTATTATATATAAACACATCAAATCCAATTAATACATCATTTGATCTATCTAACAATCAATTGGAAATTCTACTTTACATTTAGTAAAAGAGTAATAATATTTCCAATTCTAATTCTAATTTATTCTTATATTCATATTCCAGTGATGAATTCATTTTATTGAAGGCTAAGATAATTCATTATCAAGAATTTAAGTTAATTTTTTAGTTGCATTTATATATAAAATATCAATATTCACACACTCACTCTAAGAGGGAGAACTACATCGACCTACGGCCCTTTTAGACTATGTAGTCTACACTAATATTATGTGGGGGGTTCTGAGGATAGCTCAGACGTTCCCATTGATCTATTCCCCATTTTAATATTTTATATTATATTTGGTTTATATTCAAGAATAAGTGTTTTCCTAATGTAGGTCTTCCATACATCAAATCTACACCCATAGTTGATTAATCAACCATCTTTGACAACTGCAAGTGCCCATATAAGAAAATCAATTACATAGTCAAAAAAATATGACCATATCCGATAAACATGGACAAATTGAATCCTTATTCAACCTAGTCTATCCTTATCCTAGTACATAATATAATGCTATTTTTAGTTATGACATAATTCACATATCTTTCCAACTACTTTTACATCAAAGATGTAGCTGCACAATTAGTATACATCAAATCCAAACTATGTTTATGTATTACAAATTTTATTACTATTTATTTCTTACTTTAAATTATATATTACTATATTTTGAATTAAGTTTAAATATATTTTAAATTATAAATAATTATTTCAATAGTTTAGTGGTCAATAAAATTTTATTTTTAAATCAATGTAACCATTAAACATTTTGGTGAACTTTCCATTTTTTTAGAACATTACTTACTATTTTCTTGATTTTTTTCCTAGGATTTAATACAATTTTTTGTAAACTCTTGACATTGAAATAAAATAATACTCAACCTTATATATAAATATGACACCATGATTCAATCTTCTTTGACTTTAGATTTAATGTAAAACTGAATACATTATCTTTTCATCTTGGATAACATCTAACATCGTAGCTCTTTATTTCGACCTCAAGTTAAATTTTTTTGATCTCTATACAAAAAAAATTAACTTTTTTCTCTTTATTTTTCATTTTGTGATATTTATTTTTATCAATTGTGTTTCGATAGTTGTTAAATAACTTAGTAACTATTGTTATGGGCTAAGTGGTTATATATTTTATATACATCTTGGTGTAAGGGGTACTTACCCAATACTCAAACCATTGTACAACACTAAATAAAAAATTTAGTTTCTCCATACCTCATGGCATATTTTTAATGCCTAAGGCCACTTTTTATACCATAGGAAACCTCTTTATCCATTTTATTTATGGTGCACTTCAGAGGAGCATATTGCCTAGGTAAGCTATTTTAGCTACAAGCTCAAAGATGGGATGGTGGGATATTACATTTTGTACCCTCTATATTTAGTGATCTAAACTATTGGGTTGACATTAGTATATGAATGATCAAAGGGTACACAATCATTCAAACCCTTTCCTATATCACCCATTATACATTAAATTTTTTTATATTGTATTCATAGTCATTAGTTCTTTTACACATGCAAAATTACTTGATAGTCATAAACATTTTATTTTTTATTTGTGTTGTATTTAAATTCATTACATACATCATGGATAGTCAAATTAAATATGATAATGATGTTCATCATATAGACAAGTTTCTATCTACTCATGTTATTCTTTTTACTTGTGAAATTAGATAGACACATCAACAAAAGTAAAAACATATATCGATGATGATGATTTTGATGATGTAGCACTAAATGGACAATTTGAATTCTATGAAACTTGGGAAAAATATCTCATACAAATTAATAACCAACTTGACCTTGGGGATAAAAATTCACCTTTTTATTCATCCTTGAATCACTCTATGGATTTACCTTTAGATTCCCCTTGGGATCCTCCACCTTCTTCTTTGAATGCTAATTTAGATCACAAAGAGCATTCTAAAAATGAATATCTTATCTTTCTTAAATTACCACCTACCACAAAAATGGTGGAACCTTATCCTTTCAAATCTAAATTCCTTTTCCACCTTGCTAATACATTTTATCACGTTCATTACTATAAAATAAATACACATAAAATAAGCTTTAAGAAGGAAAATGTTAATCATGAACACAATATTATTTATCCTTACTTATTAGTTCAAGTTACTCCTAATAATAATGATTATATGTCTTCTATTTTAAAAATAGTGGAGATTAAGCCTACATGTCATATCTCTTTGCCCTCATCAACCAATGAGGATGAAATTCTTTCCTCTTCCCTTATCACATCACAAGCTAAAATTGAAAGCCATGAAATTACTTATAACACATCTTATGTTGTTGCCTCTATTTCCACCTCATGTTTATCTTCACATGACGTTATTATTTCTCTAGAGTGTCAAAATCTTAGCATAGAGCTACCACATTAGGAAAATTCATCTCTTTCTAGTGAAAATTATTTCAATGCTATTGATCAATAAGAAGCAAGTGACTCACATATATTAAAAAAATCTCCCAAATCAAAGAAGATCATATACCTCCACCTTTCACACCTCCTCTAGATGATGACCATATTCATATTTAGTCAAATATACCTAGGGTTTCCTCTTTTGAATCTATCCAAGATAAAATCATCACTATGAGAATGTCGGCAAAAGAGTTGAAAAGTAAAATTCATTATTTCAATTCAAATATCATAATTCATGAAAATCATAGCACATATACAAATAATCCATAGCATGTTAGTTTTAATCATGTATATACATCTCCATCTAGATATATTAACCCTGAAAATCAACATACATCTAAAATTACTAATTCAAAAATAAATAAAAAAGCTAATTAAGAGTTCAAGTGAGATTCGGATATAAATGTTTTGATATAATTTGATTACAATACCTTATATGCCTTCTATAATAAGATCAAAATTCTATTGTAAATATCATATAATAAATGGGAATCATACACATAATTGTTTAGATTTGAAGAATAAAGCACAAAGTATTATTAATAATGGTGATCCTATAATATATAAATCAATTAAAAAACCCACTTAAATTGCATCTCCTAAAAATTAAGTGAAAAAAAACACAAAGAGAAAATATGGATACAAAAGGAAAATTCATATCAATAAAATACTTAAAAATAAAAATTAGAATAAGTAAGATAACAAGGGAAAAAATGAAATAAAAAGATTGTAAAAATAACAATTCCCAAAATAAACATTACTAGAACAAATCAAATATAAGTAATAAATCATTTTTAGAAAAGGTTTCTCATGAAGAAATTTCCAAATCAAAATATTCCTACAAAGTCTAATGATAAAAATATGGTTGCTAAGGAATCGATTAATATATCTATTTCATGCATAAAATAACAATATAAGGTAAAAAATTGTGGTTATATCTTCTAGCCAACAAGTCAAAGCACAAACTACTTCTCTTCCTAGTATTCAACCAATAACACATGATTATTATTTAGTTAAACATGGCATTAAATATCTTGACAAATATGAACATATTTATAACAAACACAATTTAAAAAAAAACTTTGATATATGATGTAATTACTTTTTCATAAACAGATACAAAAGATGATAAAAAAAGGCGTATAAAAATTTCAAGCACAACCTAAGAAGTTAGTCCTTTCTTATGTTGATGATTACATTGATGACTATGATCCTAGTTCTATATAATATTGGTATAATCCTAATGATATAAAGTGTATATATATGCATCCCCTTGATAAGATCCTTGGTTTCTATTAACATCATTTATTGACCAGTTGAATTATGTTCTTAAATGTCTAGATCATGCTTCTGTGATTTTACCTCATTAATACTTCTATTCCTCATTTGAGAATTATTCTATCTATTGGATTTATTTTTCACTTTGGGAAATCACCCTCTTAATTTTCAAACTAATTTGAGAAATACAAAATAACTATCTTATAATGATTTGAATGACCATTCTTTGTGGTAATCCACTTGATTACTATCTGATATGTATCATGATATGGCTTCCTTTTCATTTACAAGATCACATATATTTACTCCTACATTATCCATGAGCACACATAGTATCTTTCCCATTTGGGGAATGTAACTCCTTATTTGTATAAATCATTTTTTATACATTGCTATGAATCCTTTACACATACAATGAAGGCACATTTCTTGCCTTCCTTCTTGCCATAGTATGATTTATAACCTTATTGTGAATTATTTGAATCCCTTGCATTTATTCAATTTTAAAATATTTGCTTATTATTAATTTTTGAATATTTAAAGTTTAAATATATCAAAAAATAAAACAAAATTCATATATATCAAAAAATCAAAATATTTATAGAAATTCAAAATCAGGACTTCAAACATATTTTTCTTGTGTTGCTAAGCTTACTTACATGTTTTTTTAATTTCATGTTAACTAGATGAATTTTTTTATTTTAAATACACAATGTTTTTCATGAGGTATGTGAGTGTGATATAGGGAATACCATCACATGGTATTTCGATGTCAGGCTTCCCTTTTCACCCAATAGCCTTTGCTAAGATGGTAGAATATCTTTATTCTCTATGAACCCTTCAATAGGTTATATCTATCCACAACCTCTCAACCATATATATATATATATATATATATATATATATATATATATATATATATATATATATATATATATATATATATATATATATATATATATGACATTACATTATGCTACATGGATATGATATTTGTTAATAGTGACATTGTTACATAGAGTTCATGTAGACATGTCTCATTTTCTCTTTGATTCTTTTTAAAAATTCTTACTTCACTACATGATATGTTAGGAATTTATTTATTATTTTGTGTGACCCTTGGAATTATGTGTGAAACATATACATGTTATTTCTTTTATGGAATATTCATGTCATTTGCGTGTGGCCCTTGGCCTTGGTTATTTGAGTGATATTTACATGTCTCTTGTATGTGGACTTTGGGCCTTATGTGTGACATTACATGTAAATTATGTGAAATGATGTGAAATTTCTTGTATGTTCATTTATTTTTACCATGGTTCCATGATTAATATCATGCCTTATTTCTATTTTAAGTCTTGTGCCATGGTATATATCATGCACATGTTACGTATGTGTTTCAATGTTATATCTATCGACACATTTTTCATATTAAATTTAATGCTATAATCAATACTATAATTCAATACATTTCAAAATGTTCATATGATACACAATGATTATATCTTTCACATATTATATAGTTCTCTTTTGAGATTAGTTACTTCTAGGCTAAATATCTCATCTCAAAAGAGGGGCACCACAATGGGTTTGACTTGAAAATTCAAGCCTCATGAGAAATAAAATTTCAGATTCATGACATTATAAAGTTTTCATAATTATATTAATGTTAAATTTTTTAGTTAATGGGGGCATATGACATGCATGTGCACTCATTCTTATAGTTACAAGTTATGGATTTCAAATATTTATAGATTTCAAATAGTCAAAAGTTTAATTAGCATTCTATATCAATATAGTATATAAACAATGGGCATGATATTCATTCATTTTTATGTTGCTAATTGTAAAATTTTAAATTTCTTACTTTTTTTCAAAGTTTCAAAATTTTATACTTTCAAAAGGTACACAAGATTCAAATAAAATCTAGATTTGTTTACAATGGTGTGATTAATATCATTTTAAATTTGGGTTAAATCAGATTCTAGTGACACTCAATTTCTATCATTACACTCTAGTAGGCCATATTTGGTGGTTCCCCTTTTCTCCTACAATGTTTGATTCTAGTGACACTCAAAATTTATGGTTACATGTAGTGAGCTAAATTTAGTGGTTCTGACCGTTCAATTAATTTACAGAGTACACACCATAAAAAATGAGAGTTGGATCATACAATATTTTTAACTCAATGGATTTCACTAGTTTCCAAATTGAGACTTGATCACTATCAATTCACCATAGGTTCATAATTTCTCCAAATTCATCAACAAGGAGGCACACACTTGCTTCCACTTTAAATTTATAGTTTAATTAGATTTCATACTCCTTTAGAATAATTGTTGTAGGTTTTTCATTAAGGAATATTTCACAATCAAGCTTCACATCAAAAAGACAAAGTGTATATATACACTTAGGTTTACATATTGTTTACTTTAGTAATTTTACTTTGTTGGATCACTATAATAGGGATTGGGTATGGGGAGCATCATTAAGTAATTGACAATGTTAAATCTTAACATCCTTAGCTTACTTCATCTATTATCCATTTTGTTATCTTGTAATCTCTATGAAATTCTTCATTATTACATTTACTATCTTAAAAAAAACTAGAAGCATCATTTAGGCTTCCATTATATTATTACATGTTCTTGTCAACCAAATCCCAAATAGTCTTTGTCCTTATAGGACAAGACCACACTAGGCAAACATGGTCTCAACATGACCTTGTCTACTAGTGTAGCCTTATCCCTCACTCTAATGGTAACCTTTAAATTTAAATACATTTCATGTTGAATCTCCCATGATTTTATCAAGGTAGTTTTAATTGAAATAATACAAATATTTTTCTATATAAGTATCAAGAACAATCAATACATCACTTGATCTATCTAAGAGTCCCTTATAAATTCTACTACACATTTATAAAAATGGAACTAATAGTTCCAATTCTAATTTAATCTAATAGTCATATTCCATATTCAATTTAAATTTATTTCAAGTGAGGGGCATTTATTGCAAACATTCAAGTCAATTTTATAGTTGTATCCATATAGAAAATATCAAGATTCATACACTTACTTTAGGAAGGAGTAGTACACTAGCTTGAGGCCATTTTGTATTGTGTAGATGACACTCAAATTACATAAGGTTTTTTGAGGATATATTAATATAACCCTTGCCCGATTCCTCCCTTTGTATTTTATTTATTGTTGGTTTAGTTTTAGGAACTAGGATTGTTATATTTTAGGTGTTCCATACATCAAATCATCTTCTCCACTCAATCATTCAACCATATCTTACAAGTACATGTGTCCGTATAGGAAAATTAAATGCATAGAAAACTACGTTGTGACCACAGTAAAAAAACAAGGTGATAATGTGTCCCTGTCCACCCTAGTGTGGTCTTAACCCAGTAGTTACAAATACTTATTTTTTGTTGTGACACATTTCATAGAATTTTCCAACAAATTTTACATCAAAGTTTTACCTATACAGTTAGCATAAATCAAATCTAAACTAGGCTTTCACATTTCATTATTTATTATAATTTATAGCTCATTTCAAATTTGGGATTTGTATATTATGTAATTTTAATAAATATTTCAATAGTTTAGTGGTCAATATAATTAAATTTTTAATTTAAAATAACCATTAAATAAAAACATGTAATCTATTAAGTAAAGGAAATAATATAGTGATATAAATATTTACCATAGGGTGGACCCATCATTTCTTCAATATCCCCTTAGGTCAATTAGAATTTTAAAACACGTTGTTATAGGTTGAAGACCTCAAATGCTTGGATGAAGACCTAGATATACTTAGTTAAAAATTCCCAGTGACTCCTATTGAAATTAATGACACCACAATACAATACCTGCAAGATAAGGTTCTAAATCACTAACTCTCCCAAATAATTTTCAAGGAATAAATACTAGAGTAATCAGTGTATGAATGTGATATATATATATATATATATATATATATATATATATATATATACAAATGAAATATGACCCCTATATATTATTACAATGCCCAAAAATAAACCTAAATTCTAAATTGATGGTATTGGATAGGTTAATAAAGTTTGAACATGTTAAATGGCATAATATAGTATCAACCAAGCTATTATATTATATATGTTAGAAGGTAGACTTAAAACTATATCAGGTTAGCCAATATAATATAATAATGATAAAGGCACAAAACTGATGGTATCATCTAGGTCGATACCATAGGATAAATGGAAGATATAAAATATAGATAAGAATTAGATGGAAGGGATAAATAGATAAAGTCTCAGAAGAGGTCATACTAATGGTACTAATGGTGTAACATGATATAATGTCGTCTCTTGTAAAGTAACATAAAGTGATGTTACTCCATTCCTAGTTCATCCTTTATGTTTGAAATCAGGGAGATTGATGCATTGACAAGTCACTACAAGAGAAATAATTAGTAGAGTGATGAAGTAAAAAATATTAGGTCTATACATATGCCCAACACAAAGATCATCACATGTCACAATAGTGTAACATGGGATGGTGTTTTAGGAAAGAAACATAACAACAAATAACAACATAAATGAAAATAAATGTGGAATTAAATAAAGGTAAATAAAATTAAAATGTATACCTTCACTTACCTTTAATATTATATATATTTTTTCATGTGTTGGAGGTGATATAAGTTGGCCATCGAGAAGAACAAAAGGAAAACTTGAAAACATGCATTGTTTTGCAAAACAAGTTATTAACACATAAATTATCTATCACACTATGATTCTAAGGCTTATTTTGATTCAAGAAAAGGACATATGAAACAATTATGGGTGAAAATAAATCTCATGGTAATTAACTAAAAATTTCAAAATTTTAAGCTTTTACTATAAATAGGTAAAAACTATTTATTTTCACATTTGCTATTTTGGGAAAAATCAAAGCTTTGTGTGACCAAATTTAGCACTTTGAGATATGATTGTTCAAGATGAAGAGGAGGATGTTATAGGAGATTCATATTAAATATGACCAGATCCTTATAGGTGGTGATACATTTATTATTTATTTTATCATTTTTGGTAAAATAACCTAGCTTAATAAATTTAGGCATCAGGGTAGATATGTGTAATGAAAATTTCCCCAATAAATATCCAACCAAGCAACTATAACAACTAGCCCAACCAATAACACCCAACCCTAGGCTAAAAAGACCTTAAGGTTTGATGTGATTGGAAACTTAAGGGTGATCTCAGTGCATGGCTCCCAATAGACATCCATATAGTTTCCCCCTCTCATACCTCCATATTCTCATGTTTCTCTTCCATCACTCACTCCCACCACTTTCTAACTCCTGATCTCAATACACATCAATTTTAATCCACTCCAAAAAACACCTCAAGTGGTGCCTCCTCTTTTCCCTATTTCACCTCCTCTATCATTTAACCAAGTACCTATTTCCTTTGTCCTCCTGAGTATCCTTGACTCTTTTTTACCCTCTAATTCATCTATGTCACAAATTAGAGTCCTCTTAGTGCCTTACTTGTGTGTGCCTTTATTACTAAATGAAGATACAACTATCGAAAGCATACCATTTACAATAAGAACCATCTTGATGCCCACTATAGTTAGCCTAGTTCTTCCCTCAATAGATTTTATTATTCCACCATTATCCCAACCATTTAATCTACTATAAAATCCAAAGATAATTCAAGTAAGAGGCGAAAGAAGAATCAGAAGGAAGATCACACTCCATCGCTAGATCGAAGGCCTTCATATCTAATTCAAACTCTTCTATAGACCTCAATATATCCTCCACCCCTAGTTGTAACACCTCAACACCTATATCCTCAACCCCTTCTTTCCATTACCTAGGGCACCATGGTACTTGCCTTCAACTAGCTCATCTCTTTCCTATTATTTAATGACCCTTTCCTATGGGCAATTTCTCCTCAGTTGAACTTAACCCAAGAATAATGGTAGACACAAATGTTCCCTTGGGCCTCCCTTTTCATTCTCCCTATTTTTACTCCCACTCCCCTTACACCTTCACTTCCTCATTTTCACCCTCCACTTCCTCCATCTCCCCTTAACCTTATCCTCTACCCTTCACTACTATTTCATTCCATCCCTCCTACACCTCTCTCATCCTGGGGAATTGTCCCAATGTCATAGGACTTGGAGATGAATGCCTAGGGTGAATTAGACATGAAATAGAGATTTGATCAAGCATTTGAAATTATGAAGAGAGAAGTGAGGCAAAAAATTTTCTAGGAAGGAAACCAAATGCTTTGGTAGACCCATTAGGATCTATTCTCCCACATCAAGGTGTAGAATTACACCTAGAAAGAAAGGATGCCTGAGGACCCATTATTAATTCTCTAGGTAACTCATGATATTTCCAAAAATATCCTTTAGGACATGTAGAACTAGGTTAAAAATTTAGAATCCCAAATGAAGATCACTTTTCCCATTAGGTTGAATTCACATGCTAAGGACACCCTTTTACTACTCTTTTTAGTCCTTGAGAAAGTAGTGAAGAATCTAAATGATACCAATGTACTTATGTAATGAATCTAGGCCTACATGGAGAAGATTATGGAGATTCACAAAAATTACATGATCAATAGAGGGATGTTCTCAAAGCTGAAACTAATGTTGACCTCAAATTTGGGGTTGTATTAGACATATGCTAAAAACTTGAGGGTTGAAATGCATGAATGGTTGGTCATGGCTTGAATTATAATGGGACCCTTAAAAGAGGGAAAGAAGGATATATTGACCTACTTTAAATATGTCAATATCTCTATGTTATTTAACTTTTATGGCACCCTACTCGATCAAGGGGAAATTAGAGTCCACCTAGGTCAATTCAATCAGGGCATATGAGAGGAGGTCACTAGAGAAAAACATGAGTAGGACCAAGTGGTCATGGATCTATCAACATAGTCCATGGAAAGCATAAAATAAGTCTCAAGGGTCTAAGCATCTATAGAAGTACCCTTTCAAGTCTACTAGAGACTAGTGACTCAAGCTAAGGTAATATTCAAGGAGACGCTAATGAACCTTGATAAATTAAACAAAGAGTTTGACTTCATGTAATCCATGTTGGATGATAATGATTTCATGTCAAAGTAGTCAGGAGTCAGACCTTCTCATGTTAATTAAATGGTTCCCCATAAATTTGTTGCAATTTTGAAGGGATTATCTTATTTTAAATTTTAAATTATGGTTATAATTATAATGAGTGGGAATCATGGACCCAATATGGGATCCTAATCTTATTTTTAGGTGAGCCCTATCCTTATCTATATAAGAAAGAATTGTATTATAAGATAGGATTGACTAAAAATTACTCAAAATTGTTTTCATATTTTAATGAGGACTTCATCTACTTTTTTCCTTTAACTCTTTAGACTATAAATTCACCCCATATCAATTATTGTAATAACACTTCATTTAATGAATAAATTCTATATTTTTTGTAAAGGGTTTGTTCCATTTTTCAATTATCCTTCATCTCTATCTTTTAATGACTATCGATTCTAGGTTAATCGAATTAATACATTGTTAATTTATGTGTTTTATGGTTATAATGTGGTTAATTTTTACAATCACTATGTGATTTTATCTTATTATTTTATCATATTGATAATTTATATGTTAATCTACAAATTTTCATATGGTGCTTATGTGTATTCTACTAGAAGCTCCTATTACTCATCTTTAGTGAGATCTCCCATTTAAGGGATACTCCTAGTTCCCTCAGATTCTTCTCAGTGTATGTTCTTAGAGGTAGAACTTTAGTGAAATTTAGTCTATAGTGGTATAACTATGGAAAAGTCACTTGGTTTAATAATCAATGCATTGAGTTCATTCTAGATCTAGAGCTCCCTTTTTTACCTTATCCTTCCCTCTCTTTTTTTCTTATCATTTAAAATTAAACTACTCTTTCCCTTTGTATTTATAAATAGAAATCATAATACTTGTATTATCATAACAATCGTTGACCTATGTGTATGAACTTTAGATGGAACTTTTGAAGGTGATAGTTCATCTCATAGAGACTATTTATGTAGACTCTATTTATAAAGTTAAATACATGTAGTTATGCTCTAGGTTGATCTTAAATTAGTCTTAAAATGAAGGAGAATAGTTTGTAGTTATCCCCAGCTTCCCCTTTTAGTAAATGCCTAATCTCATGGGAGTTTCATGAATAGGGGAAGAGATTGGGGTGAATAATAGTTGGTGCTAGAAAGAGGGACATCATAAGAATACTTCATGTTTATCATTTATTTCATTTCAAGATTATGTTGAGATTAGATAATTGGTAATAATGTGACAACTACTATTTGATTATGAAGCATCATGGAGATTAGTTCATCTATTACTAGGGTTAGGACATACTAAGGCTAATTGGTAGTTTCCCCACTACTTTTCCATATAAAACTTGAGATCAAGCAATGTGGACCTACCATGATTTTCATCAATTCATGTCTACAACCTATCCCAAATTTTTATCCCAATATGTCTTGGTTAAATGGCTCCCATTAATCTCCTAGGATTCATCCATGATTTACCCAAGAACCCTGATAGATATCTTCTCCATTTCATCCATGGTATGGGATGAACTATAGAGGAACACACAATATCCTAAAAAACTACCTTGAGGCTCATAAATTTAGAACATGAGGATGTGGCATGTAGACTTTTACCCTATACCCTAATGGACTTGGCATATGATTGGTTCCTCAACCTTTTTGAAGACTTTATCTTGAGTTGGGACCAGTTCATCACTCCTTTCCTCACCTAATTTGGACAAGTGATAGACCCTAATGTCATGTATCAACAATTTTCTTGTATCAAAATAGATCCCAATGAACCCATTAAGAAATTCAATGCTAGGTTTTAGAAGATGTATAGTTGGGTAATCATGATTAATTAACTTAACCCTCAAGTAGAATTTGAAATATATAATAATGAGATATATCTTTAGAGAACCATGTTCCAAAGAAGCAACATAGATATAATTGACCTATCCTTAGCTTATGTAAGGTTCATCAAAGTATATAGGCATATAAATCCCTAAGGTCACATGATGACCCCTACTCCTAGTTTGTTATCATGGCTGCTTGCATTGAACTTCTTTTCCAACATTAATCAGAATACCCCAATGATTTATTTACTCCCCATAATACATCAACTCCCACTAGGTCACCCCACTTCAAACTAATAATTGGGTTTCCTAAATTATTGAAGCCATGAACTGATACCCTAGGATCGACATCAATTAACGTTTTCCATTGCTAATAATACTCAAGCCACACCTTAAGAGTCCACCAATAATTAGTTAGATGTCATTCAATAGGTGGTACAAAAACTTAGTAATGACTTCCTAGGGATAATAAGATAGGTGAGTAACTATAATGCAAAAAGTTCCAAAAAAACTTCATATATCAAAGATTAAACAAGAACTATAACCATCCTAACAACCCCTTAGAAATTTCACCCATTAAGCTAACCAATATCAATATATTAGAGATAGCCTTATCTAACTGGTATCACATGATAACACATGGAGAATTGAACTACATGAAGTTCATTTATAATTTAAAAGTCTTACAGAAGGAGACAAAAAAATATGAGGTGATCCCTAATCATCCTAAATCCTCCAACTCGGGTAAAGCTGATAGTACTACTATGGTGTTAGAAACTATGGATTTCCTTAGCTAGGAATAAAATGAGCTAGAGGATGGTATTAGTAGAGTAAAATAATTTTAATAATTCCAAATAATAAATCGTTCCCTCAAGAATAGGAAACATCAATAACCCCTTACTACCTCAACACCCCCTAATAATGGCATAACCCTACCAGAATAAAATGTTAAGAATGATCTCCCACCTCTTAGGACTCAATAACATAATAAACCTATGGAAACCCCATTATTATAAATTAATTAGGGTTATCACATATTTGAGGATATGAAAAATATAAAGGCAAACATCACCCTTCATGAGCTTTCCCAAATTATAGAGCAACAAGATCTCTTGCTAAATTTTGAATCAAAACCTGACCCCATAGGTCCAACCAAAACTAAGAGTAGCACACATTAATGTGATCATTCACAAATATAATATTTATGTTACCCATTTTATTTTAACCATCCAATAATTTATAAAGAATTTTTATAACTGATTAGTAGATTCAAGAGCCTCAACCAATGTAATGTCAATAGACATATGTGGAAAACTCAATTTGGCCCAAATAAAGCCGGATAAGGTAGTGCTTCAACTAGATAAGTCAAAATTGAAAGTGATAGGTGAATTGATAAATTTCAAAATCTAGTTGTATTTCAAAGCCTACGATTCAACACTTCATAGCCATTTAAGTGGTTGATATTCTTGAAGCCTACAACATGCTCCTCAGCATGGATCGATCCAAATCCATGAATGGGTATATGGCCATAGATTTATCCCATATATGGTTGTCACAGAGGGGAGGATAAAAATAAGTAATAGTAGATATATAACCCCACATGAAATATATTATAATTGAAAACAACTCCATTAATGAGAAGGTAAACCTAGCTTCCTCAAACCTAGGCATCTACATGCTGAGCACAAAGCATCCCAAAGATAAAAATTGTCATAGCTCAAGTCTACTTAGCCTATGGTATATTTATTTAGATGGATATCACTCCAAAAAATGTAATGGGGATGGTGTTTTGATTATACATCCCTAGATAGTCAATATGGATCTTGATTGGATTGACTATGAATTAGAGCAACTACAAAGGTTATTGCTAAAATATAAGGACATGATGTTTGGTCCTATAAAGACCTTAATGTTTTTGACCTAATATTAATCACTCATACTATCCCTCTAAAACCTATCAAAAAACCCTTTAGTCAAACATAGAGGCCAGTGAACCTGATCTTGGAATGCTTGATACACAAGGAAGTTCATAAGTTGCTCTTAGCAGGGATAATCATCCCAATTCACCACTCTACTTAGGTGACCAACAAGGTCATGGAAAAAAATAATAATGGATAAATCTACTTTTGCATGGACTTTTGAAATTAGAACCAACCTAAAATAAAGATAATTACCCATTATTTTCCCTAGATGAGGTGATCCTAATGGTGAGCATATTTCAAATGATATCATTTTTGGATGGATTCATAAGATACAACTAGGTCTCGGTCAACCCTAGAGATAGAATTAATAATACTTTCACCACCAAGTGGGTATCATTTGCTTATAAATTAATGCCCATTAGATTAATCAACACCAATGCCACTTTCCAAATGCTGATGGATTTTTTTTTTGAAGGAATGATAGGTAAATGTATAATAATATATATGTATGACCTAAATGTGTTTTCAAAATATAGGTTATATTTTCCATTTGAATGGATGTTTGAAAGATGTAGAAGGTATGGTATTTCCTTAAACCCAAATAAGAGTGTATTCATTGTCACCTAAGGTAAGCTTCTCAGTCACATTATGACCATAGAAGGTATTGTTATCGACCCTGAAAGGGTGGATGTATTTTATAAACTATCTTTACCTAACAACAAGAAGGAACTTAATTATTTATTTGGGAAAATCAACTTTGTACATAAATTTGTTTATAGATTTTCTAAAATAGTGAAGCCCTTGAATGAAATGTTGAAAAAGGATGCTAAATTAGAATTACATGTGAAATTAAAGAGGGATTTTTAGGATATTAAAGATATCAGTATGTAATCCCTAGTCCTCATCAACCCAAAATATACACAAGATCTCTATATCTATCCCTTTGCTTTAGAACACACCATTTCCACTTACCTCACCCAAAGGATAGAAGGAAAATAACACCCCATGGATTTTATGAGCACAAATATTAAGGATGTTAATCTTAGATATTATACCATATACAAGCATGCCTATTCCCTAGTCAAGGTGGTGAAAAAAATTAGACATTACATCTATATGCAATCAAAAATACACCATGTCTATAAATCATACTTACACTTCTAATTGGGGATACATTAGATAATCGAGGAAATGACCAATATATGGATTTGCTAGACCTAATTAGGGGATTTATTATCACAACAATAAAACTAGGGAGGGTTCTAAAGCCTCTAGTTAAGAATAATCAATTAATAACCCTAACTAAGCCCTATATTTTCATATTCACTAAACTAATAACAAGTAAACTAAAGTTTAATCTAGTACTCACCAAAGCTTGTGGTAGAAAGTGGGGGTAATAAATAATAAAATTAAACATGCATATAAGACATATACATGCATCAATGTATACATAATCCTAATGCATGGAAGATAAGTAAAAATGCATATCTATCCATTCTTATAAAGGAGAAATAAACTTAGGATTACTTACTTTTGAAGATGAACCAACTGAACCTCAATCTCTACCTTGGCCAAGGTACTTCACAAGAGGTTGTTGTGGCATGTAAGGATGACAAGGATAAATCAACTCTAGGCTACACAACCTATAAATACATCCAAAATACTTCTATACAATACAATATTATCTCCAATGAAAGTATGAAACCCTATGCTTGTTTCTCAAGTAGAATGATGGATAAGCAGATGTTTAATAGCTTTTACTTCTTCTTCTCTTCTATAAATAATGGTGAAATGATCTTATATATATATATATATATATATATATAGGTAGATTTAACCCTAATCCATTTCAAATGTTTTAGTCAACGAGATTGACCTAGTTGACCTAGTACTGTTATGGATAAAAAATCACTAGGTCATGGGCTAGGTCAGTTATGAACCAACCTAGACCCTAAATGAATTTCACCCATAAGAGTATAGGGTCGACCTAGTTGAACTAGTATTGTAAATAATTAAAAGGGGGTTTAGGCTAGGAAAAGGGGGAAAAAAGGTGGGAAATGATTGAGGAGTGTACAATAGATAAGAATAAGCTCAGGGGAATGGTTTTCAGGAGACAAGTGTATAGAAAACAAGTGGAAAAAGGAAAAATAATCCTACAAAGAACTAATGGTCTACCCAACTATTTCCCGATGCACCCCTTAAGGTGTGTACTCAAAAATATTGAGAAATGATGGGTTATTTCAAGATAGAGTGTCATTAATTGATAAAATTTTGATAATATTATGTGTACACATATGCCCCACTCAAAGCTCATTACCTGTCACATGAGTGCAACATAGGATGGTGCTTCAAAAATAGAACATGATGACACACAATGCTAATGCTAATTAAAGTATAGTAAGGATTAAATAAACTAAACGAAAGGATATAAATTTTTAAAAAAAACTTTTATTTACCTTAGTACTGTAGATAAAGAAGTAGATTACAAGAGATTTTGAAGGCATCCAATGTGAAGAACAACATTAGGTGAACTTGTAGACATTAGTGTAAAAAATAGTGAAAAATTGAAATTTTTGGAATATAGTAGTGGAAAATATTCTCTATGACATCATGATTCCATAAATTTTTATGATTAAAAAAATGAGTGATTAAAAACAAAGATATGATCTAAGTAAGGAATCTGATGATAAATATTTGAAAGGTAAATAATTGTGAATAGTAAGTTTAAATAGGTTGAAAAAAGAAAGTCATTTTTTATTTTTTGACTTATTTGGAGAGGAAACTAGAGCTTTAAGAGACCAAATGAAACTAATAGACTGAAGATGGTGAGGAGATGATATCTAAGATGAGAAGGACATCAAGTGGTCATAGTGAGTATAGCACAAGTAGGCAACTAAGAATTTCAAACTTATTTTAAATATTTTATTTGAAATTAAGTGTTTTATATAAATTTGTAAATTAAGCCAATTATATAAAATAGAATGAACCCTAGGAAGTTTCTAAGTAAACTAGAGGTGAAATGAAGAAATGGGTTAAAAGGAATAGAAGAAATAAGTGCTTGAAAGAAGGGTAAGACTTGGTCAAAATGTCGGTAGGGTAAGAATAGACTAGGTCAGCCCAGTAAATTAATTTTTAGCATTTGACAAAGTCAACTTACTTGGTATGGGTCAAATTATTTAATTTAGGTAAATTACTAACTTTGTACCTCACGACTAACTTAGTTGTTTGAACTAGATTACGAACTTAGTACTAAGGGGGGAAAATAAAAGGGTCAACTTAGATTTTTAAGTCAACATGGTCAATTGAGGACTATTTAGTCAACTTAGTGTTTGACTAAGTGACTAGTATAGTATGTAAATGTGGGTAACAAGCCAAAATAGTACTTGAAAGGCCTATAATGCTTGACTAGGTATTGAAATGGCTAAGTAGGCTAAAAATAGGTCAAATTGGTCAAAATGGATAGATTAAGCTAAATTCAATTTTTTTTTTATTAAAATTTAAAAAGAATGTATTTTATTATAGGTGACATGGAGGTCTAATACATATTTTGTTATTTTATAGTTGTAGGGGAATATGATATTTTACTGATTAGTGAATGCAACATGGCTACCAAACCTATTAGAGTGATTGATAGTAGAGGACCAAGCTATGTTAGTCACACTAAGGCTAGGATCTATCATGGAGATGTGATTAGTGTCATTGAGAAAAGATATATTAGTCATGTTATTAGGAGCTTTAGAACACTTGATTAATAATTTTATATGGGTGGTGGATGGGGATACCATCGATGTCCATGTTATTCTTGGACTTTCAATAAAAAGGATACCAGTGATCACAAGAGTACTAGATAGGTAGGAAAAGAGATGAGCATTATCTTGATGGGTGACATTCTTGGATAAGATATATCTTGGGATGAGAGTGAGTCTATTTGATGTGTATATAGCTCAGATTTTATATATCTAGAAGGTAGTGATATGACTTATGACAACATTGGTGTTGTGGCACAAGCTGGATGGTAAGGTACCACAATATGTGATAGCCTTATGTTAGTCTATTTTGGAGTAGGGGTATTATATGATCTAGGTTTTATCATCTAATTCAATCTCATGTATGATATATATGGGATTTTTTATAAAGGATATAATACCATTAGGTTAATGATTTTATTGAGTGTTTGAATATATGAGAAGTTCTTGATGTATCAACTAGCTGGGTTACCCTATATGGTTGATGATTAGTTTCATTAGGTGCAAAGATGGAGGAAAGATCATGTGGTGCAGTCTATGACCCATGTGATAGTTCTATAGATAGTCATGAAAGTAGATATCATGTGGTATCTATATGGGCACATCATGATAGTGTGGCTGAGTTAGAAGAGGATGACGCTAGCATTGACATGAGCACAAATTATAGGCCACTACACCTTATGGATAGAGTCACATCTAATGTCACACATACCAAGATAGTTAAGACTCCATCACCCAATGGATTTGATGTGGTGACCATATTTTTAGCTAGATATGTGAGAGAGTTAAAGGGGAGAGGAGGAGTGGGACCACTAGTTATGAGACAGGAGATCAAACCATGACATGAGAGACTATGGATAGGTCAAACATGATGGCCAACAACTAGAGAGGAGATGGATGTGGATACAAGAGTGCTAAAAGTACCACATCTAGGAAAAAAATAGGAGGAATACTAACCACCTTAGTCATCCACTGATGGAGATGCCAATTGTGAGAGAGAGCATAGAGGGTGGTCCTCCTAGATGACCCATCAGTTAGCCTAGGATAGAGCTAGTCTATAGAGATTCCATTGAGGTAAGGTTTGAGATGGGCATGGGTGGTGACCCTAGGGTTTCCATTAGTTGGGAGGTGTCCCATAGATGAGGTAATCATAGGATGAGCTAATGGAAAGACCATTTTTTATGGTCATATAGACAAAGAGATAGTGATAGGTGACATTTAGACAAGTAATAAATGGTTGAAATTTGCTTATTTTTTGAGATAGATTATATATAAATAAATTTTGAGATATATATATATATATATATATATGATATAATATCTATCTAGTTTAAATTTTTTATATCCTATGGAGGAGGAAACAAGATGGGGATATATGGTGAGGGGATCACTCCATGAGATCTTGGATGAGGCAATGATACCATATGACCCTGACATACTAGATGATCCCATGGTACTATTTGTCCCAGCTTAGGTGAGCTAGTTCAAAATAGTAGGAGAGTTCATGAAATAATTGCAAGCACATGGATATGAACTATAACCACCAATAGGGGTGATAATAGGAGAGGCATAGGCATGGGAGGCCTTGGCTCAGGAGAGAGTCCTGCACATGGCTACCATGACTCAGTTAGCATATGTATAGACCTAGGTGGATGACCTATAGGGATAGGTGGCAGGTTTGAGATCTTAGATAGCCTATTTACAATGTTATATTTAGAGGGAAATGTCTGAGGCATCTATGGGAAACATGGCTAGGCCATGAGATAGACATGATAGAGCCTAACCTTAGAGATAGAATGATGTATTTTTTTAATTTGTATCAAAAACACACTATGTATGAATAGAGATGTCTTATTTTGATAATTGGATGGTTGATATTATGTGTTTGTATTATGTTTGTGTTTATGGATGTATGGATATATTTATTTATAACACATGTATTTATATTGTGTTGTATATGCTAAAGGAAATATATGTGTTGTGGCTTCTTTTCTATCATTATATAGGACACATGCATGGTTGAAAATAAATAGGCAAAAAAGGACATGGCTAAGTATAATCAATCAAAAACAAAATGTACTACACACTATTTTATGTTGGTAAATGTGTTATAGAAATACATGACTAAGTATATGAAACCAAAGAGTGGTAAACAAGAGGGGGAAAGGTTTATTTTTAAACCATCAAAAAATATTGGCACCAAATTAAAACAAGTAAAATCACACTAAATCACATTGGGAAGTATGAAAATAATGTAATAAGTGGAAAACATGTGAAAGGATAAATGGTATAAAAATAAATTAATTGAGTCAGTCAATCATACTAAATCATTTTAGGAAGTATAAAAGAGAAACAAAAGTAGAAAAATTGGTCTTAACTTAATCACACTAATTCAAGTTAAAAAGTATGAAAGATTCAAGAAATGGTTGGATTCTTACATACAATTAGAAAATAAGAAGACAAAAGTGAAAGAGTAATAAAGTAGGAATAAAACATAGTAAATCAAAATGGGAAGCATGTCAACAATGTGTAACTTCATGATCAATTAAATCTTATCTCATATTTGACCCATGTAATTTTTGTTGTGACTTGGATTATTAGAAAATTTTGTGAAGAAGGCCAGGTCCTATATGTGGTCTTACATTGCAACTCACAAAGGGAACACCAATGGGTGGAAATAATGTGAAAATGTGGGAAAAAGGGATGTTGGTAATATAAATGTGAAATTTTGGCAATTTATAAGGAAGGCTAGGTCCTATCCATGGTCTTATAATGCAAATCACAAATGAAATCCCTAAGGGAGTGATCAATGAATAAGATAATATTTCTCAAGGGGAAATATTAAGATTGTAAGAAGTGAAAAAGGAAATGTAAACATAATAACTTAGGAATCTTATGAGAATACTTTATGAGACATGAGGCATACTAAGGACATGAGAAGACACTAAGTGACTAGTGACCATCAATGTATAAAGGAGACCTGTTCACTATAGACATAAAGCTATGTAAGTAAATAAGTATGCTACTAAGATCAACTCATGAAGGTATATTAGTATAATAAAATTAAAAATGGACGTACCTTCCCATGGTGTGTTCCTCATTCTTCAATACCCCTTATAGAGTCATCGGTCTACTACAAAGATTGGGTACTTGCATGAGAAAGTAGGTATCACTAATTTTTTTTAATTCTCCTTTTCTAATCTAATGGCCTACCACACCCCAATGGACCTTATTTATATCATGATACCAACTATGGAGTTTTATATTTAACTAGAAGGAGATGTGCTTAGAATCACATCTTTTAGTGTGATTTGACTTTTAAGAATTTTGAATGTTTGCCTTTTAAATGATTTGGATTTTGAATATTTTAATGGATTTTTCAAGATTCCTCCATCATATAGAAATATAATGACCACTCATTATTGATAGAGTGATACACATGAATGAGTTTTAGGCTGAGGCAAATTAAGTTAAATAACCAAAGACAATATTGACTAGGACACTTAGGCTTAACAATGAACTAGCATGTTATCTCAAGTCTCAACCATGTGTATACTTAGTTTGTGAAAGGGAATAAAGGGGATAAAATGAGATCCAAAGTGTACTGGTAAAAGGAGAGTATCATGAGATGAATTATTTGATAATTGATCACTTGGTATAGAAAGAATGACTAAATGGAATAAGGTTTGTATAACCAAGTCACAATAACAATTATTTGTATTTATAGAGATAAAATAACAAACTATCATGAAAATAAAACAAGGGAGTCTTTAAGAAATAAAATCAAGAATAAAAATAAGGAAATTATAAATGTGAAATCCATAATCAAATATAAATGATGTTATAAGAAATATAAAGTGCAAAATCAAAGTCATCATGTAAGATAAGTAAGAATTTGACACAATGTCAAATGATGTAACAAATAGATAAAGATAAAGATAAAGCACATGTCCAATAAAAATGAAAATGTAATAACACCATGAATGTGCTCATAAGTACTGATAAATTTTACCACACACATTATCTATAACATCTTATAAGTCTTTATGAATTTGAATGTGAACTGTAGTTAATGTCTCATTTATCTTCAGTGAAAACTAGGAAAATAATTCACATCTAATCTCTTTAACAAAAAGTGTAGGAATGCTTGATAGATCATTATTATGAGGGATATCATGCAAGGGATGATTAGGATAATGCATGGTAGTGGTTTATATAGGGGATGAAGGGATCACTAGTGGGGAAGGATCCATAGGTGAGGGACTCATAGGTGAAGAAGGATGCATAGGTGAGGGATTCATGGGTGGGGAATAATATGTGAAAAAGGGACAAAATAAGGAAATGGAACCATAGGATGTGGAACCATGGGGGAAGAAAGGGGAATATTATTTTGAGAATGACCTATGAAAATAATGGTATAAGGTGTACGAATGTAAAAATATGATCTTTAAGATGATAATTAAGGATGTAACAATGATTGATATGATGTGTGCCACATTGGTGCTAGAGACAATATACCTATCTATACTTAGGAATATACTAAGTTAGTACCTTTTGCGGAGCCATAGCCTTGTATGAAGATTGAGCAGTAGTAGGATGTAAAATATCAATATATTGGCACAACTTGTGACAATTTATGGATGAATGATTATATGTGTTGTAGAAGCAATATATATGCATTTGAGTGGTCTTGGTAGGTGTACTCATAGGAGGAGGTGTAATAGAAGTAGAAAGAGCTTGGTAAGGATGATGAACCCATTTTGTGGATAAAGGATCTAGCTATGGTAGAGGAAACAAACCATCACCAAGAGAAGGTGGTGTTGGTGGAGAGATTTGACAAGTCTCGACAATAGGAATAGACTTAGCTAAAGTAGGTGTAGGAATGGGATCCAAAATGGATTCTACTAAGGGAAGGGTGAGGTATAAAAATTGATGAAGGATATTTACATGTATCTCATGGATAAGTGGGATATAGGGGTCATGGTACCTAGAAAAGTGATAGGGCCCAGTCATAGCATTATCCATAGGCATACTCCTATGAGGTTCTTCAAAAACTAAAGATATGTATACCATCTCTATCCTAAAATAAAGAGTAAAAAATATAAAAATTAGGAATGATATATGATGGAGTATGGGAAGATACACTAAAATACTAAAGCAAAGAGGTATGATAATGGATAATTTCAACATTACAGGCCTAAACAAGACCTAATAATGGATCATCTAAGGTATAACCATCATTGTAATCAGGTGTATGAATATAAATGATGTAGGTAGGGATGACATTATCATCTGATGAGTTGTGATGAATGGAATATCGATTCTTAGTTAAGACAACGTGGATGTCATCACAAGGTGGTTGAAAAAAATGATGTTGTAAAGAATTAAGAAGCTAAGAGATGAGATGAGGTGAGAGATCAAAATTTGTAATCTTGAGATTGATCTCATCAGAGTCATCATCATTGAAATCTAGGAGGGTAAGGGGAATATTACCAATGAGTTTGGTATGACCATTTTAACTTCAAGTGGAATTAATGGGAATGTTGAATTGTTGAGACTCACAAAATAAAACATTTGGCAAGGGTTCAAGGGTAGGAATCTTAAATACACCCTAGTCTTAAAATTGTTTAAAATTCTAAGGGCTAGTGTCACCCTAGATCCTATATATGACTCCATTATGAGGAATATTAATACATTGGCAATTAGAAGTAATTACTCTCATACGATGAGTCCATGACATACCAAACAAAATGTTGGAAGATAGGGGACATTTAAATATCTTCACCTTCATATGAATGGTGATAGGTGGGATGGTAATGAGGATCCATACACAACCTAAAGGAGGCATTTTACTTTGATCATAACCTTGAAATGTGTTTCTTATGGATTTAAGATTGCATTTGAAATATTCAAGGGTTTTGATAAAATCAAGAGAAGTAACATAAGTGCCAGAACCTTCATTAATCAAGCCATACCTTGTTAGGAATAAAATGGAAATTAATGCAGAATAATTTCATATAATCATAATAATAAGAGATATGACCAAAAATAAAAAATTGCACAAAAAGAAGACAATATTTAATGTGGTTCACCCAGTGTGGGCTAAATCGACCAAGAAACACTTGATCAGATTTTATTACAATCCACAAGATTATAATCCACTCTTAGATCAGTCTTATCACAATTATAGTACACAAATATTGTTTGGAGTTGTGCTCTACAATCTCTCCTAAATTCACACATGAATTCACACACTCTATTCTCCCATCTCTAACTCAGATCATCTAATGTATTACCTATTTTATGTCCATATATAATACATCGACATAGCATTTAAAAAAATAATGGGTACCAAAACCATGGGCCAAGTCAACCCATAATGGTTCCCCATTAAGGAGGTCTAGAACATACATAAATAATGTACATTATATTTTGATGCATAATATTTAAAATCCATTGTAATGTCAAAATAGGCTCCAAAACATAATAATATACCACTTTGAGACTAATTTCCTTTTATTAGGATTCTCAACCCTTTACTATCATCTATGAAGCCCAACCAAAGTTGAACATAACTTCAGTTTATCCCTTGTGACCACCTTGGTCATCATGTCTATAGGATTATAATTGGTGTGAATCTTTTCCAGCTTTAACTTTTCTTCTTTCAAAGTTGTCCTAATGAAATGGTACCTCAACTCTATATGCATCGTTATAGAGTGGAAAGTAGAATTCTTTGATAAGTTTATATCAATATGACTATCACTATTAAATTTCCCTTCTTATTTTTTATGCTCCAACTCCTTAAGAAATTATTGTAACCAAATCATCTCTTTGCTTGCCTTTATGGCAGAAACATACTGAGCCACTATGGTTGATAAAGCCACAAGTTTATGTAGTTGTGATATCTAGCTCACTACTATGTCACCTATAGTAAATACATATCCTATCATGCTCCTCCTATTATCTAATTCCCTAGTCATATTCAAATTTACATAACCATGTAAAGAGGTGTCCAATCCACCATAGCTTAAAACTATCTCCATGGTCCTTCTTAAGTACCAAAGGATCCACTTCACTACCTTCCAATGTTCTCTACTTAGATCACTCATGTACCTACTTATTATTCCCACTACAAGGTTAATATCTGGTTTAGTGCACACCATGGCATACATCAAGCTTCCCACTATTGAAAATTAAGGTACATGTTATCAATGGATTCTCTCCTCCTCTATCCTGGGACACTACTCCTTTGATAACTCAGAATGTCCTACCAAAGGAGTCCCAACTGGTTTAGTATCCAACATACTAAACCTCTCTAAGACCTTTTAATGTACTCTTCCTAAGATAAATCTAATTTCATTCCTTCCTATCATGAGTTATTCTCATACTAAGTATTTGCTTTTCTACCCCCAAATCCTTCATAACAAAGGAATTATTAATTTGTTCCTTTAGTACCTTTATTTCCTACATGTTTTTCCATGTAAATAACATGTCATCCACATACAAACATAGAATAATCTAACTACCATCATCAAACTTATTGAAATATATGAAATGGTCTGAATGACACCTGGAGTATTCTTGATCCATCATAAAACTATCAAATTTATTATACCATTGCCATGGATATTGTTTTAGGCCAACAAGCTCGTCTTGAGTTTGCACACCATGTTTTTCTTCGCTATGACCTCATATCCTTGTGGTTTCTCCATGTATAAGTCTTCTTCCAAATCACCATGAATTAATGTAGTATTCACATCTATCTACTCTAAGTATAAGTCTTCTACTCCACTATCACAAGAATAGTCCTAATATAAGTCATCTTCACCATTGGAAAAAAATTCTCATCGAAATAAATTCCCTTTTTTTGTGCAAACCCCTTTACCACCAACTAGGCCTTGTACCTTTTCTTGCCTCCATCATCCTCTTTAATTATATACATCCACTTGTTTTGAAATGCTCTCTTACCTTTAGGTGGGTTTACCAAATCCTAAGTCTAATTTTCCATGAGAGACTTATGCTCCTCATTCATTGTTTACTCCCACTTCTTCCTAACATATACCTACATTGCTTCTTCAAAGCACTCTAGATATCTGTTATTAGTGAGTAATAAATAATTAAGATATGGATAAAAAAATTTAGGTTCCCTTCTTACTCTAGAAGACCTTATCACCATAGGAGTTTGGGGTTCTTATAGAGTAGGTGTTTGAACTAGTTGCTTGGACACTTTGTCATCTATAATGTCCTATAAAACTATGAACTCTTTTCTATAATCCTCTTTATGATCCTAAAAATACTATTTATACATGAATTTTTCATTAAATACAACATCCATAGATCAAAATATTTTCTTTTCCTTAATATTCAAAATCCATAAACCAAAGTCCTCCTCACCATAACCAATAAAGGTGCATTTTTCAGACTTAGCCTCTAACTTGGTCCTATCATCTTTATCAATATGAATAAAATATTCATAACCAAATACTATAAGAAAGGAATAATAAACCTTCTTACCATAACAAGTTTCCTTAGGTATGCCTCCATCCAAGGAATATGAAGGTCCTCTATTAATTAGATATACAATTGTGTCTACTAATTCTACCCAAAATTGAAGGGGCAATCTTGCATACAACCTCATGCTCCTAGCACATTCCATGATAGTCCTATTCATCCTTTATGACACTGCATTATGATATGGAGTTCTTAGAACTATCCTTTGTCTGTGAATTTCATTCCTACAATAGTAATCAAAAAATTCATTATTGAAATATTCTCTACCATTATATGACCTGAGAAATTTTAACTTGAGACCTATTTCATTCTCAACCAAGGCTTTCCATATTTTTAATGTATTAAACATATCATATTTTATCCTAATACCATACACCCAAAATTTCTTAATTGCATCATCAATAAAAGTGACATAATAAGATGAACCACTAATAAAATATACCTGAGCTGGCCCCCATACATCTGAATGAACCAGCTCCAATGTATTCTCCTTCCTTTTAGGTCAAAACTTAAGAAAATTTACCCTTTTTATTTTCCATACATTCTTCATATAAATATAAATAAAACCCTTTCAATCTAGGAAACCTATCCTTAAAAATTTTCATGCCCTTTTGGCTCATGTGACTGAGCCTGTTATGCCACAAAGTTACATTTGCATTTGTAGAAACTAAATTACACTAGTTAGAACTACTTGATAAATATAAGGTACCAATCTTATTACCACTTAATACCATAATATAACCCTTGGTCAACTTCCAAGAGTCTATTTTAAAAGTCACCATACAACCTTCACTTCCTAGCTACCCTATAGATACCATATTCCATCTTAACTTGGGCACATGCCTGACAACTTTTAGTAGCCAAGTGTTTCCAGTTTTCATCTTGAATTAAAAACTTCATTTTCCTAATATTATTCAGGTCTCATCATCACCAATATAAACATGTCCAAAATCCCCTTGAATATAATCAATAAAATAATTCCTATATGGTGTAACATGAAAAAAAGCCCTTGAATCTAAAACCCAAGACTCAACAATATTGTCAATGGAGAATTAATGCATCCTAACAAACATTACCTATTTTAAAATTCACATCCTTAGTGTCTTCTTGATTTTAATTCTTATTCTAAAGATACCAACAATCCTTCTTCACATACACAAGCTTTCCATAGTGGCAGCATGCCATCCTTTTATTTGATTTTGACCTTCTAGGACCATTGGACTCTCCACACTTTCCTTTTCCTCTGAAATTTTGTCTCCCTATACTCTCCATTACCAAAACATCACTTTAAGTAAAATTTTCCCTAGAGCCTTTCTATC
The DNA here is from genome assembly GCA_037957365.1 of Torreya grandis. Lineage (NCBI taxonomy): Eukaryota > Viridiplantae > Streptophyta > Pinopsida > Cupressales > Taxaceae > Torreya > Torreya grandis. The sequence goes on from JARHVA010003104.1 coordinate 1,254,460, forward strand.
ACATTTCCTTGCTATGGATTACTCCTACAACATCATCAAACTTCAACTTGGTATTATTGGGGAATGAGTTGCTCATAACCATTACTAGGTTGTTCCGACTCTCTATAAGGAAAAAAAAATAAGTAGAGCCCTAACTTCATGATGAAACTAAATTTTTATAGAGTTTAACATACTCAAAACCATATTAAATTCATTCAAATGATCAGTAACTAAACTATTTTTAGACATCTTCATATTAAATAGACTTTTTTATTACACGTATTTTATTATAAGTAGAGGGTTTCTCATATAACTTCCCTAAAAATTTCATGAGACCTTATGTGGTCTTATCCTATGATATATTAAATATAACCAAATACGCAAGGGATAATATGATGGCCCTAAATGATTTCCTATCAATCATCTCCAACAAGCCTCATCTTTCATACCCATTGGTTGCTTTAATTTTCATCTCAGTGGAGCATAGAGGTCCTTATGATAGAAGTAATCCTCCATCCTCATATTACATAGACCAAAGTTCTATCCATTGAAAATTTCAACCTTTAATATATTATAATCAACCATAGCTCTCACTTAAACTAATAACCCTTCTTGTGATTCAACACTTCAACAAATACAAACTGAAGCTCTGATATCAATTGTTAGGAATGAAAAGAAACTAATGCTAAATAATTTCATAGAATTGTAATAGTAAGAGATATGAATAGAAATTTAAAAATTACAAAAAAAGAAGATAAGATTTAACATGGTTCACCTAATATGGGCTAAATACACCAAGAAATACTTGCTCATATTTTATTATAAACCACAAGAGTACAATCCACTCTCAAATCAGTCTTCTCACAATCATAATGCATAAATATAATTTAGAGATACACTCTACTTCCTAAATTCACACACTCTATTATCCCTTATCTAACTTAGATCATCTGGTGTATTACCTATTATATGTCCATCTATAATACATCAACATAGTGGTTTTATAAAACAATGGGTACCAAAACCATGGGCCAAGTCAACCCATAACAGTTCCCCATTAAGGGGGTCTAGTAAATTTTTTGGGGGCTACCACCCTTGAACCTCATTTATCAAGGGATACCACCCCTGAACCCCTTCTTAGGGCCCATCCCAACCCCAAATCTTGGTAAGAATACATAAAAAGTATACAATACATTTTAATGTATAGTATTCGAAATACATTGTAATGTGGAAATAGACTCCATAATGTAACACGCTTGTCTTGGATATCACCAATTTGACACTAATGAATAAAGGAGGATCATCCATACAAAGAATAATCTCTTCAAGTATCATAGAAGTGATGGGAAATTTGAGGGAAAGAGAAGTTTCCATTGTCTCATCAACATGTATGGATAGCTCTTTTCATTGTTAAAATATGATATATTCATATTTAGATAAGGTTTCTTTTCATCCTACTAAGGGAGGATGAGGGATGTTCATTTCAAACAAAAACTACATAAGATGGTTACAATGATGCAAAGAGGTACTCATAATCTCAAGAAATGGGATTTGGGATAGGAGATTGGTAATCTCCATGATTTGATCCCACTCATGATAACCCCTGAGAATATTGTTAGAAAGAGGTGCATAGTGTTGAAGGATATCCTTGGAAGGAGATAAAATGAATTGGATTTTTTTTTGATAAGAGGTATAAGGTTTAGTGAGAGGACAAGTTGGTAGATTATGTTGAGAAGATGAAGTAGTTGATAGAGGTTCATTTTGAGAATTGCTATAAGAAGTGTTGATAGAATCTTGAGTATCATTAGTGTTAGGTAAAGAAGATGGAGGGATGGTAAAAATAGTATGTGAAGTGTTATCTAAGGGAAGAGATGGAATTTTTTCATCAAATTTTATAAGGTCATCTTGCCCCAACTCAATTAAGTGAGTTGGAGAAGAATCTTGGATAACATAATATATGTGATATAATGGAGGTGTGTAGATAGGTTTAGGATCAATGAAAGCAACCGCCCTTTGCATATTATTCATATTAATGACATTATCTTTAGGATTTGAGTCAATATGACTATCAATATTATTAGTATAAGGGGTGGGCTTGTCTTGGGTATCTTGGTGATTTGGAAGAGAATCTTTATAGATGGCCAAATGAGCATTAGCTTGATTCAAAGTTTGAGATTTAGTATTTGTTTCAAGGGATTTGAAATCAATGTCATAGGCTTGTTGAAATTTCCAAATGATATAATAATGGTCAAAATTGGGACCAAGAATAAAATCCATAGCCAAATTATGAAGTTGCCTACAGGTCTCATGAGAATGAACCCAACTAGCATGAAACCAACAAAATTTATTAGGATCATGCCAAGATTTCATAGGATGAATGAGATCAAGTTCTCATGGTAGAGTTTTGGGTAGGCATTTTAGTAATTCTAATGAGGATAAAGGTTTGTGAACATTGATGTTATTAGATGAAGATAAATGAGGATTGTTAAATTGGTTAGAAGGGGGAGCTGGTTCTAAATATTGGTTAGGAATAACATCTTGAATAGTGTAAATGGTGTCATAAGATTCCTTGACACCATCATTGGTAGCATGATGATTCTTATTCTTGAGCAATATACAAGTACATATAGAAGGTTGAGATGGCTCGAATTGATGCATAAGGAAATCTTGACATTTAGATTGGTTAATAGTCTCCTCCAAAGTATGTGGAGAGAGACTTTAGACATGATATTGCAACTTGGGAAAAAAAGCATGGTAAAGATATGGAAATGGTTATCGTCAGCCATGTTATGTTCATATTTGTTGGACAATGTCTTCCATAATTTAATGAAATCCTAGGTAGTTTTAGTTTCAAGTTTATTACAATTGATAAAATGGGCCAATGTATTCTCAAGAAGATCACTAGTTTGAAACTCTTGAATGAGAGCATTTACTAAATCTTACAAACTAGTAATATAATGAGTTTTAATTTAGTTGTACCAATCTAAAGCATCATCCATAAGAATTTTAGCTAATACCTTGGTATTATTAAAGGTATTTAATTTGATCTAGTCTTTATATAAATTTCCATATGTTTTTAGATGAAGAGTAGGATCATTTGACCCATTATAAGAAATGGTAGGGGTGCTACCTCTTATATTGATATAAGAAATTTTAGATGTAAGAGGCTCATTTTGAAGAAGCTTTATTATCTTGTTGACAAGAGGAGGTTAAGGGATAAGATTACCATGGGAATCTTGAAGAGGAGGTGGGTGAACATTTTGATTATGCATGCCCCATGGCATCTTTTGAGGGTGGGTTTGAAGATGAATAAGGTGGTTTTGCATTTACATCATTTGATTTTCATTATTAGTTTGAAAAACATTCATTTGATTAAGAATTTTTAATAGGATTTGATGGGTTTGAGTAACATTATTGGCATTATTTGAAGTATTAAAATTGGTATTAGTGGCTTGGGTACCAATATGGGTGTTAATAGGATCTTGAGAAGAGTTATTGGAATATGAGGCACTATTGGAAAAATTTGCTTGTGTGGAAAAATATGGACTAGTAAAGGGATGCAAAGAGGAATCACTAGAGGCATGCTTATCATGGGTAGAAAAAGATGCACTAGTGAAAGAATTAAGGAGAGTGGGTCTTGGAAGAGGCCTAATAGATGTAGGACCTACCATGTTAATAGAAATACTAGGCATGGAGGTAGAAAAATTCAAAGAAAAATAAGTCATGGTATGATAAGGGGTTAAAATAGAGGGAAGAAGTTAAGAAGTAAAGAAGATAGTATACATAAATATATGTGATAACATGGGAGAAGGTGAATGAATATTCTCAAATTGACCACTAATCATGAGATAATAAATGGTAAAAGGGTCCTTTCCTTGATGTTGAGGAAATTTAGAGATAAATAAAATCATTTCAAGTGTATACTCTAATTCAAGTTTATCTTCAAGTGAGAAGAGAGGATTATGAAGCAAAGAGGAATGAGGAGGGGTCCCATAGTTTGTAGTGTAAATGGCTATATGAACATTACTTTCATCTAAGAGAGGAGCCATAATCTACTTATGGTAGACCATATGAGGATTGTCAAGACTCATCATATCCGTTGAATTCAACTTAGTGTTGTCTTCCAATAGAAAGTTAATGATGAAGGAGAAGGACTAGATAAGGTAAATGTGATTTAAAATTAAGGAAATAAAAAGGGACATATAAGATTATAGAGTCAATTGGGTTAACTTGGTACTAAAAATAGGGTCTAAAAACTAAGAAAACAAAGATATAGAGTTGATAGGGTTGACCTAGTATTATAAAGTAGGATATAAAATAGGTAGATAAGGATACAAAGTTGAAACACTCAACTTAGTACTATATTCTAATGGGAAAAAAAGAATATTATGTTAATAGGGTTGACTAAATACTGTAGGCAGGGGAAATAGATAGCTTTTAAGAGACTGTGTTAAATATAATGATAGGATATTAAAACAAGAAAAAAAATTCAAGTACTTTTGAAATTAAGAAATTAAAAAGAAACACACAATCAATTGGGTTAATGAGGATGATCCAATTGCATCACACAACACAAAACCTTACACCAACACTGGCTAATGTTAGTTTTTGCAATATAAGATACAATTATCAAAGAGAAAGAAGTCAACTTGGAAAGTAAATGCTAACTAAGAGGTCATCATAAATGTTGTTAAATTATAAAGTCTTAATTTAGATAGGGAAGTTGGTTATAAGTAAGGAACTAGAAATTAATCTATGGATGGTTTCAAGATGTTTAGGCTAAAAGGGATCTATGTTGCCAATGGTATTGGCTTGGGATTGGGGCCTAGCCCCTCACTTCACAATCCCATAGTGATATGGATGTTGGGAGATTTGTAAATATATACCATTAGCCACATGTTTATACTTGTCCATAAAACCAAATAGGCTTCCTCCTTGGTGATGAAAACCAATTAGGTAGGCATTGGGTAGACAAATGTTTAAATGTATTTTGAAATTATGTATTTGGTAGTATGTACAAGAAAGACAAAAATAGTGCAACTAAATGGTATATTGAAAAACCACCTAGTTACACTATGTGATCTATTCTAAGAAAGCAAGAAATTAAAAGTGAAAGTGTGAAGTAATTACTATCATATAGATGTTAATTCCAACTTTGAAACATAATATAGTGTTAGTTTAGATGATAGTGTATGTAGACATTATATTATAGATTTGATAGTGTCATTACTTTACTACTGAAGCAAGGGATTATTAAGAACTATGTTGGTAGTGTTGACCTAGTCTTTTAGATAGAAAATAACATACAAAACTAGGTCGACCTAGTTTATTGTATAAGGGAAATTTTAAAGACTAAAAAATATGAAAAATAGAACTGTAATGAATAATAGAAATGATAGAGAAAGATAGAAATAAACCTTGGTGGGTTGGAAGATGCAGAGGAAAGTGATATTATTGTTTAAGTGCCTTAATTTTTACTTACAAATTCTTCTATGTTGACTGGATCAACATAGTTATGCAATTCCCTATTTGGTAAATCTTGTGGAGATGACTATATTGGCCTAGGAGACCTAATTATTTTTCATGAAGTCTAGAAGATGACTATACTAGCTTGGTTAATGTAGTATGTTTTTTGGAAACTTCTAAGTGTACTATGTTAACCTATTTAACCCATTAGCCTTTCTCCAAGTGAAAACATGTACTATGTCAACCTATTTGACCTAATAACCTATATCTGATGAAGACCTATACAAAAAAAAAATAGCCATTTTGATGTAATTATGTGTTAAACCTATACATAGAAGTTAGAAAGTATATCGGCCCTATTGACCTAGTATCAAAAATATAAACAAATAGTAAATAAAATGACAAAGTAATGAAAAACATGAAATAAAACCTACAAGGGTTAGATTCACATTGGGTTCACTATAATGTATGTAATCAAAAATACATCATGTTTATAAATCAATCCTAAGTCAGAGAAGATAGATCATACTTACACTTCTGATTGGGGATACATTAGATAATTAGGAACATGACCAATATGTGGATCCACTATACCCAATTAGGGGATCTCTTATCACAAAAATAATACTAGGGAGGGTTCCAAATCCTCCAATTAATCACAATAAATTAATAACCCACACCAATGCCTATGTTTTGATATTCACTGAATTAATAACAAGTAAAGTCTAATCCTATGATCACCAAATCTTATGGTATAAAGTGGGGGTAAGAAAAAATAAAATTAAACATGCATAGAAGACATATACTTGTGTCAATGTATATAGAATCTTAATGCATGGAAGAGAAGTAAAAATGTATATTTATCTACTCTTACAAAATAAGAACAAAGTTGGGAATACTTACATTTGAAGAAGAACCCATCAAGCCTCAATATCTTCCTCGGCTAAGGTGCTTTGTAAGAGGTTGTTGTGGTATATAAAGATGACAAGGATAAATCAACTCTAGGCTACACAACCTATCAATGCATCTAAAAGACTTATTGATAAGACAAGATACATATCTCCAAATAAATTATGAAACCCTAAGCTTGTTCCTCAAGTAGAACTGTGGATAAGCAGATGTGTAATACCTCTTACTTCATCTCTTCTCTAAATAATAGAGAAATGATCTTATATATAGGTGAATTTAACATTAATTCCTTTTGAATGTCTTGGATGATGGGGTTAGCCTAGTCAACCTAGTACTATTATGGAAAAACATTCACTAGGTCATGGGCTGTCGGCCAAGAGCTGACCTAGACCCTAAATGAATATCACCCATAAGATTATAGAGTTGACCTAGTGCTATAAATCGCCAGAAGGGGTTTTAGGCTAAGAAAAGGGGGGGAAAGGTGGGAAATTATTGATGAGTGTAAAATAGACAAGAAAAATCTTAGGGTAATGGTTTGTAGGAGACAAGTGTGTGGAAAGCAAGTGGCAAAATGGATAACAATCTTGTAAAGCATCAATGTTCTACCCACCCCTTTTTTGATATACCCTTTAAGGCATGCACTTAGAGAGATTGAGACTTGATGGGTTCTTATTAGATAAAGAGTGTTAGTAATTGATAAAATTTTGAAAATATTATGTTTATATAACATCCTCTAAAATAAAGTACAAACCATTACCCCAAACCCAACTATAAAATAGATGTTGGGGTAGAATGAGCTAGGTGAAAGAAGAGGTTGATGGATGAAAAAATTAAAAGAGTATGGATTTTAAATAAATATAGACAAATTGGTTAGAGGAAAAGGCCTTAATCAACTAATAATAGAGATATAATTGAGGATTATAGTATACCAAGTGGAAAAATAGAGGGTACTACAATCAGACTAGTACGCCTTAGTCATGCACTTTCTACACTATGGAAATTCACCCTAGGACTCAACCACATACAAAGGAAGATCCCTCTAGTTTAATTTTAAACAATATATGATAAAAAGGGAGTTATCTTTATAAAAAATCATGAAGGTATATACCTCTGATTTTATCACTAAAAGAGGCCAAAGAGATAATGGAAAGTTTCCATGAAAGACTAGGAGCTGGCAACCCTGCAACAAATGCCATGGCCCATAAAATTATTTGGACAAGATACTACTAACCCAAATTATTTAAAGGTTCTTCATGCCCATTCTTGCTTCTACCATAAGTGTTAAACCTTTACTAAGAGAGAGACACATACAACAATGTCATTACAACCCATTATAGAGTTCGTACCATTTTCACAATGGGGACTAGATTTTATGGGGGTTATCAACCTCAATATTTCAATTGGTCATAAGCTCATTCTTATAGGCATGGATTATTACACCAAATGGTTGAAGGCAGTTGCAACCAAAATAATCACTACTATCAAAGTCATCAAGTTCATTGAGAAAACCATAACCACCCATTTTGGGGTCCCTATTTCTTTAGTATTTGTTAATGGTCTTGCCTTTCAATTTGTAGAATTTATATAATGGGCCTATGATAATAAGGTCATGCTAAAGTTATCATCTAATTAATACCTCAAGGTAATGTATTGGTAGAGTCCACTAACAAGAATTTGATTGACACCATCAAGAAATTAGATAAAGAAAAACATTGAGAATGAAACTCATTGATAAAGTTCACCCTATGTATAGACCACAATAGGTATAAACAAGCCCTCAAAATTTCTCTTTTCCTTCTAGTTTATATATTGAATCCAATCATGTCAATCATACTCAATCTAAAAACTTATAAGTTTATGCAATAATTCATGGAACCAAATGATGAGGTAAATTATAGACTCCTTGACGTAATTCAGTGAGAGGAATCCTAGGATGTATCTCCATTGAGCTTTAGCAAAAATCAAGATACAGTCAAAAGGTAGCCTGATAAGAGGGCAAGGCTAAAGACCTTCAAAATATTTGACTAATCCTAATGTGAGATGAGGCTCACAAAAATAAAGGCCAACATTTAAAATTTGATCCCCTCTAGATTGACACATATGAAAAAGCCAAAATCCTAGGCCAAAATGCCTTTTATCTCAAAGATATCAATTGAAACAAGATACCACTTAGAGTAAATAGGCAATTCCAAAGTCACTATTTCTTAGTTGTCCCTTTCAGTGTAATTTTTGAGTAATTTGAGTAGAGGTAGTAATGCATATATTAGGTAAATTTTCTTTCATTGTGTCTTTACTTTCATTGTGTGTTTGTTTTTGATGTTTCCTTTTATTTTGTTTTATGTTTTTCCCTTCCAACTCCCTCTTTATTTTATGATGTTCCTTTGACACCTGAACCTATTATAAGTTACTCCAGGTGAAGGCCAAAGCCCAAAAATATTATTGAAAAGTAGGAAGACCCAAGTTGAAACCTTAATATAAGCAATTTTGGGATGGTAATTGAAAATTTTGACATTCTATATCAAAGAGGCTAATGACTATAATAGAAATAGGTGGGTTTTAGAATATCCCACATCTAAATAGATCTGTTGAGCTACACTTAAAATAATGTCTCAAGAAAATACTAGATTATTTGAGCTAATCAAAGACTAGTTGTATATTTATAAATTCATCATCATCAATTCATCCTTGGCTTGGTCTTTAACCCTTAATAGATAAGACTAATAAATGATAATATTTCATTCAAAATCTTGGAAAATAAAAAAGAAAGCATGGAGAATCTAAATTTTGAGTCTACCTTGAAAGGTCTATATAGGCAATATCCACCATAGGATTTTTAGCCTAGTTGTAGTGGATTAAGGCCATGAATGGGACTAAAAAGATATCTATCAAGGTTATGGACACCCATTTGGTAGCATAGCAATTCCCCATCCATTTACACTCTAAGACATCAAGCCATCAATGCCCCAAATGAAGCCTGATAACCATTCCAACCTTGAATACTTGAATAAAATTTGGGAGTAAATAGAAAATGAAAATCACTTATTACACACACTAGTGGCTATTTATAAGTTGGAAGATCAGTGTGCCACTTGTTATTATGAGACTTTAGTACCTCATCTTTTCTATGGTGAATAAATCCCCCTCTTACAATCTCTATGTTGAGCAAGGAGAGGATAATAAATTGGTCAAGTTCTAAATGATTGTCATAACTTTCCCCATGGAAGTCACCATTTTTTTTGGCCAACACACACCCTTTTCTTGGAAATGGGGGACCCCTATAAAAATATAATGAACCAGAGCTTCAATATCATTTATTTTTTTGGTCACTTTTGCCTAATCAATTATTTGGAATATATGCTACCCATATTTCCCCAAGTATTAACAAGCCAAATTTATTTTATGACTAAGGAATGATTATTATTTTATGAATCATGACACTAACATTGTAGGTTAGCTTTTGATAGAATTCTTAGAGTCTCATTCCTTTCCTAAAGAAAAAGAATCCTTGCCCTTTACATCAAATCAATGTCTTAGTAAGGGAAAAGTAAGTATTAAATGAATTACGTATCTTTTCATTTCTTACTTTGTGCTTTTCTATGCATTTTATAGAGGGGAGAGCCCAACCAAATGATAAGGAACCACTTTTCCAAGGTATTAGAGTGGATAGTACTCAAACCTATGAGATATGTCAGAGCCCAAGAGGACATGATTGAATAAGAAGTAACCAAGTTTCCAAGGTATTAGAGTGGCTAGTCCCCAAACTTATTAAATATGTTAGAGCCTAGGAGGGTCCGACTAAATGAGAATGAACCATGTCACCAAAGTATTCGAGTGGATAGTTCCTAAACCTATTAGAAATATTAGATCCTTAAAGGGTCTGACCAAATGGGAAAGTACCACATTAGTAAGCTTTTAGAATGACCAGTCCTTAAACCTATCATAAATCTCAAAGCTCAGGAGAACTTGAGAGAATGGGAAGGTACAACATCATGAAGGTGTTAGAATGGCTAGTCCCTAGACCTATCAAAGATGATAGAGTCTAAGAGATATTGACCAAATTGGAAACTGCCCAATTGCCAAGGTGTTAGAATGGATAGTTCTCAAAATTGTTAGAGATGTTAGATTCCAAGAGAGCCTGATTAAATGAGAAAGTGCCACATTTTAAAGGTGTCAAAGTGGCCAATCCTTGGACTTGTTAAAGATGTCAGATCGTGGGAAAGCTTGGTTTAATCAAAAGGTGCCACATCACTAAGGTGTTAGAGTGGCTAGTCCTCAGACCTATTAGATATGTCAGAGCCTGGGAGGGCCTGACTAAATGGGAAGGTGTCATGTCACCCAAGTGTTAAAGTAGCTAGTCCCTAGACCTATCAAATATGTTAGATCCTAGGATGGATTGATTTAATGAGAAAGTGCCATGTTACCAACGTGATAAAATGGCCAATCTCTTGACCTATCAAATATGCCAAATCTTAAGAGATCCCAACTAAATGAGAAGTCAATACATTGCCAAGGTGTCAAAGTGGCTAGTCCTCAAACTTGTTAGAGATGTTAAAGCCTAGGAGAGCTTAGACACATAAGAGTGTGCCACATTAACCAAGTGTTAGAATGTCTAGTCCCTAAATCTATTAGATATGTTAGAGCTTAGGAGATCCCAACCAAATTAGAAAGTGCCATGTCACCTAATAAGGCAGATGGACTACAAGCTACCTAAGGCCCTAGGAAGGTCATAATAAGGTATAAATAAGGATAGAGAATTAATTAGTATGAAGTCATTCTTAAGTATTGATTATTAGTAAGAGGACCAATGATCAAAAGATACATGTCAAAAAGTGGGATTTAATCAAGAAGCCTCTAAGAGACGTGACCACATGCCTACCATTCACTTGACATTAATAAAATAAGAAGTTAGGCCCAATTAGATAGTTTTAAAACATTTCCATCCCCATTGTTTTATTTGGATGGTGGCATAGGATCATGGGCTCCAAATTCAACTCTAGATATATAACTAAAGAGATAAAATCCAAACATCAACTCAAATTTTAATTCACAACAAGTGAGCTATCAAATTTCATTAATATAGGGGGTTGTATGCATTTTTATATAAAATCCTAATGAAGGATCACTAACGGTTACCACTACTACCTTTAAGAACACCCTAACTAATATCTCTCCAATTATCATAGAACACCCCTGTATTTTATGCCTTCAATCTCAGAGCTTCCCTATTACCCTTTATCCTAGTACAATGCCACATCCTCCTCAAACCCAAAGTCTAAACTTGATTATTGAGATACCATGTTCTTATATTGATTGATCAAGTTCAAGCACTATAATGACTTATTCAAAGAGGTTTATTAAGTCCCCAAGGATTTAGTCTTAGTCAACAACCAATAGGTAGTGTTTGAGGATGCCCTTCCATCCTATAAGAAGTACAAAATTCATAGAGCTACTACCAAGATAAAGGCATTCTCATGCACTAAAGTTTTCAATAAACTTCTTCACAATGCCATCCACATGCTATATGGATTCCATGACTGGGTATGTTTACCTAAATCTAGCACAATATTGTCAATATTTCTAGGAATGCCTTCAAGGCATACTGCTTCCTCCCAACCTTGAATTTCTCATATGATGTGGAAGAAGTGATGGTTGGATGGGAACCTACCAAATATATGACATCCTCCATGACTAGGTTGAAAACCCAAATGTTAAATGCTTTTATAAGGAATATATCAATGCGTACATAATTTGTACCTTCTAAGAAGAAATTTGGGTAGGCATGATCTTTCTAAACTAATTGTTTGGGGCCTAAGACTTCCTACACATGAATGAGCTATGGGTTCCTCTCTTTCATATGATCATCACATGCTCATAAGTCCTAGACATGGGAGGGTTTATCAAATTTAATTTGGTCAATTCCATCATATATGTTTTATTTGAGAATAATTTATATATGATAAGCTACTTTTTTATTATAATCTACTGGAGGCTCTCTTTCAAGCCTTTGGATTTTCATACATGGGTTCTTGGGGAATTATTGGTCCATGTTGTCTTCTACAAGATGCATGGACACCATTTCCACAACCAAATCTAGGACATATGCAAGTATTTATACCTAGTGGTATATCAAATAATCAATAAGGTCCTAATGTCTTAACTATCAAAGGTAATCAACGATTCCATCATCACCATTAGGGACTATTGGCTTTATCAGGATGGCACAATGATCTAGTTTATGAGTTTCTTCAAGGATCCCCTCTATCTAACATTAATCATTCTAGATAGTCTATGAGAGTAGGATATTACCTGTTATCTAGTGAAGGGCATCTTTAGGTTCTACATCCAACATTAGTAGAAGGCATGCCTTCTAATTTCAATCATAACTCGGTACCACTTCTACAAGGCCATCCCTGTAATTAATAATATGGTGGCTAGGAAAGACTCCTTTACCATAGAAAAAATTAAGCTCTGGTATTAGGATCCCAAGGGAATAATTATAGATCACTTGGCATGGTATTCAACCTACCTTAATGTCAACTATGGTCATCAGGCAGAGGATGATGACAAGATCCACTTAGATGCTACGAATGACCAAGAGGTGTTATCCTAAATCATGGCAAAGAAGAATAATAAGAAAGGGAAGAAAGTTTAGGTGGGCCCATCTGTTCCTCCTCTAACTCCTTCTTGATGTGTAAAGGACCTAACTCTGATAGTTTTTACTATCTCCTAGAGGATCTTGTAAGTCAGTTTTTTACCTTCTCTTCCTCATGCTCTAGGTCTATCTCTTCTTCTTCCACCATCTTTTTCTCCTCACACATCAAATCTTCCTTTGCCTCTTCTAGTCCTTCTTCACACCCTACTTTCACCTCCACCTCCTCTATTATATTTAGTAGTCTATCCATGATAGATATAGATGTAATTTACTTGATGCAAGGTAACCTAATCATTTCTAACTCAACCATTAACACCTCAACCTTAGGCTGCATAGAGCTTTAGGTTTGATATGATTGGTAGCTTAAGGGAGAGCTCAGAGTAAGGATTTAAATAGACACCCATCTAGGTTCCCCTTCTCATACCTCTAACTTCTCTCATTTCCCTTCTACCCCTCACTCTCACCAATTTTTAACTCCTTGTCTTGATACACTCTAGTTCCACTCTACTCCCACAAACTACTGAAGTGATGTCTCTTCTTTTCCCCATTACACCCTGTCTATCATTCACCCAAGTAACTTTACCCTCAGTCCTCTTGAGTATCTTTGCCTATTTGTTCCCCTTTACTCCACCTATCTCACAACTTGAACTCCTTTTGGTGCCTTCTTTAGGTGTGCCTTTATCAATGAGCATACATATGAATATTGAGATCATACCATTTGTATAATGAACCCTCTTGGTTCCCACTCTATTTAGCTCAATGCTTCCCTCATTAGATTTGATTTCTCCACCATCATGCCCTATGTCTCCTATTATCTTGGCCAATCTATATATCTTAACATTTAGATTTGACTTGGGTAAGAGGCCAAAGAAGAAGTAAAAGAAAACTCACATTCTATCACCAACTTGAAGGCCTTATGCTTTGAGTCAACCTCCTTTATAGTCCTCAGCATTTCCTTCACCCCCAATCACATCACCTCAATGCCTAGCTCCCCATCCCCCTCTTTCCATTACACAATGAGCCATGGGACTTGAATTCAACTATCCAATCTATTCCCTACTATTTAACAACGCTTTCCCAAGGGAAATTCCTCCTGATGTGAGCTTAACTCAAGAATAGTGTTAGGCACAAATGTTTACCTAGGGATCCCCTTTCATTATCCCTCCTTTTACTCCCATGCCCCCTTCACCTCCATTGATTTCCTAATTCACTCCCTCCACTTCCTCCATCTCCCCTTTACCTCTCCTCCACCCCTCACCACCATTTCAAACACCCCTCACACACCTCCCACAAACTAAGGAATGGTACTAAGTTCATAAGTCCTAGATATGAATACCCAAGGTGAATTAGACATGTAATGAAACTTTTACTAAGCCTCTAGAAGCATGAAGAGGATATTGATGTAGAGGTTTATCTAGGAGGAAAACTTGGTGGTTTAGTATACCCATCAAGATATCTTCTCCCTCACCAAGGTGAAGACTTACACTAGGGAATAAATGATGGCTAAGGACCCACTATCTATTGTCTAGTTGACTAATAATATGTTTGAAATGTTCCTCAAGGGCATGTAGAGCTAGGTTAGAACTTTAGAAGCCCAAGTGAACATCACTTTTCTCATTATGTTGAATTTGCATGTCAAGGAAACCCTCTTACTACTCTTTTTAGTTCTTAAGAAAGTAGTGGAGACTTTGGTTGAGACCAATGTACTTATCTAGTGAGCCCAATCCTACATGGAGAGGATTATAAAGATTGACAAAAAGTGTAGGAAGATAAAAGTGGTTATCAACAAAGGGATATTCCTAGTGCTAAAAATAATGTTGACTTTAGAATTTGGGCTATAATATACATATGTTAGGAACAAGAGGGTTACAATGGAGGAATTTTTTGTCATGGATCACACTGTAATGAGACCTTTGGAAGAGAACAAGAAGAAGATATTGACTTACTTAAAATAGGTCAATATCTCTATGTTACTCCACCTAGATATCGCCTTGATCTATTGAAGGAAATTTGGAGTCTACCTAGGTCAATTCAACTAGGTCATGAGGGAGAAGGTCACCAAAGAAAACCAATAAAGGGCTTGGGTGGTGTTGGATCTATCAATGTAGTATATGGTAAGCATCAACTAGGTCTCTAGGTTCCAAGTGTTAATGGAATAAATTAGGATCTAGACCTTCTCATTTTCATCTTCATGTCAATTAGATGGTTCCCTAAAGATATGTTGTGGGTTTGAAGGGATTTTATTATTTTAAATTTTGAATTATGGTTATAACTATAATGATGGTCATCATGGCCTAGGATGGCATCCTCATGCTATTTAAAGGTGATCCCTATCCTTATTTATTTAAGGAAGAACCATATTATAAGATAGTATTGAATAAAAATTTCTCAAAAGCATTGTTTGATTATATCCAAGATTTCACCTACTTTTTCCTTCATCTATCTAGACTATAAAGTCAGCCCAGATTGATTATTGTAACAACACTTACTTCATTTAATGAATACAATCTTTGTTTTCTATAAAGAGTTTGTTATATGTTTCAATTCTCCTTTATCCTCATCTTTGAATGACTATCAATTCTAGGTTAATCATATTAATACTTTATTACTTTATGTGTGTTATGTCTATAATGTGATTAGTTATTATAGTCATTGTGTGATTTTTTTTTTTTTAATAGTACTAATAATTTGTATGTTATTTTACAAATTGTCATATGGTATTTATGTGTATTCTACTATAAGCTCCTAGTACTCAAATTTAGTAAGATCTCATATTGAAGGTACACTCCTAGACCCCTCAGACTCTTCCCACTGTATGTTCTTGAAGGTAGAAATTTAGTGAAACTTAGTCTACAATGGTATAATTGTGGAAGATTCACTTGGTTTAATGATAAATGCATTTATTTCATTATAGATATGGAGGATCCCTTTTATACCTTACCCTTCCCTCTCTTTTTTTTTTAATATTTAAAATTGAACTATTCTTTCCTTTTGTATTTCTAAATATAAAGCATAATACTCAAATTTTCATAGATATTTGACCTGTGTGTATGAACTTTAGATTGAACTTTCATTGGTGATAGTGCATCTCTTAGAGACTATTCACACAGACTCCATTTGTGAATTTAAATACATGAATTCATGTCATAAGTTGATCCCATATCAGTCCTAAAATGGACCATGAAAATCAATAGTCATCCGCACCTCCCCATTTTATGGAATGCCCAATCTCATGGGCATTTCATGAACATAGGAGGATATTAGAGAAAAAACATATAGTATCATAATTTTTAAGAAGAAAAAGTAATAAATAGACATACCTTATTGATTTGGGTGTAATTTTAGTCATATGCTATCAATATGGATCTAAACCCTTTCTACTCCTTGATCATCATGTTGAGCCAAGAGGGCTCCCAAGGTGAATTGTGTCACTGAGATGTAAATTAGTAGAGGTTCCCCTAGAGTAGGTGGAAATAACATTAGTGGACTTGAAAGATATTGTTTAAATTATTCAAAATCCTATTAAAATTATTCATTCCAATGAAATACAATGTATTTTTTTAGTAGATACATGAATAGTTGACATATATCTTTAAGTTGTGAGATTAATTTTCTATTTGCTTGTATTTTTCCTTGTTAAAAGGGTAATTGCTTGAGATTTTGACATGGAAGAATTTATATTATGTCTTTGAATTTTTATAGATCAATTTAAATGCCTCTTATAGATATGATAAATCCCAATATTTTTCCTAATGTGACACCAAAAGCACACTCTTTAGGATTTAGGTGAACCATGTGTTTTATTAGTATTTAAAAAATTATTCATAAAATAGAGGGACGTTCTGATCTAGTTTTCAATTTACCCAATATGTCATTTGTGTGATCCTCAATGATATCATGAAACATATCATGGAAGATAAAAATCATGACACTTTGATAGATTATACTAGAAAATTTCAAGCCAAAAGACATGATTTGGTAGTAAAGCTTTCCCTAGGGTGTAGTTAATGTTATTTTGTGTTGATCCTTAGTTATGATTTTAATATTATTATATCCTAAGAAACCATCCAAGAGAGATTAAATTTCATTTCCTATTACTAATTTGGTGATCATGTCAATATTGGATAAATAAAACTCTTTTTTTGGGCATGCCTTATTTATCTCACATAAATTTGTGCACACTTAAATACATGTTGGTTTCTTGTTGACATGAACAATGTTGGATATCCATTTGAAATAGTTTATTGGTCATATAAACCAAACATAAAAAATATTTTTTTAGTTCCTATTTTATGGTAAGGACAATTTGGGATGTATATTTATTATATTTTATTTTAATAGTTTAGAACCTACATGTAAAACAAGGTGATGCTACCAAAATTTCTTGACCTAATTTATGCATACCATTATATTACTAAAAAAATATATCTTTACATTATTTTAGTAGGGAAACCATAATTTATTGTTCCTCAGAATTGAGAGTAGCCCTAAGGTATAATGATCTTAGCATTCTCCTATGTTCCAATGTTGACATCAATAGTTTCTTCAACAAGCAATTTAGAGTTATCTTACAACTATGCCAATTTATGAGGAAGGTTGAGTTCCTTATTTATTAGTGCCTCAGAAGGGTTTCCATGAATATAATCCTCTTTATTTTTATTTTTTTTGGTCTAGTAGTGCCTCAAAGAGGTTTTGACTAGGGCACTTCAATTTTTTATTTTTATTTTTAGATTTATTCTGACTAAGGAACTCTTCCAACTCCCCAAAATATGTTGATGTGTCTAGGATGATTTAAAAACCCTTTTTATGATCCCTTGGTGGGATTCAATATCTAAGTCCCATGAATATGGTGATAACTTCATATTTTTTAAAGAAATAAATTAGTATGTGATTTTTTCGATCCTAGTCAATAAGTTCAAGGTATTTGAGGTCAAGGTTAATGGTGAGGATAACAATTTCATTGAAAATATTTGTGGTGACAAGATATTCATATAGACTACAAGAGGTACCTATTTTTATGTGATAACAAGATTCTTTAGAAATCATGTAAGTATCACCAACATCCTCATACTAATCACTAGGTGGTTAGTATCTAATGCCATGATCTTTTTTATTTGTGTGAACATGTATAGGTTCTAGGATTCCCTATTCATCATGGAATTATAAGTTTCATTATTATTTCATGATTTGAAACTATTATTTTATATAATATACTCCTTAATTTAAACACATGGTACGAGGCCATCATCATATAGCTAGGATTCATTAGAGATATCAAATGTTTCATATAAAAGGAAGCCTAATTAAATAAAAGTGGTTGTGCTAAAATGATAGAAGATTAGTTTTGTGTACTTATTTATGTTGGGCTTTCCATGTATTGAAGGAGAAATAATGAGTTTATCCACATGGAAATAATCTTTGATTTCATATTATCCATAGCTTATGTTAAGGATCCTAAAATGAGATTTAGAAGGTGTATCTTTGTGTAGATGAGAGGTTATTTAAATTTATGTAAGATGAAGTCTTTGTAAATTATTATGATGTATATCCATCCATTTTAGAAGCATTTTTAGTGATAAGATAATAATTGGTTTTATTATATTTCTCATCTAACATTAGACAATATTGAAAGAGTCCAGGATCACTAGGGATAGTCACTTCCATTCCTAAAGGTGTAAATTTGATGCATTGATGGAAAGTGGATGTGATGGATTGCATAGCATGAATACATTGTAACTAATAAGGATGTTATAAAGGAGGTCAAGTTCAATGACATGGAGTAAGGTTTGTTACTTGACAATCTCAACCATGATAAGAAGATATATAGTGTATTTTTATTCTCTTAAAACATTATAATAGGATTTGATGGTGATGGTATTTGGACTCAATGTTTATTTAGAAAAACCAAGATGTTTGAATAATGTCAAGGTGTGAAATTCAAGATAGATCCATTATCTATAATCTCTCTTTTCACTTTATTTTTGGTGATGGAGGCTTTAACATACAAGGGGATATTATGTGATGGGCCAATGAGAGGAATGTAATGTTGGTAAAAGTTAAGTTTATGGATTGAAGACATGTGCCCAATTATTTCCTAGAATTGGGAGATATCAATGTCATGGGGGACTCTTGACTCTTGAAGGACTTTGTAGAATACATCCTTGTGAAAATTATATGTTTTGATAAGATCCAAGATGGAGATTTGGGTAGGATTTTTATTAATATATTTGATAAGATTGTATTATCCTTTAGGGGTAGGTAGAGGAGGCCTCTAGATATTGATTTTGACATGCCTAGTTGTGACAAGACAATCTAGGGAATTGAATTTAATGGTTCTGACATGAATGTATGTATGTTCAATGTGTACAAAAACTAAATTGTAAGAATATACATATGTTTTATAGTTGACATTATTGGTTTTGGAATTTTGATCTTGATTTTTTTGTGAATGAAATTTAAAAGTTTTTAAAAATCGATATTTTTATATCCCCAGTTATTGATTCTTTGGTGTAGTTGCACTTCCTTGAAGTTCAATATACTCACGATCAGTTATATATTGAATGTATTTTTTTAGATTCATGCATTAATTGGTTGAATGTTTTTTGATTTTGTGAAACTAATAGTACTCATTCTCTATTTACCATATGGGTTTTGGTTTGCTTTCATCAAAGGGATTAGTTTTTAGAAAAATAATCATGTTTGCAACAACCAATTTATGAAAGATAACATCCAATGATTCCCTTAAAGGAGTGTAATGTCTTATTTTGATTTCTTGTTTAGGATTTCCCATATCAATGGTAATTTTGGAAGTGATTTGGATTAATTGGATTTGTTTTGATTCAATAATTTTATAACCAAAAATAATTATTTTTTTAAATAACTTAAGTTTTTTTATTGTGCTTGATTTTGATGATCTTTATGGAAAATTTTCACTGATCCTTTAGCAACAAGGGATTTATCAATCTAAACCCTTTTATTGATTATTTCATCAAAATTAGTATCATAGTGAACTTTTATATTAAATTAAATTTCTTGATTGAGGTTGGTGAAAAAAATGTTGACCAAATATTTTTATAGGATTGACTATGGTAATTTATTGGCCAAGCTTATCAATCTTTGTGGGAATGAAGAGAAGTTTTCTTGATTAATTTATTTAGCATTACATAAATATATAACTTTTAGTTCTTGTTTGAAATTATACGATAATTAATTACAAATATTTTAGATAGAGATAAAAATGTTACAATGGATCAATCCATTAGGAATACACAAAAAACATTCTAAATATTATCCTCTTAGACTTTGAGGGAATAATTTGATCAAATATTTGTCACTATATGCCACCCATTAACAAGAAATAAATAATTATTTGACATGTACTCTTATATCACCCTTTCCCTTATATTTTTCAAAATTAGGTGTTTCAAATTAATGTGGAAAAGGTATTCATATCATTTTTATGTTAAAAGGATATGGGAAAAACTCCTCAAATTCATTTTTTTTTTTGTTAATTGTGGGCTCATTCTTGTATGCTTTTAATAACATCCTTCATAGCTTTACATTATTTGGAGAATGGCATACCCTTGACTAGATGTGATATGGGTAGGATAAAATTGGGTTCTGGTGGCTCAGGGGCTTGATTGGTATTAGATTTATTATTATGCAATGAAGGTTTTGATGTTGAAGGACTTATATGGGAGGCTAAGTTTGCCAACTATTGACTTAGGTGTTGGAGTTAGTCAAACATGACTTGACTATGATATTGATAAATTTATGGTACTAGAAATGATTTTTCCTTTGATAAGGTTGATATGAGAGACATTTGGATTGGGATTTTCACTAGTTGATTCTCGATTTGTTTTATTTTAGCCAATGGGATTAATGAAAGAAGAATGTTCTTGGTTTTGAAGGGTTTGAGATTTCCTATGTATTATGGTATTTTTTTTTAATACTTTAAATATAAGGAGTATTATCTCCTATTTATATGAGTTGCATAAGGATTTCATCTTTGTTTTCAAACAATAATTAGTTTAGTTGGGATCTATCTTTTTCTATTTTAAGAAAATCTTTGATGTCATCATTATATTTGATCTAATTTATATGGATGTCATTATCATCATCATTAGTTTGATCTTGATTAAAAGGTACATAAAAAATAATACATTATGACTAAAAGGGTTTTTGGCATTAGGGTCTTGGTCCCATCTAGTTTGATATCTTGTTTTAGGTGCCATTAGTTTTGTTTAGGTTTTTTACATACAATTTTTTTACAAGGGGAAAATAACAACACATGTAATAATTCCCTATACTAGTCAAGTAGGTGTACAAATATATAGTGGCCCATAAATATATCTCAAACACATAATATGGATAATCTTAGGTAATGTTGTTTTAATAACACCACTACATGATTATGGCTAGACAACTGTCAAAATAGGTTTATACATGCTCTCTAGGTGAATCCTTGATATACATTTCACTATGTAAGGCCCAAATACATGATATAAGGGTGTTTTTTGAGTCCTGGTTATTGATGATTAACTACCTCACTTCACAAAAACTAAGTAAAATTGAATTTAAGTATAGCCAATAAATACAATAACTCCAAGGAATGTTTATAGTCTAATGGAACAAGAATTTTTTTTATCATTTGTTAATGAAATCCAAATCACAAAAACCATACAAAAAAAAAAGAAAATGTACAATTTTTATTTATTTCTAAGATTGCCTTGTAGTGTGAGGAAAGAGCGTATGTGGGTTGACCTAGGGAGACATAAGTGACTAAACCATTTATAATTTCAAAGATCACCTTTTGTCTTGAATAAATAACATACATGTGTTTATGCCCTACACACAATAAAATAAGAAATAGACAAATAATTTTGACTATTTGATTTATGATTTAATGATTATGTTTAGGTTGTCTAATTTTATGTTTTATTTTCAATGTAGTTACACAACACAAGTTAATATCTTTGAAGTTTATGTATTCATCACACAATGTTTTGTGCAAGTTAAAACAATGAAAAAATGTTACAACATAGAGCAAGAATGTTGATGATAAGTGGAAAAATGTTATTAACAAAAATAAAAATGTTAATGATAGCAACATCAATGATTAGTAAAAAATGAAAAAGGTCCATGTAAAAACAATATAAATGTAAATTTCAACACAAAAATGTAAATTTTCATCACATAAATGACATTATTTATCAAAAAATGCCATTTTTTAGTAAATAAAAAATACGATTTTCAACACACTCGATAATCAGAATAAAAATGCCATAAATCACCATAGAAAAGCCAATGTTTAAGACTAAAACTACAAAGTTTAAAATATAAATGTTAAAGACTAACTAACACCTATAGATAACATGGAAATATTAAAAATCAAGATATAAATGTCAGTGTTCATATGATAAATGCCAAAGCCTTTTTAGCACTTGCATAGAACACATGAATGCCAAACTATGAGGCAAAAACATTGTTGCTGAGAGAAGAAATTTCAAATCACATCACAAAAATGTTAATACATATAAAAATAGAAATTAATGCCTAAAGTTTAAAAATATTGTTAGAAATTCAAACCAAAATTACTACAACCAAATTCAATAATACATTGACATATACTAAATAACAAAAAAACTTATAAAATCACCTCAAAACAAGTTTAAAATGTAATAAAAAAAGAACAATCCCACCAAGCATGCCATAAATGTATGTTATACAATATATATCTATAAAATAAATTAAGATACTAAACTCCTACTCTAAATCAAAACACAAATCTAGATCGAGTGATTAAAGGAGGAAGAACAATACATTCACTTACCAAATGAAAATTTACTTTACTGATTAGATTTGCTCATGCTTCATGATGTATAGTGGGTAATCCAAGATTCATGAAATATTTTGGAAACATGTGATTATATTTTATTGTAATAAAAGAAAAGAATCTTCAATATTTCCAAGATTTAAATAGATGTGAGAAGGAAGGAGGAAGGGTGAATCTATATATATTTTTGGATTGCAGGATGAATAGTTGATATTGATTTGATATGATTTGGAAACTTTGAGTTTAGATGGAAGATATTAAGTCACTTGATCTAAATATTGTTTTATTTGATTTACTTTTAAAATAATTTGATTTGATTTTTGATTTATTTGTTTTATTTTATTTTTGGATGTGCAAACATTAATCAAGGAGTTAGTTAATTTCATGGATTGATGAGTGGTTTTGGAGTTGAATGAGTGATTACATGGAGTACAACATGAGTGAAGTTAATTATTATTTGTTAAAATATCTAGCTCTGAAATAAATCAAGAATAATACTAAATTCTTACTCTAAATCAAAACATAACCTCAAATTGAGTGCATAAAGAAGAAAGAACGATACCTTCACTTACCAAGTGAATATTCTTTTGTTGGGTAGATTTTATCATGATTTATGATGGATTGTGGTTTCTCCAATGTTCATGTAATATTTTGGCAACACGTACCTATATATTTGATTGTATAATATCACAAGAAGTTTCAAGATTTATAGGATTTCTACAGATGTGAGAATGAAACATGAAGGGTGAATTTATAATTTTTTTTGATGGGAGGATGAATGGTTGAGATTGACTTGATTAGATCTAGAAACTTTCAGTTTAGATAAATGAGATTAACACACTTGATCTAAAGCATGCATGATTTGATTTGTTTTACAACTAATTTGATTTAATTTAACTAATTTCATGGATTGATGAGTGGATAATAATTAATTTTTATCAAGGAATTGACTAGGTGTTGACATGGAGTGAAACAAGGGTGAATACAATAATAATAATTATTTATTAATTTTTATTAATTATGTGTGGATAGAATTAATTAGTTAATTAATAATGATTGACTATATAATTATTCATGAGGTGTAATCAATGGGATTAAATGGAGTCATGGTGTAATCAATTTATTAATGTGGTAGTTTTGGGAGTTTTTGATATTAGGGTAGATTAATTAATTATGAAATTGATGATGGTAAATTTTAAAAAAAATTAGGGTGGCATTATTAGGGTGTCTACATATCCAAACAACTCTTATTCATCATTCCTACAAACCTGCATGCTAATTATGAGCCTAATACATTCTAATTTTTTATCACTCACCGACACGAACCTCTCATTATATGATAAAATAGTCAAACATCCTACTTAGGCATTTAAATATCATCATATTTACATTTTTATCTCCTATACAATCATGTTAGACTCAACTCATAATATTGACAATTTTGTCCAAAGGCTAATTTTACCATATTTCACCTATTAATGGATATTTTTCCAAATCATTCCTTTAGGTCATACAATTCAGCTAGCATGCCATTAGCATGAGAAATTACCCAATTAATATCATATAAATACAATTTAAGTTCAATATTATTATCTATGTAAAATTCTCATGCACATATCAAATACACTAATGCACATTGAGTAAATCTACCCCATGCTTCTCAAATTACAAATTAATTACTATGAGCACTCATAATCCAAGTTTGAAGCATACTACGTCAGGTCAAGAGCTAAAAAATATAGGCTTATAAATACATTCATATAGTGAAATATCACAATGAAACAATCACACTAAGGGGAAGAACTATGTGTGGTTTGACTTTCCTCTTTACAAGGATGGAAACATACAGGTAGTGGTAAATAATTAAATTGGAAACTAGATTATCTCAAATCAATTACATTTTCTCACATTTTATATGTTTTTATGTTTCACAGATGGAATTAACATTTCAAGTATAAGGACCATGATTTATGGGTATACACACATAATTAAGGCTAAATATCTTAAATATAGAAATATATCATGGGGGAACATCACATTATACATATAGAAAGAAGCGACACATCCCATGATAATATGTTATCCCCAGGTCACATATGTCTAATTAATCCACCAAAAAACCTAAATATAGTGACCTTGCACACATAAAGACACTATATCTATACAATTACAAGCCCTATTTTAATCTATTTTCACTATCAGAACATAGGCAAAGCCAACTAATTAAAAATTTAAGGTAATTATTTTAATATCTTTAATACTTTCTATATTTAGCACATGCCACTTTTTAAATATATTTTAATATTTTATAATTAGAATTATTCTTAATTGTTATAGTTTAAAATATAAACTAAATTTGAGTTGCTATCTTAATTAGAGTTAAATTAGGGTAAAACAATTTGAAATAAATAGGTTAAGAAGAAGATAAAAAATTATTGATTAAAAACATGTTGTTTAAGATAGGAATATATGGATTGATATGAATTAGTGTAAAGGATTGTAAAATATAAATGAAATATATTTTTTCCCAACATTATAATTCCAAACCAGATTGCACTTATAGATTCTTCATTCTCACTTCTAATATAATTAAATTTACATTCTAAATTTTTCATTTTACTAAAATTAAGCATGGTGAGTTAATGTCAAGGATTCAAAATGTAATTTAAAAAGGGTTTTTTATAAATTTACTATTTTACATGTGATTTCATTTATAGATTATACATGTAAATTTGTATATACATTTACATGTTTTATTTTAAAAGTATCAAACATGAAACAAATTAGAAGATTAAGATTGACATGTAACATACACAAAAAAATTAAGAAATATATTTATAATTATTCAATTTGAGTGGGAAAACTAGAGACATGGGTTATCCTATCCCTCCTGCCCATGGAAGAAGTTATCTTATGTTTTATGATTTTAGACAAAAGGTCATCACTGTGTAGAAGACCATCTTTAATTACTTTCACACTTTTGGTAGAAGCTCTTCTATGTCTATAAATTCTAGGTAGAATGACATCACTATGTGGAAGACCATCACTACTTCCCCTCATGTTCATGGTGGAAGATCCACTATGTCTAATGATTCATGAGTGTTGGACATCATTGCATGAAAGATAATCATTGCTTCCCCTCATGCTCATAGTAGAAGATCCACTATGTCTGGTGATTTTGAGAAGATGGTTGTCACTACTTGGAAGATGGAAGCTTCTTAACTTCATGTTCATGGAGGAAGCCCTTATTTGTTTAGAGAATCTGGGTAGAGGGCCATCACTACATAGAAGAGCATAATTGCTTCCCCTCACACTCAGGGTAGAAGTTTTCCTGTGTCTGGCAATTCTAGGTAGAGGGTTGTCACTACACAGAAGAATGACACTGCTTCTTTTTAGATTCATGGTATAATCCCTTCTATGTTTGGAAATTCTAGGTAAAAGGACATCATTTGGCAAAATTCCAATGTTTCTCCCCTTTTGATTCATGGAAGAAGCTCCCTTGTTGCTAAAAAAATCCTGAACATCATGGAAATGGAAGTTACAATGGCCCCTCAAATGCATATATCCTTCATTGAGGTAGTATATTGTAAGACAACTCTAAAAGTAGATCTCATACTTCTCAAACCTGTATCTTTTGACCTAGTTGTCATTTTTGATGATGAGGAGATCAGAAAAGTGATCAGATCATAAGAATTCTTCTCAGCTAAAGGTATCATCTACAAATTCATGGATTACTGGCTAAAACTTCAAGAGTTACATGCTTAGATATTGAACCATTGACAACCCCTCTTATCAAGTACTCTTGATATTTACCCTTATGAAAAAGGTTTTTTTATTATTGTCTTCTAAAATATTTAAGACAAGGAAGAGATTCAAAACAATTTATAGTGTTTGAATCACCACCCCCTTATCATCAAACCATGGTCCCTTGCCTTCAACCCCCTCACAAAACCACTTAATTAAAAACCCATTTGGGTTCATCTACCTTGCCTTATTCTCCAATTTTGGACTAAATCTAGTCTAAATTATATTGGTAATTCACTAGGTGACTACCTACAAATGCATCTTGATACTAATAATTTTTATCACACTAATTCTTTTAGAATTTTAATGAATATTGACACCTCCAAGAATTTGCCTGAAAATATCACTCTAAAAGATGGGGAACACACTTGGTCCCAACCCCTAGACTATGAATGTTTATTATTTTATTGTCATAGTTTCTTTGAAACATGCCACTTAACCAAAAACTACATTTCCCTCAAGAAAAAAAATAAGGAATCCTCTTGGTGGAAAGACTATAACATTGACCTTCTACAGGTGGATGCTGAAGAAGATCTAGATGGTTCTGATAGCAAGTCACCTTTGGAAGATCCTAAATCCTTTGTTCCAAATGAAGACCTTAAAAGTCCTAAATTTTAAAATGTTTTACTAAAATACCTAATCTCTCCAAGGAAATACATGAACATGGTAGTCCCCTCCACACCTGTCTCCTCCTTCAATAAATTCCTAGGCTTGGAATTATCTGAGGAAACTTTTGAGGACCCTACAACGAAAGACAAATCCCAACCCTGTGTTGTTACAAAAGATAAGGAAGGTTGGAAAAGGTGTAGGAAAAGAAAAAATGCACTAAAACAATGTTATAGCCTTCTTGTATGACCCTCCACTCAAGGGGAATCTAGGCAAAAACTAATGGATTGGAAGTTGTCAAAATAGAATCATAGAAGATAATTACTAAAGGCAAAAAAAATGGAAGATCATTATTAATTCACAAAAAGTGGTTGGGTTGACCCATTATTATTTTTAATATTGTTTGTTGTTTTTGGCACATTATTATTGTGTTTGATTTATTATCATTGGTAGAGGCATTATTTTTGCACATAAATGATACATCTTTCTCTCCTTTGTATTAAATTTTGCGATCTTCAAAACCCATAACATTTACACTATCAAATAAAAAATATATGTAAATATTAAATTTTCATTTTTTATTTTTTTATATGATTTTAGGATTCAATTTTATAGTTTCAACTCAATTTATCTTAGCTAATATTTCACAATTAGTAGTTCACAAAACCCGCATGTCACATGTGTGAAAGGTCCACTAAGAATTTATTGCATCTAGATGATGTTAATATGGATGAACCATTAGGACATCCCAAGAGGTCATCCATTTAAATATTACTACACTCATGCATGTTTAATCATGGATTTTACTCTAAAATTATTATGATTTAGCTTGAAACCCAATTTTCAAAACATTCAACAAGTTTTTTTTTTATTATGAACTATTTATTATCGAAATACCTAGCCCTTTTAAAATTACATTTAAGATAATTTTAAATTTCAAGATATATATATTAATAACAATATTTGTAATCTAGTGGCCACTAGATTTCAATCAAAATATAATCTTTAGAACTCTGTACATAATAATATTTATCAAAATATTTAAGAAGAATATTTTATATTTATAAAACTGCCTTATCCCAATTTGAATACCTTCATAACAATTTTGGGAATGTATTAACTGGTAGCTCTCACAAGTTGATTTTTCTAGTAAAATAATTATATCTAAGAGTGAATATGAGATTAACAAGATGATTTTATTTTGGACTATAGTGGCCACTAGCTCTTTAAGAGTTGATATTTTTATGCACAAAATTTTCATCTAAAATTTAATTTTAAACTAAAAAGATGATATTTTAGAACAAAAAAATATCTTAGTATGAATACGTAAATTAATGTCAATCCCTATTTTTATACAATTAAATTAAATGGAAATAACATATCTAAAATGATTAATTATTGTTGATCCGAATTGTTTTCCTTAACACTCACCTAATTTACAGTTGAATATTATATATGTAATTTTTTTAGAATCTTAATAGTAGTAGTCATATTTGTAAAGTCTAAATTTACACTTTGAATTAACTCAATAGTAGCTTCATTTTGATCAACATATTCACTCACTCTACGTGTACTAAATAATTTTCAAATGCAACTAAAGTATATTTAATGGGAATTAAATTATTTCATATGGTACATGTATTGAGTTTACAAGCTCTACAATTTCTATTGATACTAATAAAACATAACAATAAATAGAGAACTATGGAAATAGAAAAGAGGTAACTATTTAAAATTCTTAAGAGATGACGTGCATTTAAAATTAAATTCTTATAATAAGATTTCATAAACAATTCATGATCATTAATTTCTAAAATAGAAATAAAATAACCTAGTTAATAGTTACCAGTTACATGGATCTCCATAATTCATCTTTAAATAATTAATACATTTGTTTCTTTTATAAAATTTTGAGATATCATATAGAAAAAGAATTCCTCTAACCATTCAACTACAAGTAGATTCTTTTGTCTGAATTAGCTCAATGCATCCATTCCATACACACCAAGTCTCTTTCATTCTCCATTTGATTTTTATTATGAAGTCTATAGATTATGTGCATTATTGGTTAGGTTTATAAATTTCCAATTTAATTTAAAAACCTATAGAAACCTTCATATATCTATTCTATTTTCAAATTTTCATATATTTTTATACCACAATAGAATAGATTTTTTTTTTGGTAATGCAAAATTAATTACACACATGTAATTTAATTTTAGCTAACCGATAAGGGTCACAATATTTTTCATGCCTTTATGCATAGTCTTATTCACTAGGTTATAAATCTCACAAATTAATATGTGTTTAATAGATAGAAGTGATAAATTTCACATAGTGTTGTATTAAAATGAAATGTAAATGTACATTGAAAATTAAAATTATATATGTCTTCTTCTATTAATTAGTTAGAGGTTTATATGGTGAGGCACTCACCTCAGATTCATCTTACATGAGATTAATTTATTTTTTTTTCCCTATTCAAGCACTATATAGAGTAGGTAATATGCGGTTTCCATGCATAAATAATAGGATTTAGATGCTAAGGTGATTGGTTGATATGGTTAGTGGTTGTAGGGTGGTGGATATACATCTAAAAAAGATGGTAGAGTTGGAAAGAATGGTTTTTAACATGCCTTCTACCACCTGATCAAATCAACATAACCCCTAGCAAGAGGCATGAACAAGGCCATTCCCAACTTGAATAGATTTTGACTATAAATTGTGTAATGCAGTGCAATTTTCTTGCCACGTATTTAACAAAATATTTTGGTGAAATGAATCAACACCCATTTTCATTTTGTTTAAGTAAATTCCATTTTTGGTGTTGATTTGTTTGAAAAAACTGATCAATTGATTGTGAGGAAATGGCATCTAATTTTAGATATTAATCTTCTTAGTTATAGGTAAGTTCATTATGCCTTAAAATTTCACACTTTTTGAAAAGATTGAAGCCTTTGATTTTTTATTTATGTATTTTTTAGGGGTTTGAATTTTTTTATGATTTGAAGGATATTGTTAACTATTCTTGGTTGTTTTAATCTAAGTATATTCATTCATTAGAGAGGACCAATGTCACCTTCTCCTATTTCAAAGTTGAAGCCTTGTATTAGACCATAATTTGAATTTATTCTTTTCATCTGAGTTGAAGGATTTGATTGTGTGGATCAATATACTAGATTAAGGATCCATACAATGTCATAAATATAAATTGATTCAAGGTTTTAAAATTTACACTGACCGTATACTTATCTATGGGGAAAATATTATAATAGATTAAGAATGATTTGAATTATTAGTATCTTTGTAAATGATTATATTCATATTTGGGGGATGGAATTCTAATTCAAAATCATGTGTACTCGAGCTTTTGACAATAGGCCCAAAGTGGGTATGTTTTCCACTTTGAGACTTATCCCTTTATATAAGGCTATAATGTCTGAAACTAGATTCTTTTCTAATTTTGGGTTTAGATTTTGTCACTATGAGGTCAAAACATTTTTGTTGTTACTTGCACAATAAATCTGTATGTGAGATAGATCTTAGAAATAAAATTTTCAACTAAAGACTTTTGTAAAAAGTTGGTACAAGACTAAACAACTTTTATTATGATTGAATAACGTAATGTAACATGAAAACTAATCAGATAATGTGTAGAGAGAATAAATAAACAAATAAAATCTTGTGTGAGCATAATTATATCAATATTTTTTATTATATGAGCCAACATGATATAGAGCACTAAAAAATAATATAAGACAAGCCATAGAGAAGAAGTATTTCTCCTTTTGTGACATCAACTATTTTTTATTTCATTTTTGTTGTTGTTGAGTATCCAGAATATAATACAACAATATATGTTTGTAATAATGGATAATCCATCATATATAGCATATTTAATAGGTATGTGTTTTGTGATTTGTGTTTAACAAGCATTTTTACATGTTTATTGTTGAAATATTTACCGGTATGCATTGATCTTAAATTATCTTAGTTATTTAATTTAAGTTGAAAATGTTTGGTGTATAAGGAATCATTTGGAACAAATTATTGGTGCCTTATCTATACATATGGTTTCACCAGGGTGCTTTTAGGGTTATAGGGTTTTAGTCATTAGTTTTGTACTTAGGGTTTTGCCTTAAGAAGCCTACCATTATTGATTATCCATAAATGGGTTTTATGTAGGTTTGGGGTTTTAGAATAAATAAATTTTAACATGTGATTAAATTAAAAAAATTAATTTGGGAGCAAGAGTTCATGATCTCATCTATAGGTAACTTGAAATGATCTATTCCTGTTGATTTTTAGGTCACCTAAAATTTTATAGATTATAAGGGTTGTCTCCTTAGAGCTTCACATTATGGTGTTTCATATTTTGAAAAATGCCAGTCCTAATCATTAGTCAGAAGGACAACTTCATATTAAATATTATATTTTGAGATTACACAAAATCTTGCCTTAGTGACGGTTCATTTCTTTGCACCAACCTAGTAACCAAAAACATATTCATAGTTTTAGCACTAGTAGAATATACTTTGTGTTAGACAAGTTACAAGCTAAGGAAGGTTTTCTCTTGAAAATAATAGTCTCTTAGCTATTGAAAAATGTTAAAAAAACATATTTATCCTAGACATGTCTCTTTAATTGTGTCTTATTTTGGATCCTAAATTATCTACCAAAAAATAAATGTTAAAAAAAACAATATATATATATATATATATATATATATAAACTACTAAAAGTTGAAAACTAGAAATGACACTTTTTCGAAGAAACTTCTCTAATAAACATAAAAAATTATTTTGTTAGCTAACTTATCTTATCAAAAAAAATTATCCTTGTAGGAAACAAAGAAAATTTAGGATATAAGTATGGATCTATACAATAGAGATATAATTGTACTTCCTTCCCAACAAATTAGGAATTTTCTATTTTTATGATCTGCATGTATGACCATTAAGCAGACAACATTTTTCAAATGGATAAGTTCTCTTGATACCACATGGATGTGATTAAATTTGGTACCATATCCATATTTCAAGATTTTATGTGATTATATTATAAAATATATTCTTAAAAAGTATATCACTTAATGTGTAAAACATTACAAATATTATTTCAAACGCTGCCAACTATGATCCCTCACACTATGTCATTGATAGTGACCCTACAAAGTTCTTTCTCATTATAAATCCACATGCTTTGAAGTGATTGGTCGTAATTTCATGATACACCCTTTATTTTATATTCATTATTACATCAAATC
The DNA here is from genome assembly GCA_037957365.1 of Torreya grandis. Taxonomy (NCBI): domain Eukaryota; kingdom Viridiplantae; phylum Streptophyta; class Pinopsida; order Cupressales; family Taxaceae; genus Torreya; species Torreya grandis. The sequence goes on from JARHVA010003104.1 coordinate 1,286,977, forward strand.
ACCCATTTGCTTACTTTCCCCTGTACTCTACAATTTTGAGCTTAGTTTTTCATCACACAAGCAATATTTCAAAGAGTAATATGAACAAATCTGAAGATGGGAGACAATAAGAAGAAATGTGAACCAGATTTAGCATAAGCATTTCTACAAGATGAATCAACTAGGGTTATTTTTGAGATGGTAGGATTGCTAAATTTTTTGAAAACATTTTAGGGTTTTTAAGAAAATATTATCTAGGAATTTTTAGAAAATTGTGATGAAGATCATTCTATTATATGAGGTGAGCATATTTAAGTGGATTACTCTGTGATTAATGAACTTTCTAGAATTATTTAAGATGGTGTGGTTATCACTAATAAATTAAGTTTTGTGGATCTAGTTTAGTTGTTTATTGATGACAATGGACCTTGTCTCAAATTGGCCAAAACCCCACAATGCGTGGTTAGAGGAATCATTCAAGATGGTTTTCCACTTCCATAGAACAATGTTGCCTATTGGGTCATGAAGTATCTCACCTATGATGTCCAATTCACTATGGTTAGTGAAGATACCATACAACTCATTCATTTGTGGAAAGGAGCCACCAAACCAAAATACCAAGTAAACCTACCATCCTTTCTTCACCATGATATAATTAGTGTTGATCAAATATTAAAAATGGGAATTGGGTTAGTCAAACATCATGATTTGATTAACATCATCTATCAGTATCATTTTCTAAAGAAACCTAAGGGAAAAAAATCTTGGTCCTCATTTCTATAAAAATCATCTCAAAGTTTTGGTAAAAAATCACTATGTCATGTTTCTCCTCCTCCCTTAATAACACAAATAGAAGAAGGTTCTTATTTACTACCCTCATATTTGAATATGTTGTGCTAAAAGTAAAAAATAAAAATGAGGGTTTCATCATAAAACCCTACTCCACCATTTAAACCCCAACAAAGTCATCAACTAATTATGCAAGTAGAATAAGAAGGTGATGTATAGGTAGCCAAAATTTTGGGAAGCTTAATCTCTCCTATAGAAGTTATGGATGTTTAAAAAATAGTTGAAGAAGAAACCCTTGTACAATAAATTATAGCTAAAGAAGAAGAAGCCCCTACATAGGTAATTATAGATGGTGAAGAATAAAGACCCTTACCCTCTATAGTTAATAAGGGTAAATCTCAATTGATATAAGAGGCCTCATATTCTCCCCAACATGCTCATGAAGATGAGGAGTTATAACATGTTATGAATCTATCCTAGTATGAGGAACCCATATGGCAACAACATGCACAGTTAGATTTTCTTTTTTTGACACTACAAGGTAAGAATCAAACTATTTCTAGTTTAGAAAGAAGATATGAAGATTATATTGCTCAAGTTAGAGCACAATAAGTAATTATTATAGTATTAAATGTTGAATAGACTAGAATATATTATTAGTTGTTTTCATAGTCTCATGAGCTGAGCACCTTACAATATTCTCTTTTAAATAAGGATGCCCAAATTACTAGTTTATAAAATTCTATTACTAGTAAATATGCCCAGATTAATAATTTATAACATTCTATTACTAGTAAAAATGTATTTCTTTCTCAAAAATATACTTGAATATAAGAGATAATAACTCAAAATTCTAAGTTTCAAACTTCCTTATAAGCTATCTAGAGGGAAACTAGGGAGATAGCTATACAAAATGAAGGACCCATAAGGGATATTCCTTCCTTCCCTCTAACACTTCATGAAATGATTTCAGTTTGAAATAAAGTTCAAGATAAGATTTTTAAATTGGAAGAAGAAAATTCTAGGATCAAAGTAGAATCTTAGCAACAGCTGCAAAAAGCTCTGACTTTCATTAAGTATATTTATGAGTTTTTTGAAAAATTGTTATCTCGTATAAGTCATTCATATTTCTATGTTATATTTATTCATGAACAATTTTACAAATGGTAAATGTAGTGGATTCATCTTATTTTTCCCCATGTTATTAAGGATGAACATATGTTTATGGATGTCTTTCTAAAAAGTACCACAAAAGATAGGAACAAGTTTGTGAGTTCTATCTTTTTAACATGTTGTTGGGTTACCAGTCTGGATTTTTGTTGAAATTATTTATGGGGGAAATGCAGTTATGTGCTTTCTTTTTTATCATGAGAAATTAGATGGCTTGGGAACAAGCACACAATAAATTCTTTGAATTTCAGAGCAATATAAGTTTGTGTATAGGACCTCAGTTTCTAGAGGACCATAAAGTTCTTATTGCCTTTTAGCCTATGTACCATATGTAGATGAAAAAAATCATGAATTATTAAGATTAAATATATTGGCTTTAAGATATTTTATGAGCTAGCATTCTACTAGCTCCATTAATGTAGGTATAACTAGATGGGAGACTTTTCCTATTTCTTTAAAATGTAAGAAAGTTATGAGTCCTACCACTATCAAGTGGAGTCTTTAGAGAGAGCTCGAGAGGTTGCTCATATTATCACTAATTTTATGGACGAAGGAGGCTCAGATTTGTGGATTGGTATGATATTTATACCACCCATTCTTCTTTTTCCTATGTCTCCCTTAAAAAATTAGCATAGTCGGGAAAAAATAGAATTTTAGGCATGAATATATACAGTGGTAAAAGATTTGGGATTTTTACCCAAAAATCATGATGATTGGGGGCACCACTTTCAAATTTATGATCTCAGTTAGTGGTTGGAATCTATATTCTTGGATTGAATAATATTTTTGCCACTGGTTTCCAAGAAGACTTGCAAAAGGTAAAGTGTTGGGGAAAAATTATGAGCATTCCATATAGCTCATTATATGTCATATAAACTATCCATAAGTGTTTCCTTTTGGTAATATATTGCATTACATTTAATAGTTAAGGTCTTATCTAAGTAAGAAAGTAATAAAATTATCTTTTATTTGTATGTGATACATTATTGACTCTCTATCTTGTTATTTATATCTAACTTGGATGAAATGAGTATAGTTTTGTATATGAAAATACATCCCTATGGCATGATCATTTTAAAAAGTCAACAATAGTTTTGGAAACCCTTTTTGGAAATAGTTTTGAAGATTTGGTGAAAAATAAATTGAGCTTCAAATATTTACAGCTCTGAAGACACTTTGAAGATGCTCCAAAGAGACTCTAAATACCCTTCTAGTTATGCTTCGAAGATACCTAGCCATACTCTGAAGATGCCCAACTAGATATTACATATCAAGATAGTCACTCCAAAGATATATATATATATATATATATATATATATATATATATATATATATATATAGAGAGAGAGAGAGAGAGAGATTTTCATTATTTAGATATCCTCTTTTAGACATTACTATTCATAGTAATGGTCTAAAATGATCTGGATATAAATGTACTTTTATTTTATAAATCTGAACATAATCCTTTCAGATATATGTTAGTTATACTCCATCTATTGCTAGTTGAATTGGTTCCAATTCTCCCTATAATCATGGGATTTGATTCCTATATATTATATTTTGAATAAGTGGATTTATATGTTTAGATTCCCAAATTTTGTATTCTATGAATAGTTGTTGACATGTACTTTAAATGCATGTCTCCTTCTCATTCTAGAGGATTGAGTCAATAGGTAGTGATCAAAAATCAGATAATAAAGATTGGAGAAGAAGCATTCAAGTGTAATTTCACATATCTTTATATGTTCCTTTTGATAATGAAATAAAGTTCACCATTCCTTTTCATTACTTAATAAATGCTTATCTTATTCTGAGGAAGCAACAAGAGCCCACTTATCTCTAAAGATCAAGATAAATTGGTATTTTAGTTTATAGTTTAAAAGTATATTTATTTTGATTCAGGTATAATTCATTTTACTAAAAAGTGTGATTTTTTTTATGTAAGCATGATTTAACTTTCAAAGCGAAGTGTGAATTTACTTTTGATGCAATTGTGTTTCCATTAAATGCAAAGGTTATTTCAATTTAATGCAATTGAGTATTTTTATGCAAGAGTGTATCTTTAAATTTCATAAGAAGTAAATTTTGTTAACTCATTTCTATATTCATAATCTATCAAGAAATATCTAAGTGATAATAGAGAATAAACATTCTCACATTCTAAAATATCACACCATCCTACCCAGTCAGAAAAGTTGAGTGAGGACACCATAGTGTCTTATGCTAGATGTTTAGGTTATGGATGTTGATGGGTTAAAATTTAAAAACATTTTAAGGAATTACATAAGAGATCTTCAGTTAGTCAAACTTTATTTATTTAATTTTTTATAAACATATAATTAAAATCTTATTTGTTGTCCTTAGGATTTAGACATCAACAATAAACACCCCAAACAATGAACTATTAACTCAAATATCCAATAGTCTCATTTTATATAGTCTTGGACACTGGCCCTAGTATAAAATGACACAAAATTAATGGGTTAAATGAGAGGTATAATAATAACCTATCAGTTCTTATTTATCTAGCCAAAAATAGACTTATAACGTTGAAAATTTAATCTTGAGGTACCTAGATAATGACACATGGCATGATCTTACCCACTTAGATTATTTGAATATTTATAATATTTTTCACCTTTTTAATTTGAAAGCTACTTTAGCATAAAAGAGACATGTGGAAAAATAAGTAGTGCCAACCCATGTAGTCAATATAACCTATAAAAGACATATAATCCTTTGAAAGACACCTAGTTAACTCAATTGGTCCAAAAAACTAAAAAAAAAAAATTGATAATCTTTTAAAATTTAAAATCTAAAATAGGTGTACAATAATAATTTTAAAAATAATGATTATTTAGACTTATATACTAAAGATCATGAGATAATAACCAAATTGATAGTGTAACCTATAGATTTGAACTCTAAGGTCTTTATACTATATTAGACATGAACATGAAATTTTCAATAAATATGGGTCCTCATTTGAGATTTTAAAAATGGCATGCGTAGAGCACAACAAATGGTGACTCATTGGATAAATACTCCAAATTATTTGAGAACCCCGAATCTCAGTCTCATGCATCATGAAAAAATATAAACTTAAAAAAAAAAAAAAAAAGAAATAAGAAAAATGAAGTAGACTTCCACATATCCTTGATACATACTAACCCTTTTCATTTATCAAATCATGTGTGATTATGTGAAACTTATTTCCCCTTTTTATGAGAGTTTTATTCAAGATTAGATAAAAGGTGAGGTCTCTTTTTCCTCCACCTCCCCATGCCCCCCTTTTCGCATGACTTTATATTTTGAGCTCAATGTTTTTAGAAATAAGGCATTGATATATTGTCAACATGCATCCATATCCCCAATAGATATACCTTTGATTATAATATAATAATTGAACTAATTCCCTCCAATCATCCATATCCCTTATAGATATTTCTTGAATCAATCCTTTCCATGAGTTTTTTCTATTTTATTTCTTTTATACCTTTTTTGGAAGAAGGGTTGAGAACCATCATTAGATGGGTTTATAAGAATGTAATTCATTATAGATCAAATATTTTACTCATATTTTATCTTTCTCAATGCTTATTATCTCCTAATACATGGTGTATGCTATAGGATTCCACTTATCAACATGTGTAGATGATAGAGGATTCCACACTAGTGTCTGAGCAGTGGACTTGGTTAGTCCATCCAATTTCTAGGGTCTAGTTCAAAACCCCTGGGTATGTTTTGGTCCTCAAGGAAGAGGACAAACTCCATATAATGGTTTTATCAAGACCCACAGATGTAATCTCTATCTTTCTTACTACTTTTTTGATCAAGCTTGGATCTATATCCAAGGTGTAAGCCTATATAAAATGTTTGATATGCTGAGTTTTTAATTGATGGAATACTATTTAGTCATGCTTGCCCTAGTTGGAAAGGTTATGTTTCATATAGGTTTGAGGGATCCTATTCAAAATCCCTTGATGGAGAGATTAGTTGGTAGTATTTTAACTCCTTTGAACCATGCCTGATTAAGGGAACCATTTAAAACCCTTTTGGTTTGCCATTGTATTTAGGTGTTTCATTATTGTGATTTAGTTATTTAGTTGTTCCATGATATATTTTGTTTCTATGTAGTTGTTATTATTGTAAATCTTAGCTCGTTAGGCCTTTGCTTTTTTTTTTGGCGTAGGGTATGGGTCCCTAATGCATAAAAAATCTTATTTTTTAACCTTAATAAAATATGTTTATTATCTCTCAAACATTGTTTAAGCATGTAAATGTGCAACTGACCTTTCAAAATGAGAAGTATTTCTAAAATTTACATGAAAATATAAAATTAAATTTCAAAATTCTAGTGAAATTATTCCTTTTATATAAAATATTAATTTAAACATGACATATGTCCTAACTCTAAGACCTCAAATACACCTAAATTAATTTTCACAAGCACCATTTGAAAATGATTTGGCCATCCCTTTAGGATAATTTTTGGCAAATATTATGCACAAAGTGATTTTGACTTCTCTAATTTTAAGGAAACTAATCTAAGAATCCATGAAACCTATTCTATGAAAGTAAGAAATTTACTCTAAGAAATCAATAAATCTAATCTATGAAAGCAAGAAATATGATCTAACTCTATTACCAAGGTAGGACTCACATTCCTTTCAATATGTATCTAGTTAGAGTTAAAATGAAATAATGTTTCAAAAAATTCCAATTAATTGGAAAATTTAAATCATTACCTTGAAGATATTTCAAGTGAAAATTATTGCTACCCAAAATTTTAGAAATTTGATATGAAAAAATTCATAAAGGATTAAACTTGTCATGTCATCCATTATTTTCATGTGATTTATCCCATAGGAACACTAGGTCTAAAACTATAAAAATACTGATTTTTGATATTTAATTGAACCATCTCTTGAAAATATCCTAATGTTTACTAAAAATGTGCAAAGTTTTTGTTCATGTATTCTCCATATAGACAATGTCTAATAACCATGATTGAATCATTTCATCTTCTTCCGTACACTCTTACATTAATTTATGCATTGGTAGTTTGAGAGTAATGGGAAACATGTGCTTCTTTCCATTTACTAGCAGGAATGGTGAGGCCTTGAGGTCCTATTTGTGTCTTGTTTTATCTATCCATAGTGTGTATTCACAGAATAGATGTCATTCTTTTTGTATTTTGTCTGCTAACTTCTTTATGGCATCCATCAAGTTCTTATTTTTAGATTCTACTAAACCATATCCTTGTGGATAGTAGTTAGATAATACTTGACATTAATATGATTTTTATAAGCCCAGTATATGAAATCATTAGACTTTAAATTTGGAGGATTATGACATACTAGAGAAATATGTGTCCTAAATTTGGATAAGATATTCTCTTCAATAAATTTGATTTTGTCTTAGAATATAGAATTCTTAGTTGCAACTAATTTAGTCCATTAGGTACAATAATATATTTTTATCAACACAAACTTATGTCTAGCTTAAGTATCAGGATTAATGTTTCCAAAAAAAATTAAGCTCCACTATACAAAGGTGCACCTTTCAATTATAGGCTACAAAGGCATTATTGCATATATTTATATTTTTCAAAATACTTGAGGTTGGTGATGATTTTAGATATGGATGTGGGCATATTTAAAAATAGTGGGCTAATGATAACCCATACTCAAAATTTTGTGTGCAATAACATTATCCAAATGATGTCCATTTCCAATATTCTAGTGAAAATTATCGAGGATATATTTAGCTTCTTATTTAGATACACACCTTAGATAGATGACTTTATAGTTTTTCAGTATAACACTCCCTTTTTTTATCATGTAGATTAATGAATTGAGCCCTAGAGTTCATCTTTGTTCTCTATTAAAGTTAAGATGGAATGTTCATATGAGCATATAATGAATAATCTAAGTGTATTGGTCACCTCCATACTGCCTAAGACTAGTTGACCTATTCAAAAGAATGTGTAAATCGGTCTCTATAATTAACTTTATTATACCTTTCCCTATTACCATTTTGGAAGGCCTGATCTCAAGGTTAATTTATTGAAACTTGGCCATTCACTTACCCTTATCTCTCCTAACTCATTTTTTGCAATCATAATCTTGACTACTGGATATGGGAAAATAGTTCATGTCTTATTATGAAGGATATAATGTCTCAATTATTTTATAGCCATGATTAATAGATAGATCCACTTTTCTATCATGGAATAATTAATTTCTACATATTTCAAATTAATACTCATAAAGGCAATATTATGTTCATTATCATCTACCTTTTGTGTATGTATTGTTTCTATAGTGTGTTATGATGTAAATGAATACAAGAAATACTTGTTGAAATCTAGGTTCATCAAAATTGAAGCTTGAGAAATGGAAGCCTTGACATCTTAAAATTATTTATTTGCCTATGTTGTCCATTTCATTTTTTCATCCAGCTTCAACATGGCATTCAGTGGCTTGACAATATCTACAAATCTTGAAATACACTTGTGAAAAAAATTAATTTTACCAAAGAAAGACTTAAGTTCTTTTTTGATATTCAGATATGGATTTTTTTAAATGAACTAGAACCTCCCTAGATAAATTGAAATTCCTTCATTGGTGATGATGTGGTAAATCAATCTACCTTATATGACCCTATTAAAACTTTTATTTGAGTTCAAGGAGATCTTATATCTTTTGCATCTATCAGATACTCTTTGTAAATGATCCACATGGTCTATTATGTATTCATAAAAATATTTAATTCATCCATGTAAATGATGATGCATTTTTAAATGATTTCTTGAAAAATAAAATTTATGGCCCATTAGAAAGTAGGACTTACACTGATTAATCCAAATGGCATTTTTTTGTATGCAAAAGTTCCCCACTTGTTAGTGAAGGTGGTCCTCATTCCATCATCATTTTCTACCAATAGCTAGTTGTAACCTAAGAAACCATCTAGAAAGGAAACCATATCTACCCAATGAATATCTAAATTAATTCATATAGGGAGGGTAAGGGATATTTTCCTTTCTCTAAATCTTGGTTGAGGTTCTAGAAAACTACACATATCCTAATTTCCCCATTTTAATTTTGTATAGGAACTAGGTTGGCTATCTAGGTTGAATGCTCAATGGAAAATATATTTTTGGACTCTAATAATTTATAGACTTATTTATAAATTGGAGGATATATAATAGGATTTATTAGTATTTATCTTTTCTTGAAAGGTATGCTCTTCTTTTAGTGGTATAATGTTTGTGAAATCCATAGGGTGAAAGACATTTTTTATTCATAAGTCCAAGAGATCACTTCTTTGTATTTTGTTAGTAAATCCATCATCCTTTTCTTCTATTTTTCTATACATCTCATTCCAATGTTAACTCTTTATAGGTTCTCATTTGTCCCCAAGTTTACCTTGGTGAAATCAAATCCACTGGTCTTAGACTATTTCTATTTCCTAGCTTGACAATCTATATCAAAGACATGTTCCAAGGATACCATTCCTCTGGGTGTCTTATTTTATTTCAATTTAAGGATACCATCATTTTACTTATTTTATTTATTCATGGGGATAAAATTATTCTCATCAATAATTTTATACTTAGCACCAAAATTTCCCATGAACTAAATAATTTACTGGTCATTATCAAATACTTGAAAGTGATCAACATTATCAACAATTGAAGGTTAGGTACTAGTATTACAAATAATTTCTACATTTTTAATTCTTGGAGTGGATCTAAATTGGATATAGAAGAATCCAAGGAATTGACTACTTGATTATGCTATCGAGGGACTAATTTTATATTAAACTCTCAAAATGACTCAATTAAATCCCAACCTTATGTTTATATTTATTGAGATATGATAATTTTCACTGGTATCAACTCCAAATTTGATTAAAAACCAAGTTTAAGTCTCCAAACATCAAAAACTACTTTACCCCTAAAATTAAAACATCATATTATGCATGGTCATTAGTGCATGGAAATTGTAGTAAAAAAGAAACAAGGTACTACCTCCCATTAGGGTTAGTTAGTCTTATACCCACTAGATTCTTTATTGGATTCTGCACCATTGAAATATAAGGTCCACAACTATGAAGGATCTTTAAATTCTCATTCATGATTTTTAGGTTTGGTTTTGAAGGTGTAAACCCCTATATGTGATGAAATAAATTTTAATCTCTCATTTTTGGATTTATATTCTATGATCATATGGTTCATTTTTAATAATCTATTAGCCCTAATTTGATTGGCTACTCCTTTCCAGGGCAACCGAGTGTCAAAAATGAATATCCATGTATCCATTAAATGTTTTTAACTAGTCATAGATTAATATTAAACCATAAGCCTTAATTATTTCAACTGCTAAGATGTTAATATAATGTTGGAAATGTGGTTCATTGGCAAACTAGATGTGAAAATTTAGAAAATCTTTGACAACTAGGATTGAATATTTTTCCAACTGTAAAATTTATCTTTTGGACTTATCTTGGGTCAACCCTAGTCTTTTACATATCCCATATGGTCATCGTGTTGGTTAAGGAACTTGAGTCAAATATGTAATTATAAATGTTTTCCCTAAATATAATGACATTCAATAGGAAGGGTGGAACCTCAAGTTTGTCTTTATATATAGCCATATTTTCACGTACACTTTTGATTTTTTAATGGATGGATTAGTAGTCAAAAATTTGAGTAAAATCTCTCTTTTTTTGTGATTTGAGATAACCCATGAAGATTAATGTTATCCTTAATTTTTTTTCAAATCCTCAACTATATTATATATATTTTTGGTGTTTATATCATCTTGATGCTAATAATCATTCCATATATAAGGAGGTGGATTGTTATTAGTATTTGGATTATGGGCAGTATCTGCACTATTATTTGGAAGTGTGGAAATTATGGTAGGTTATTGATTCTTATTTCCTAGATTATAGTTATTCCTATAAAATTACTAAAAGGCATGATTTTTGTCTACATTATCTTATAGTTAATTTTCATCCTCAATAGGGAATGGAAAATCATATGTTTAAAATACCATGGCTATATCAAAAGTATCAGATACACTAACTATGGATGAATTGATTTTATTTGGGACCACCTCATATCTCTCCATCTCCTTTTAAAATATTTAAAAATCAAAATAGATAATATATAGTCCAATTCATAATGTTGGTTGTGTTGTGGACCTTAAACTTGTTAGGTAAAGATGAATCAAAAATATTCATCTTATGTAATTTATTGGGCTGAGGGTATGAATTTTTACCTATCCTATTGAACAGTCTATTATATCTTTGTAAAGAAAAGTTCATATTGACTACTTCTCCTATAGTGTTCTTGTATGCTTGTAAACTTTGATTTATGGATTTAATATATTATATACAGTACCGTAACCTAAAACATACAAAAATATCAAAGGGAGAGAATATATAAGAAATAAAAATTATAAGAAGACTCTTACCATCACATTACTTCCCTTATCTTCCCTCCAAGATCTTCAAATAGATGCTCCAACTATTATTGACTTGCTTGTTTATTGTTTGATAATGGAGCCTTCAAGATCTCAAGGGAGCATGGAAGGATAAATGTATTCTTGGATACAAGGATAATGTGGATGAAATGATATTATGAAGGCTAAGATATCTTGGATATATTCATTTTTGTTTCAAGATTTTAAGTAAGTTAAACTAAGCTTCATGCTTGGTTATTTATAGGGTGTTGGGAGAGGATTAAAATGAATTTTAAATTCATAAGATCTCTCTAGTTTTAGAGAATTCTAGAAAATTAGATAATACTCTAGATTTTAGAGGCTTCTAGATTTGATTAGGAGTTAATAGGGAATAGTTTTGGGGTTTTAGGGAGGTTTAAGGATCTAGATATGTAGGAGAAGATATGGATAAGTTTAGGGATTTGATTATATATTTTTATTAAGAGAGGATGTTTAGTATGGTGTTAATTCCAAAATTTAAATAAAATGAAAGAAACACACTAATAACATAACATCTCTAGGCCTAGACACTCAAGAGAGCTTAGTTAACAAAAACAAATGACAAACACAACTAAAAAGTAAGGAATAAAACACAAGAATTCCTTCACCTTCCTTAGATGATCCAAATGCCTTTTTAGTGGTGGCTTGATCAGCTTGTGCTCATGAAGTCCTTGGCAATGGAAGCTTGGCTACCTCCATCTCTCCTTGGCACCTTTGGATTGTGGCTTGGCTTGGCTTGGAATCAATTTGGCAAGGTAACACTAATTGTAATAGACTTTAGAATCATTTGTGCATTATAACTTTGCATTTTCAAGTGTTTTTTGAAGATATTTGAGCATAATAACTTTTCACCAAAATAGCTTATAAATGATGTTCATAGCCTCTCTATTTATAAATTTTTGAAAATGTCTAGAATCAACCTAAACTGTCCATCCTAAGATTGAGATATGTGGTTGAGGATTAATTCAATTTTTGGAATTAAGTTTATAATTATCCTCATCATGACATTAGAAGAAGGGGAAATTAAGAGGCATGGAGGGCATCATGGAAGGCATTGATGAGGCATGGAGGGCATTAATCTTGATATTTATGGCATTTATGGCCTAGGGATATCTTCTCAAGAAATGAGATCACTTGATGATGCAGATATTAAATATTCATATGTAAAATAAATTATTCAAAAAGTTTCCATGGAATTATTAATTAGGCCTTGATTTGGGTTAATTAGATCTTAAATATGATTAAGAACTTTATGCACAAATTACTCAAATTGATCAAAATACCTTGTTATTGGTCCAAAAAAAAATTTGAATTGGAATTGGAAGGCAATGTTAGATACATTGGAACTATATTCCCATTTATGATGTTACTAACAACAAATAACAAAGGCACATGTCTTGTGCAAGAGATTTGATAGGAAAGATCAATCTAGAGTACCTAAGTATAAAATTTAGCATTTTGACTCAAAATGATCTGATCAAAGTTAGCTAGGCCATAAATTGCATTACCCCATTTAGTGATACCCTAGCCAAAATTGGCATTTGAATAGGCCATTTTCACATCATTTAGCATGCTTTGGTGTTTTTAGGCCAAATTGTGCATTTTGGGTGGAAATTGGCCAAAATCCTGATTGTAAGTTATCAGTGGTCAGATTTAGGTGTCTATAGTTTGCCCCTATTTGGGAAGATGTTGCAAATCATGAGTAAAGCAATGTCTCCTCAAATAATGAGAAAAGACCTATATGGCAAAAAGAAGGGGATGGCTGAAGAATAAATCTCCAAATGATTTTGGGAAGCTTTTGATGATGCCCCCTTGAGGGAGTGGCCATCACATTTGTTGATGGTGGTCCCTCAAAAACAAACAAGAAGAAAGGTGGAATTAATCCATGGTTGAGATTAATCCAAATAAGAAAATACTTGCATGCATTGATGTAAAAAGGATATTGATTTGCCCAAAGGTGGTTATAATCAGGAATAGAAGTCAAAGTAATTATTTAACCATAGATGGTTATAATTATTGAGAGGACCTAGATTGGTTAAAGATGATTATGACCTAGTTAGGGCTGATTACCAAGCATAACTCAAAGATATAATTTGTAATACAAATTAAAGATGAGTGGGTACAAAGTGATGAAATAGATGAATAAAAGAATAATATTGATCAGTGTGAATGATATAGTTGTACCTACCAATGAGGAGATGCTCATCTTGATTATCAATGATATAACTAGAATGGCCAATGGGTTAATTTGATCAAGGGTGGGATGGAAGGATTTGCCAAGGTGCTTAGGAGAAACTTTTGCACTCCATTAATTATAGACTTTTGTGAAGCTAATTTTTTGTTATAGCATGTGATGGTAGGCTTCATGATAGAACACCATGAAGACTTGGCCAAAATATGCATAAGGACTGACTCTCAATCCAATAAACACCTGAAAAAAATGCACCAATGATATAAAAAAATGATGACAATGTTGACGTATGAATATGGATAGACTCAAGAATAATGTGTGTAAGGAAACAACTAATGCATACATATAGACCGAGTCAAGGCAACAGTGCTAAAAGTAAACAAATAGGAAAACAAATAAAGAAATAAATAGAAAAAACAAAAAAATAAATAAACTTAAAAAAAAAACCCCGAAAATAAAAGCAAAAGAAAGCATCCTAACAATGATAATGCCCCAGTAAGACAGATTGAGGATAACTGATTAGGCTTAGACAGGATAAATATTTTTTGTATTTTTGAAATATTTAAATGTTTTTTGGAATTTTTAGGTATCTTAACTCATTATATAATGACAAGATACCTTCTCATAAAATGGCAAGAGTGTTTAGCTTAGGTTGCTCACAAAATGGCAAGAGTGTATAGAAAGGGGGATTGAGGTGACCTCAACATGAATTGAACATGACCTACATAGTATTGAAGTGACCTAAAGTCATAGTAATTATATCCACACAAAAGGTGGGGAAAAACTAATTAATTCCCAACAAGTTCTCAAATCCATCAAATGGTCAATTAAATGAAAATAATAATGGCAAGGTGATGTGGAAATGCATGATAAACAAGGGTTTCCCCTAGTTTTCCCATAGGCAGTTATAACTAGGATACAAAATCATAGGTCAATGATACTAATTTGCCCATAGGTGGTTATAATTAGTATCAATACTAGTGAAACATTGATTTTTCCTATAGGCAGTTATAATCAGGTTCACATAAACAAACTTGATAGGATGAAAGATATCTTGCCAAATCAACTATCACACTACTTTCATAGACTATCATTTAAACATGGATTTGATTTATTTTTGAATCTTGATTGGAATCCTCTCATAAAAAGTGTGAGAAAAATCAAAGGAACCAAGATCAAAAACAAGATTGGGTAGGATGACTAAAAATAGGCTTTAGTCTAGATATGAATGAAATATTAAGATGGTATGGTCTCTCTACAGCTAATGATGGTCTAGATAGATTGGATAAAATGGTAAGAGGAAATGGTAAGAGGGTTACCCCAAAGTGATGGGGTGAATGGTAGGAATCTACAATAATGGTAAATAAGCATATGCAATAATGGTAATGGCATGGTAATGTGAAATGGTATGGTACATGTTTTTAGCTTGGGTGTGGTTTTTGATTCTATTGTTCCTATTGAGATAGAGATGCATGTCCTAATCAATAAATGATACAAAAAAATACTTGATTATGTTAATTTCTAGCCCACACCTCGTTTGAATAGCTACTCTATCAAAAATGGCTTACAGATCTAGATTTTGAGAATGTTGTTGTGATCTTCATTGGTTGTTGATTTTGATTCTTTTAGGCATCAAGATAAGGTATCTTTGTAACCTCTACAAAGGAAAGTGTGGCCATGGATGGTAAAAAAGGACAAATAATATATGAGAGGTTTGATTGTGAAATGGAATGTGGAATGGTTGGGAAACAAATGAAGATCAAGACTTTCAGTCACATGTAATGTTGCTAATTCTAGATTCAACATAACTTTGGTTGTGGTGGGGCCAAAGACTTTTCCTTTCAATAGAACCACTAGATTTTTCTATTATTTGATCTTGAGAGTAGATACCATCCGATTAGGCTGTAGATTGAAAGCTATTTTGATTTGAGATTTGATTTTGTCTTCATCAAGTGGTGAAAAATTTTATGCTTAGCTATTGGTGCCTCAATGAGATTTTCACTAATGAATTTGTCTTGATTTTCCCATAGCACCTCCAAGAAGATTTCACTAATGAACATTGGCTTTTCACATTAATTTTCTTTTAGCACTTCTAAAAAAGTTTCACTAGAAGATTATGAGCTCTGACTTTGATTTTCCCCTAGTGCCTCTAAAAAAGTTTCACTAGGAAAGTTTTCTTCTGGTACATGGATGTGGTCTTGGCCTCCTTGATCTTCTTTGACTGTTATGTCACCATAGATGTATTTCAACAAAGTGTGATTTTATTTATCCTAATCGACACTTATGGGAGATGGAATGTCAATGATATGGCTATTTTGGTTGATGGCAATGACCTGTGAAATTATAATGTAATGGGGAGAGGATACATAATCCTCATAGAAGATACTAGGATAAGTTGTGTTGAATCTAAAGTACTCATCCTCAAAAATAATAAAAGCATCACAAATATATTCAAATTGATCTACAAGGCATGCATAACCAATGTTGTAACAATCATGAACATATTCTTCTTTTGAATCTGACTAACTCAAGGGAATCTGAGTCCAATGTTGAGACTGACGTTGATTTTGATTTTGATGGTAAATCTGATGTTGGTTCAAGAATAGAACCCATCTCTAACACTGATTTTTTTTCTAAAAAGTACTCTATTACAATGATGTCTTGTTGACTATTTGGTATTAGACAAGTAATGGCCTATGATGGTATAATGGGCTCTAAAAAAACTAGTTTATTAAAGTGAGACTCCTCTAGGATGGGAAATAGGTCAAGAGACAACTCCTTAAAGACTAGCTTATCAATATGAGGTTCTTGAAAAATAGGCACATAGTCGAGGTAATGATTTTTCCAAAGGTGGTTATAATCATTAAGAAGTGACTTGACAAAGATTACCTCATCAATGTGAGACTCCTTGACAACTAGTATAGGATCAATAGGTGATTCATTACATGATAACTTATCACAAGTGGTTAGTTCAACAAAAACATCTTAGATTGGTTGGTTCTCTTGGCCTTAGTTTCCAATGAGTTGGAAAATACTAGTTTTGAACACAACTTGGTCTTTGAATGATTGGGTGGGATGAATTGTGGTTGGATAATGGTAGGGCCTTGGGGAGCATGATGGCTTGCATGAGCTAAAGGAAAAATTATTGAGATGGTAATGATAGGGCATTGTGGGTCTTGATTACTTACACAAGCCAAATGACTAGGTCCTAGAATGATGAAGGGCATTATGGAGCTTGATTGCTCACACAAACTAAAGGATGAGGTCCTGGTATAGAAATAGTTGGGCATTATGGAGCTTAGTTGCTTGCACAAACCAAAGGATGAGTTCTTGATATGGTAATGGTATTCCTTAGATATTACAGAGATTAATAGCTAATATAATCCAAAGGAGGGTTAGGGGTAGCTGATGATTGGATAACAAAAGGATGTCATGAAACTTGATTTCTTCTATAAGCAAAAACATCTAAGTCTTCCTCATAAACCATATCATCCCAGATGTGAGTTGTCCCATAAGTTGGTCCTTGAGTATGTTCCATGTACTAATTATTGAAAAGAGGGCATGGATTCATATCCCAAACAACATTATCTATAATTAGGTATTTAAAGTCTTCCTCATAAGCCTCTTCATACCAATCAATGTCTCGAGTTGAATCATAAGTTATTTCATGACTTTGTTCCCATGAATGATTAATATGAGGTGGATAGAAATCTATCTCACAAACCATATTAGCATCATTAGGGTCTTGACTAAAGCCATAAAAGTAATTTTGTGTAGCCATTATATCATAAGTTGGATTGTAAGTCACTCCACCATAAGTGTATCTAGACATATCTGCATAAATGATAAAAGGTCCAAAAATAAAAAGGTTTAGAGTTCTACAAACTCTAAACAATGATCCAAAGGACAAATGGTTCAAACTTGTGCCAACTTGGTTGAAGGGGTGGAGATGTATCTCCAATGTGGTCTAAAGGTGGAGTTATATCTCTAAAATGGTTTGTGTTATGACTTGGCATAAAATAGCCTAACATCAATTCTTTATTGTCAAATGTCATACACATAAAAGGTCAAGTATATGAATAAAAACTGGCATGTTAAAGGTCTAGATCAAAGTGTTCCAAACAAGGTCTAAATTAGGAAAGGGAAAATTTGAGTTGCTAGGTATTTTATCCAAATGTAGAGTCAAAATATAGGCTCAAAAAAATAGGCATATATTAGGACTTTTGGCTAAATAGCATAAAAACCTAGACTTGAAACAAACCCTGATGTGATTTTATTTAATCTAACAAGTTTTGAAACAACTTTGACATATACCCAACACACATAATCAAACATAAACATGATCACTTGGTATAAGACATATGACAAAAGGATATTTGATAAATGTTGTGTTCTCCCAAATAAAGGCACAAACAATGATAAGGATAGGCATTAAACAAATAAACCATCAATAGTTTTCAAATTGGGTAACTGATTAATTGAGGTTATGCAACCCAAAAGATAAAGATCAGTGTATCATCCCCATGAATTGAGGCTTAAATAGAAATCAATCAATTTTTGGATCTAAACTTGACAAGGCTAATTAAAAACTCAATGTTGAAAAATAGGATTTGACCAAATAGGCTAGACAAGATTGGATAGCATGACAGTACAAAACAAAGGTCTAAATGGTATACATGACATGGTTTGAAAAAATGGTTTTTGGCATAAGGTAAAACAATTTTTGAAACAAATTAAAGTGTCCTAATAATGTAAGCATGCTCAAATTATGTGACCTATGTTATGCTTCAAAAGACTAAAAGGTAAAATGATTTTAACATGATTTGGGCAACATAACACTACCCTCCTCAACTCAAATTGACACACACAAAAAAGTTTAGAAAAAATTTCAAGGCATAAGTGTGGTGTAGAATAGCTAGCATAACACCTCTCTAGAGAAAAGAGTGATGTATAAAAAAATTGGTTTTGACATGGATTAGGAACAAACAAACAAGTTTTAGTCTCAAAACATACCAAGAAAAATGACCAAAATACACTGAGTATAATCATCCAAATCCTAGCAAGGATATGTCAATATGGGGTTAAATAAACTATCAATCTTCAAATGTCTCTATGGGAATAATGAATTTCACATCAAATGATGCAAAAGATAAGCATAGAAATTGGGCGATCATGGCATTGACTAGTTATAAAAAGGTTGAGTCCTTTTTACAACCACTACATCCTATTGTTGGCTTAGTGTAGTGCGATGTTCAAATGTAGATACATCCCATGTGTAAATCCAAAGGATTCAAATGAAGTCAATATTGGGAGATGAAACCCTAGTTCAAATCTTCCCTAAATAACTCATGAGAGGTAATGACACTCCCCTTGCAAGCCAAGATGAAATGAAATTAAAGACATAAAAAGAAAGACTTTTGGGTCATTTTCAAGGTCACCCAAACTTTTATGAGTTTTTGGGGAGTGCTTTAGATAACTTTATTTTTAATCCTTGGACTAGGATATTTGCAATAGGAATGGATCTTTTGATTACAAGGGTTCCCTAAAGGGAACAAATGGAAGATCATACATATAACATCCCTTTTTTTTCCAAACAAAATTTAATCTAAACAACTAAGAAAATACAAAAAGCTTTGAAAAGGTGAGTTATCTTTTAAGCCCAAATCGAAAGTGAGGTGGTGTTCATTTGACCCCTTGGTCTTAGTTGCAAACTTTGAAAACATTCACCAAAAACATCTAAATTCTTTGTTAAACACCAAAACAAGGTTCCTAATTTATTTTTAAGCATGTAAAAGGTGATCTAAACATGTTTTAAGTAAATGTCAAGCTTGGTCTTGGAGCAAAAATGTTAACATGTCCTTTAACTTTGAAGCTCCTTTTGGTTTGAAATAATGAACTTTAGAAAAATAGCTCTTAGGTCTATGTTTTAAGAAAAACATAGTGATCGATGTCAGTTATATACAACTAATGATGGTTACTTTGGCTAATCAATGTCAGTTATCTAATCAACATTAGTTATACCAATGTGACCATCTCGACAAGTATCTAACTAATGTCAATTTTTCTAATAGACATCAATTAAACTATGTAACTGATGTCAATCTTACTTATCGATATTAGTTACTGTGTAAAACTGTGGTAAACAAAAATGGAAAAATAAAGTTAAAAAATCAATTTGAAAGAGATTTAAGGGTCCAAATGAATATTTTAAAGTTGTAAAATGATCTTCTTCATGTGTGAGATGTGTCTAGTCCCATCAAGTGTGCCATTATGTGATCTAAAAATTTGACTCAAGAGAGGATGGTTAGTATGGTTTTAGCTCCAAAATGTAAACAAAATGAAAGAAACACACTAATATCATAACATCTCTAGGCCTAGATACTAGAGAGAGATTAGTTAACAAAAACAAATGATAAATACAACTAAAAAGTAAGGAATAAAACACAAGAATTCCTTCACCTTCCTTGGATGCTCCAAATGCCTTTGTAGTGGTGGCTTGCTCAGCTTGTGCTCATGAAGTCCTTGGTAATGGAAGCTTGGCTACCTCCATCTCTCTTTGGCACCTTTGGCTTGTGGCTTGACTTGGCTTGGAATCAATTTGGCATGGTAACACTAATTACAATGGCTTTTCGAATCATTTGTGCATTATAACTTTACATTCTCAAGTCTTTTTTTAATATATTTGAGCATAATAAATTCACACCAAAATAGCTTATAAATGATGTTCATGACCACTCTATTTATATATTTTTATAAATGTCTAGAATCAACCTGAGCCATCCATCTTGAGATTGAGATGTGTGGTTGAGGATTAATTTAATTTTTGGAATTAAGTTTATAATTATCATCATCATGACATTGGAGGATGGGTAAATTAAGAGGCATGTAGGACATATGGAAGGCATTTATGAGGCATGGAGGGAATGAATTTTAATATTTATGGCATTTATAACCTAGGGATGCCTTCCCAAGATATTAGGTCACTTGACGATGAAGCTATTCAATATTCATTTCTAAAACAAATTATTCAGCAAGTTTCCATGAAATTATTAATTAGGCCTTGATTTGGGTTAATTATCTCTTAAGCATGAGTGAGAACTTTGTGCATAAATTACTCAAATTAATCAGAATGCCTTGTTATTGGTCTAAAATTTGATTGGATTAGAATTGGAAGGCAATGTTAGATGTGTTGGAACCGTATTCCCATTTAGGATGTTACCAACAATAAATAACAAAGGCGCATGTCTTGTGTAAGATATTTGATAGGAAAGATCAATCCAAAGTACCTAGGTGTATAATTTGGCATTTTGGCTCAAAATGATTTGATCAAAGTTAGCTAGCCCATAAATTACATTTCCCCATTTAGTGATACCCTAGCCAAAATTGGAACTTGAATATGTCAATTTCTCATCATTTATCATGTTTTAATGTTTTTAGGTGAAATTGAGCATTTTGGGTGGAAATTGGCCAAAACCCTGATTGGAGGTTATTGGTGGCTAGATTTAGGTGTCTACAATTAGTGGGTAGGTATAATATTTTGAATTTTAAATTACTAAGTGGGGCAAGTAGTTAATAAATGACGTGGGGTTAGTGGTTTAATGAGATATTAGTAGGATAATTAAAGGATTAATATAACATGAGAAATTTAGGAAGATTAGCATGATATAAGAAATATATAATGGAAAATGGGATTTAACTATTTAATTAGATTATAGTTATGGGATTTATTATGATAAATAACAAGATTAATAGAATACTTAAGGCAAATATATTTAGGGGTATACATTTTCCTATCTTTGAAAGGGCATTGCAAGTGATGAAGTGGATAGTAATGGTCTTTTAATTAAAAACCATTTCATTGATGAATTAGTAAAAATGAGGTTGCATGATGCCCCCTTGAGGGGGAATGTGGGTAAGAACAAATCAAATGGCCACTAAAAAATAGATCCTAAGGTGGGTATATAATCAAGATGATGAGGGGTTTGGTTGACCTAGATGATAGTTGAGCTACTAATGATAGGATACCCCAAGAATACATACAAGGGAATAGAGTTTAAAGTATAATACTAGTTCCTGAGGGTGAACTCACCTTATTAATGATGATTAACCACCTACGATAATTTCTAGGCATAAACCAATATCGAGGAGAGAGGTGAGAATATATATAAGATAAGATGAATAATCCTGAGATAATGATATATGTTCAAGGAATGGATGAATTGGGATAGATAATGCCACAAGTTGTTGATGTTTCCCAAATAAGGGCACATGCAAGGGAGAGTTGTAGGCCAATAAAAGGATATAAGATAAGTGGCTTATGATAATAGATAGTTTTGATATGATGATCATATCTCAACATGATTTAATATATTTGAGTGACCATGAGAGTACAAGACAAGAATTAGTGGTATAGCTATCCTTTGACAATAAAATATGTCCACATGCTACCTATATAGTCTGAAGAGACCTCATGCTAATGTAGTTCTGACTCAACATGTTAGACAAGGAATGGGGAGATGGAAGACTATACCCATGAAAATGATTAAAATGTCTTGTGGGATGAATAATATCGAGGGAAAACATGATTAAACATTATTCAAGGATGGATAAATGGATATGTGAATCATAATTAGTTGTTTGGGAAGGAAGGTAGGGTTAATGTGGATTAAATGGGGTGAAGGGGGGAAATGAATAGGGTTAATAAGGGGTAAAATAGAAAAATGGGGGTAAAAATAGGTCATATTCAAGCTTAAATTTTGTTATCTTATGATCTAGAGCTAAGGACAATGGATTGCATCCCTCATGCTTCCCATCATAGAGAGAGAGAGTTTGTGAGTTCTAGAGACCAATAGAGGTGGGATTGGTGGTAAGTAACCCATCCTATCTTGTCATTTCATTATTTTAGTGTATCTTTTAAGGCATTAATTAAGGTTAAAATCTAACACTATAAAATAAAAACTTGGGGGATTGCCCTTGGTTGCAATTTCGTACATGTAATCCATGGTAATGCACTCATTACCTGTAGTTTTATAAAATTACTTGTAGGGATTTATAGTTTTAGAAAATTGTGATGGGTGAATTTTGGTTTTTAATACTACATGGAATGAATTATGGTTTTGTAAAACTATGATGGGTGACCCATGGTTTGGCAAAACTGTAGGTGGTGACTTGATGTTTTACAAAACTATAAGAATCAAGAATTGATTTTATGAAATCATAAATTAGGGTTAGGATCCACAAGTTATTTTTCTAAAGAGTAGTGTTAGGATTATATGGGTAGGGGGATAAGAAGGAAATAGGTATATGGGTACATATGGAAGGTAGAGTGTAGGTAGGTGTATGGTATAAAAAGGATTCATATTAGGGTATAGGTTAATAGTGATTATGGGATAATAGGTTTTGTGGTGTAGGAAGATTAAAGTGTGCTAGAATCTAGACTATGAGGGTCACTAGTTTTTCACAAGATGTATCACCTGAAGTAAGTTGATATTAGTTTGTTAGAGATGACTAGTCTATATTATATCACCACTATGCCTTTAATTAAGATATATCTGACACTTATCAAAGCATTGGCGGAGCAATGGCAGTCTATGATAAGTATTTTCCACTTCTTATCAAGAGAGATGATAGTTACTTTAGAAGACATGTGGCATATTTTTTTATTACCTATGAGAGGATATGCAATCTATTATAAAGCATAGGCAGTAATCACAACTATGCAATGGTTGTGTGTAAATATTTAGGTTTAGGGTCTATGATTCACATAATAACATTGATAGGGCCTTTAGGGATGGGACCATTGACAAGTTGACCCTATTATTCATATCTCTTATAATTATGATATTATTTATAAACAAGAGTAGTCAGTGGTTTCATTTGGGGTTAGGGTATATAGTAGCATACATGATACAAGAGTATAGAGTGTTTGCATGGGGATTATTGTGTTGGGCCACTTGTATAGGGAAATTCATATGGGGGCATATAGGGGTGGCAAGCTTCAGACCCTTACTATTTCTATAGATCTAATTTTGGTAGAACATGGTTATCAAAAGGCCACTAAGAATGTGATTAGTTTATGATCCTAATAAGCCATTGGTGTTTGGATGGTATATCATTATGGGTGTGTAGAGAGCTCATGTAGGTGATAAGAGGTTTTATAGATAATATTGGACAATTTAATTAATGAATAGATTACTTGGGTAACATACATACAAGTAAAGTATGGGTGGGTAGAATATGTAGATTATTCTCAATATATGATTACAGAGTGTTATTTGATATGAAAACAAGATTACATCATAGTGATATCATTTTAATAAAGTGCAAAGATAGTTTAGATGTCAAAAGGATGTCTTGGGAGAAGATAATTTATTTACTAAAAGTGATAGAGAGAGGCCTCAATAGGGGAATATAGTTGATAGGACTTTGGCATAGGTTTATTATGATGACATAGTTCATGAAGTATTGGATTATCAAATAGCTATATTATATCCCAAAGTGATAGAAGCTTTTATAGGATGGTGGAGAAAAAAATGTCCATGGATATGTTTTAGGTCAGTTTAGGGGATATGAGCAGAGGATTAGTGTGTAGGTTTTATAGGCACAAGTAAAATTGAGGAGATGATGAGAACAAAGGCAAAAACCATAGGTTAAGAGAGATGATAAGGTTGATGTGCATGAAAAGACTGATCATGCTTTGATGGTTATTGATGGGGGTGATCAAGGTTTAGATAGGGGTGATCAAGGAATATTCAAGGGTGATTAGGGTGTGAGTAGAGGTGATCAAGGAGTATCCCAAGGTGATTAAAGTATGGATGGAGGTGATCAGGGTGTGGGGGGATATGTCATGATGTTATGGGGCCTCCTAAGCCATTTATTAATGTAGTAGATCAAATATAGATTAATAGTCTTCAGTAAGAGGTGAGGGTGAGGGTGGTTAAGGTAGATGGGATTGTTGTAGAGAGATAGATATTGCTTATAGGTGAAATATTTATAGTGTTAGATAGAATAGTGGGAAATATAAATGGGCCTAGTATTATCTTTCTTGACCACCTTGTTGGGATAGATAGGGGTTAAAGATGTGTAGATAGTAGCCTTGCAAGGCCAAATAGGTTAGATTCAAGCCTAATTGAGTCAGTAGGAGGTGGAGTTATAGGTAGATGAATGGATTAGGGATGAGGGGCCAAACTTTTACAAAGACAAGGCTTAGGCGATGTGACCCATTAGATATATCAATTGACTAGAGAGGCCCAATATTACAAGGGTTTGTATGAGGGTGTGATTCTATTAGATTAGTGAGCTTAATATTACAAGGCTAGTACCTCTTCTTATTTTATACATCAATTATTTAGGATACCACAAGGACTACCATCATATATTAGACATGTATATGTTATTCTTAGCACATGGATTCTCATGATGCATATAATATATACATTTTATAAAAGACTCGTGGAAATTTATGTGATTATGATGAGATTTATTCAGTTACATGATGTGTTCATGTATTTTTCTCATGTGATTATGATGTATTGGTTAGATTAGATCTTGGATTTTATTGATTATATGCATGAGATTATTATATGTTGATGTATTATAGATGTAATATTTGTTAGTATTTACTTACATGTATGGAAATGATTTATGATTATATGTTTTATGGATGTTCTTTAATTTAATGTATATGATGATGTGGATGAGCAGGTTTTGGATAGATGATGTGTTCTGATGGTTTAATTTTTATGTTATATTAAATGATATAATGTGGTATTATAATAAAATGGAATGTGTTATAACTAGTGACATGTGCTAATATTGAGATAGGTAGTTTCATGTTGAATATAATTATATGTCTCATAAATGGATAATAGGTAAATCCTCATGTACCAAGGACGAGGATGGATCAATTAGTAAGTTAAGGTGGTCAAATGGGATAGTTTTAATGATGAAGGGGGTGTCTGGAAGCCACAAAAAAAGTTGGCAATCTAATTTTACTATTTTAGTTAGTTAAAAATGTACCTAAGACATTTAGATAGTCTAGGTTACATTAAATTATAGTGTATGGGGTTTTTAAGAAGTAACTCTGTTAATTACATTCCTAATTTCATATTGGATATTCATCTGTAGCCATCCTTGTTCCTAGAAATAAAAAATACAAAAAATAATATTTACAAAAGACAATACTTAAAAAGATAATTTGACACAACAAACATTTACATATTTATCTAAAACAAGACACTAATTATAATGACAAAATGAAATTACAACAAATATTTACACGATATGACTATTGAAAATTAAACTCAATTATATATATTTAAAATGACATAAAAAAAAAATCTATGTGTGGATAAAAGACTAAATTTATACATTGACAAGATAACTTAATAAAAATTTTCAAAAACATAACTTTAAAAAGGGATTTTTGTAAAAGTATTTAAACATGTTTTCCTAAGTTAAAGGGATTTGTGACCTAATTATGATTTGACTAATATGTATACAAGAGGAATGATGAAAATACATTTAAGGAACTTTGTTAAATAAATAAATAAAATGTTGTTTGGAAAAATGGGTTATATACAAAGTACCCTAGAATATTGACCAAGGATAATAGGGCAAAGATAATAGGGCACGATAATTTTGTGACAATTATGATAGGATCAAACCAAATATAATTATAATCCTAGGAACTATAATAAATTATTTAGGGCTCTATTTAAATTTTTACAAAGTGTATTATATATCCTAGAGGAGGAATATATAATGACCCTTATTTAATAATGAGGTTAATGGGTATAAGAGTATGCATGCTTAGGATAATGAATATGGATGAGTAAAGTTTGGTGCGATTGAAGCTGACAAAGAGAAGAGCCATCTAGGAGAATAAATTTTTTATTTGGGATTTAGATATTAAAAGGAAATATTGATATCGAAGTGGATTAAATATTCCATATGATTCTTTAACAAGAATCCCCTTTGCACTTTTAGCATTAATCTACCCCATTTTAAGACTCTTATCTCCTTATTTACGAATCATATATCTTACACCCATCATTGAGATCAGGATCATATGCAAGGTGAACAGTATAAATGGGATGATGGAATGATAGGAGATTAGGAGGGAAGTGAAGTGATTATATATAAGAGTGCCCTCAAGTATGGGTTCTTACAGATAGTGAATCAAACTTTTCATGCCCTCTAGTTATAAAATTGTTTAAGATGCATAATATTCATTAGCTCATTAAGTTCATCTCCATCTAGAGTGGACAATTTATATGCCCCTAACCCAATTTTTATAATAATAACATAAGACCCTATCCAATTTGCTACAAATTTCCCCTTCTTTTCACATTCAACATTAGTTTTTTTCTAATTTTTGTTAAGATCTAGGTCACTAATTTTAAATTCTCAGGACTAGATTTTCATATCATATTGGCCTTTGAGATTATTTTAACATACCCTAAGGTGATCAAGGGAATTCTGACACTTCTCATCCATAATTCTATTTTTTTAGCCATTTATTTCTATATTCATTATCTGCTATCATTTCCTATAAAGATATACATAGTGAGGGGAGTTTAAATTTGAATGGAAACATGTCTTACGTTCCATATAATAAAGAGTATGGAGTGGCCCCAGTTGGCATTTGGATGCTTATTTTTATATGAACAAAGTGAAATTTGTAACTACAAATGCTAGTTTATTCCAATGTTGTAAGCAATCTTCTTGAGTATTTTTATAAGTGTTTTCTTTGTTTCTCCTACTTGTCCATTGCCCTGGGGGTAGTAGGGTGTGGAGAAATGTTGCTCATTATGATATCAATTGCACAAGTCTTCCACTTACTGATTCTTAAATTATTTTCCATGATCTGATATGATATTGGATGGGATTCTAAAATGGTGATTTGATTCAAAATGAACTTAGATATCTAAAGGCTGGTGGTGTATATGAGTGGCATAGCTTCTAGACATTTAGTGAAATACTTAGTGGATGTGATAACGAAATGGTGCCCATCTAAAGATATAGGATTAATCTTGCCAATGATATCTAATCCCCATACTAAAAAAATCCATAGGCTCATTATAGGTTGAATTTCTAGGGATAGGGTATCTATGATATTCTCATGTTTTTGACAAGCAACACACTTAGATGCACATACTAACAAACATAGTGATACATGGTTAACCTATAATATCTAGTCTGGAAAAACCTCTTAGCTAGGGCCATTTCAATGACATGGCCTTCACAAATACCATCATGAACTTCCATGATTGTAATAAGTGCCTCCTCTTTATTTAGGCATCTTAACAAGGTTTTATCATAGCCTTATCATTAGGGCATACTCCTAAGTATGGTGTAACGAGATGTGCATTGGATGAAGGATTTGTGTTGATGATGATTAAGGTTTGGTGGGAGGTTATTATCATAGAGGTAGGTATATATGTCATGGTACCATGATTAATTAGGATTAGAGACTACACAAATTTGATAATGAGTCAATCTCAGATGAAGTCAATAATAATATTTCAACTATAAAATTACCTTCAAGGATGTCTTCCAGGAGATCTATTAGAGACCCAATAGTGGTCATTGAATTTGTAGATTTGTTACTCCATGACACTTGCTTAAAATTTATAAACTAAAAATTTTGGTTTAAATGATTGAACATTTACTTGTAGGGAAGTAACTTCTCATCCTTCTTTTGGAAATATTCCTTGACCCATTTGAAAATCAACTAACAATATTCTATGACCTAAAGATGTTGAATATTACATAAGACCCTATCCAATTTGCTTCAAATTTCCCCTTCTTTTCACATTCAACATTAGTTTTTTTCTAATTTTCGTTAAGATCTAGGTCACTAATTTTAAATTCTCGGGACTAGATTTTCTTATCATATTGGCCATTGAGATTATTTTAACATACCCTAAGGTGATCAAGGGAATTCTGACACTTCTCATCCATAATTCTATTTTTTTTAGCCATTTATTTATATATTCATTATCTGCTATCATTTCCTATAAAGATATACATAATGAGGGGAGTTTAAATTTGAGTGAAAACATGTCTTATGTTCCATATAATAAAGAGTATGGAGTGGCCCCAATTGTCATTTAGATGCTTGTTTTTATATGAACAAAGTGAAATTTGTAATTACAGATGTTAATTTATTCCAATGTTGTCAAAAATCATCTTGAGTATTTTTATAAGTGTTTTCTTTGTTTCTCCTACTTGTGCATTGCCCTAGGGGTAGTAGGGTGTGGAGAATTGTTGCTCATTATGATATCAATTGCATAAGTCTTCCACTTACTGATTCTTAAAATATTTTCCATGATCTGATATGATATTGGATGGGATTATAAAATGGTGATTTTATTCAAAATGAACTTAGATATCTAAAAGCTAGTGGTGTATATGAGTGGCATAACTTATAGACATTTAGTGAAATACTCAGTGGATGTGATAATGAACTGGTGCCCATCTGAAGATATAGGATTAATCTTGCCAATAATATCTAATCCCCATACTAAAAAAAACCATAAGCTCATTATAGGTTGAATTTCTAGGGCTAGGGTATCTATTATATTCTCATGTTTTTGACAAGCAACACACTTAGATGCACATACTAACAAACATAGTGATCCATGGTTAACCTATAATATCTAGTCTAGAAAAACCTCTTAGGTAGGGCTATTTCAATGACATAGCCTTCACAAATACCATCATGAACTTCCTTGATTGTAATAAGTGCCTCCTCTTTATTTAGGCATCTTAACAAGGTTTTATCATATCCTTATCATTAGGGCATACTCCTATGTATGGTGTAACGAGATGTGCATTGGATGAAGGATTTGTGTTGATGATGATTGAGGTTTGGTGGGAGACTATTATCATAGAGGTAGGTATATTTGTCATGGTACCATGATTAATTGGGATTAGAGACTACACAAATTTGATAATGAGTCAATCTTAGATGAAGTCAATAATAATATTTCAACTATAAAACTACCTTCAAGGATGTCTTCCAGGAGATCTATTAGAGACCCAATAGTGGTCATTGAATTTGTAGATTTGCTACTCCGTGACACTTGCTTAAAATTTATAAACTAAACATTTTGGTTTAAATGATTGAACATTTACTTGTAGGGAAGTAACTTCTCATCCTTGTTTTGGAAATATTCCTTGACCAATTTGATAATCAACTAACAATCTTCTATGACCTAAAGATTTTGAATATTACATAAGACCCTAACCAATTTGCTTCAAATTTCCCCTTCTTTTCACATTCAACATTAGTTTTTTTCTAATTTTTGTTAAGATCTAGGTCACTAATTTTAAATTCTCGGGACTAGATTTTCTTATCATATTGGCCTTTGAGATTATTTTAACATACCCTAAGGTGATCAAGGTAATTCTGACCCTTCTCATCCATAATTCTATTTTTTTTAGCCATTTATTTCTATATTCATTATCTGCTATCATTTCCTATAAAGATATACATAATGAGGGGAGTTTAAATTTGAATGGAAAGATGTCTTATGTTCCATATAATAAAGAGTATGGAGTGGCCCTAGTTGGCATTTGGATGCTTGTTTTTATATGAACAAAGTGAAATTTGTAACTACAAATGTTAGTTTATTCCAATGTTGTCAGCAATCTTCTTGAGTATTTTTATAAGTCTTTTCTTTGTTTCTCCTACTTGTCCATTGCCCTAGGCGTAGTAGGGTGTGGAGAAATGTTGCTCATTATGATATCAACTACACAAGTCTTCCACTTACTGATTCTTAAAATATTTTCCATGATTTGATATGATATTGGATGGGATTCTAAAATGGTGATTTGATTCAAAATGAACTTAGATATCTAAAGCCTAGTGGTGTATATGAGTGGCATAGCTTCTAGACATTTAGTGAAATACTCAGTGGATGTGATAATGAACTGGTGCCCATCTAAAGATATAGGATTAATCTTCCCAATGATATCTAATCCCCATACTAAAAAAATCCTTAGGCTCATTATAGGTTGAATTTCTAGGGCTAGGGTATTTATGATATTCTCATGTTTTTGACAAGAAACACACTTAGATGCACATACTAACAAACATAGTGATCCATGGTTAACCTATAATATCTAGTCTGGAAAAACCTCTTAGCTAGGGCCATTTCAATGACATGGCCTTCACAAATACCATCATGAACTTCCTTAATTGTAATAAGTGCCTCCTCTTTATTTAGGCATCTTAACAAGGTTTTATCATAGCCTTATCATTAGGACATACTCCTAAGTATGGTGTAACGAGATGTACATTGGATGAAGGATTTGTGTTGATGATGATTGAGGTTTGGTGGGAGGTTATTATCATAGAGGTAGGTATATATGTCATGGTACCGTGATTAATTGGGATTGGAGACTACACAAATTTGATAATGAGTCAATCTCAGATGAAGTCAATAATAATTTTTCAACTATAAAATTACCTTCAAGGATGTCTTCCAGGAGATCTATTAGAGAACCAATAGTGGTCATTGAATTTTTAGATTTGTTACTCCATGACACTTGCTTAAAATTTATAAACTAAAAATTTTGGTTTAAATGATTGACCATTTACTTGTAGGGAAGTAACTTCTCATCCTTCTTTTGTAAATATTCCTTGACGCATTTGATAATCAACTAACAATATTTTATGACCTAAAGATGTTGAATATTACATAAGACCCTATCCAATTTGCTTCAAATTTCCCCTTCTTTTCACATTCAACATTAGTTTTTTTCTAATTTTTGTTAAGATCTAGGTCACTAATTTTAAATTCTCGGGACTAGATTTTCTTATCATATTGGCCTTTGAGATTACTTTAACATACCCTAAGGTGATCAAGGGAATTCTGACACTTCTCATCCATAATTCTATTTTTTTTAGCCATTTATTTCTATATTCATTATCTGCTATCATTTCCTATAAAGATATACATAACGAGGGGAGTTTAAATTTGAATAGAAACATGTCTTATGTTCCATATAATAAAGAGTATGGAGTGGCCCCAGTTGGCATTTGGATGCTTGTTTTTATATGAACAAAGTGAAATTTGTAACTACAGATGTTAATTTATTCCAATGTTGTCAAGAATCTTCTTGAGTATTTTAATAAGTGTTTTCTTTATTTCTCCTACTTGTCCATTGCCCTAGGGTAGTAGGGTGTGGAGAAATGTTTCTCATTATGATATCAATTGCACAAGTCTTCCACTTACTGATTCTTAAAATATTTTCCATGATCTGATATGATATTGGATGGGATTATAAAATGGTGATTTGATTCAAAATGAACATAGATATCTAAAGGCTGGTGGTGTATATGAGTGGCATAGCTTCTAGACATTTAGTGAAATACTCAGTGGATGTGATAATGAACTGGTGCCCATCTAAAGATATAGGATTAATCTTGCCAATAATATCTAATCCCCATACTAAAAAAATCCATAGGCTCATTATAGGTTGAATTTCTAGGGCTAGGGTATCTATGATATTCTCATGTTTTTAACAAGCAACACACTTAGATGCACATACTAACAAACATAGTGATCCATGGTTAACCTATAATATCTAGTTTAGAAAGACCTTTTAGCTAGGGCCATTTCAATGACATGGCCTTCACAAATACCATCATGAACTTCCTTGATTGTAATAAGTGCCTCCTCTTTATTTAGGCATCTTAACAAGGTTTTATCATATCCTTATCATTAGGGCATACTCCTAAGTATGGTGTAACGAGATGTGCATTGGATGAAGGATTTGTGTTGATGATGATTGAGGTTTGGTGGGAGGTTATTATCATAGAGGTAGGTATATATGTCATGGTACCATGATTAATTGGGATTAGAGACTACACAAATTTGATAATGAGTCAATCTCAGATGAAGTCAATAATAATATTTCAACTATAAAACTACCTTCAAGGATGTCTTCCAGGATATCTATTAGAGACCCAATAGTGGTCATTGAATTTGTAGATTTGTTACTCCGTGACACTTGCTTAAAATTTAGAAACTAAAAATTTTGGTTTAAATGATTGAACTTTTACTTGCAGGGAAGTAAATTCTCATCCTTGTTTTGGAAATATTCCTTGACCCATTTGATAATCAACTAACAATCTTCTATGACCTAAAGATTTTGAATATTACATAAGACCCTATCTAATTTGCTTCAAATTTCCCCTTATTTTCACATTCAACATTAGTTTTTTTCTAATTTTCATTAAGATCTAGGTCACTAATTTTAAATTCTCAGGACTAGATTTTCTTATCATATTGGCCTTTGAGATTATTTTAACATACCCTAAGGTGATCAAGGGAATTCTAACACTTCTCATCCATAATTCTATTTTTTTTAGCCATTTATTTCTATATTCATTATCTGCTATCATTTCCTATAAAGATATACATAATGAGGGGAGTTTAAATTTGAATGGAAAGATGTCTTATGTTCCATATAATAAAGAGTATGGAGTGGCCCTCGTTGGCATTTGGATGCTTGTTTTTATATGAACAAAGTGAAATTTGTAACTACAAATGTTAGTTTATTCCAATGTTGTCAGCAATCTTCTTGAGTATTTTTATAAGTGTTTTCTTTGTTTCTCCTACTTTTCCATTGCCCTAGGGGTAGTAGGGTGTGGAGAAATGTTGCTCATTATGATATCAATTACACAAGTCTTCCACTTACTGATTCTTAAAATATTTTCCATGATCTGATATGATATTGGATGGGATTCTAAAATGGTGATTTGATTCAAAATGAACATAGATATCTAAAGGCTGGTGGTGTATATGAGTGGCATAGCTTCTAGACATTTAGTGAAATACTCAGTGGATGTGATAATGAACTGGTGCCAATCTGAAGATATAGGATTAATCTTGCCAATAATATCTAATCCCCATACTAAAAAAATCCATAGGCTCATTATAGGTTGAATTTCTAGGGCTAGGGTATGTATGATATTCTCATGTTTTTGACAAGCAACACACTTAGATGCACATACTAACAAACATAGTGATCCATGGTTAACCTATAATATCTAGTCTGGAAAAACCTCTTAGCTAAGGCCATTTCAATGACATGGCCTTCACAAATACCATCATGAACTTCCTTGATTGTAATAAGTGCCTCCTCTTTATTTAGGAATCTTAACAAGGTTTTATCATAGCCTTATCATTAGGGCATATTCCTAGGTATGGTGTAACGAGATGTGCATTGGATGAAGGATTTGTGTTGATGATGATTGAGGTTTGGTGGGAGGTTATTATCATAGAGGTAGGTATATATGTCATGGTACCATAATTAAGTGGGATTAGAGACTACACAAATTTTATAATGAGTCAATCTCAGATGAAGTCAATAATAATATTTCAACTATAAAACTACCTTCAAGGATGTCTTCTACGAGATCTATCAGAGACCTAATAGTTGTCATTGAATTTGTAGATTTTTTACTCTGTGACGCTTAAAATTTATAAACTAAATTTTTTTGTTTAAATGATTGACCATTTACTTTTAGGGAAGTAACTTCTCATCTTTGTTTTGTAAATATTCCTTGATCCATTTGATAATCAACTAACAATATTATATGACTTAAAGATGTTGAATATTCCATTAGATGGTAATCTCTAACCCAATAATTAATGCCTCATATTCAATGATGTTATTGGTTCATGGGAAAGATATTTAAAAATATTTAGGGATTAGGTCTCCTTGTGGTGTTACTAAAAAGATTCATGATCCTAACCCATGCATGGTGAAGGATCCATCAAAACATAATTTACATCTTGGTGATTCCTCATTTTTCGATATGGACTCATTAGGGAAGGTTGTTGTCAATGGTTCCATGTTTACTATAGGTGTTGTTGTTATTTGATCTACAATAATTTTCCCCTTGATGGATTTTTGATTCACATACTCAATGTCAAATTCACTAAATACATAATCCACTTGGACATTATTCTTGTTAGGGTATACTTGGTTAACATGTATTTAAGTCGATCAACTTTTGTGATTAACTTGAATTTGTGATTTAACATATAATGTCTATGTTTTTGTGAAGAAAATACTAAAACCAAGCATGCTTTCTCTATAGGGGTAGAATTGAGCTCATATGAGACAACTTTTTGGATTAGATAATATATAGCTCATTCCTTTCCTTCATAATTGTGTTGAGCTAAGAAAACCCCTATAACACGTGGCATAGAATATATATACAAAAGAAATGGCCTTTTTGATATTGGTGGTGAGAGTACTAAAGGCTTCAATAGATACCACTTCAAATTATCAAATACCTTTTAACTTTCCAAATTCTAGTCAAAATGAACTCTTTTCTTTATTAAATGAGCAAATAGATGGCACTTATCTACCAACTGAGAGATGAATCGATGAATGGACTATAATTTCCCTTGAAGACTCTATAGCTACTTTAGACTTTTATGTGGAGGCATTTAAACAATGGATTTTGCCTTAGTGGGATCTACTTCAATTCATTATTGAGAGACTATGAATCCCAAGATTTTGCCTAAATTGACTCCAAACACACATTTATTGGTGTTTAGTCTGAATTTATATTTTTTGAGCCTCTCAAATATTTACTTGATGGCTTTTGGATGTTTTATTCTTAACTTGGACTTTCCTAAAATGTCATCCACATAGTCTTCAATAATATCATCCATCATGTCATGGAAAATGACTGTCATAGCCCTTTGGCAGGTTTATCTAGCATTTTTTATTCCAAATGGCATTAATTTATAGCATAAAGTCCCCCATGTAGTAATTAATGTATTTTTATGCTAATCTCATGGAGAAATTTTTATTTGATTATACCTAGAAAATCCATCCATGAGGGGGAGTAATTCATATCCTACTATGGGGTCCATGTTCATGTCAATATTTGGTAAAGTAAATTCATGTTTTGGACATGCCTTATTTATATCTCAAAAGCTAGTAGAAATTTTTACCCCTCATGGTTTTATGATGGGGATAATATTAGAGATCTATTTGAAACAATCTATTAGCCAAATGAATCTTGCTTCTAAGAACTTTTATAACTCTTCCTTGACTAATAATAATACTTTGTGGTGCATATTTAGAAGCTTATGTTTAATTAATTTAGCATTTAAATTCACTACTAAGTGATGCACTACCAAAGTAGGATATAATCTATGAATATCAAAGTATCTCTACACGTATATATCTTTAAACACTTGAAAAACACTATAATAATTTATTGTTAGTCAGTGGTAAGGATTGCCTACTATGTGATTAGTTTAGTATTTTCTTTAATTCTAATATTGACTTCTATTACCTCAAAAATTAGGGAAGGTGATTATTTTTTAATATATGTTGGGTGTGGTGGTAGTTCTAAATTAAACTTAGCTAGGAGCTCTACACCTAACTATTGATAAATCTTTTTTTCATCAAGGTTTGGCTAGATTTCTTCTATATCTAGAGAGGGATCAACTTCATCATATTCGTTCTTTTATACTTGGTTTAACAACTCATGTTGTTATCCAAAATAAGTGGACTTATTTAAATTGATAGTGAATCCCATTTTATGATCCCCTAATGACATAAAACTTTGGTCTCCCATGTATTCTATGATAACTTCATCACTTTAAAACATATCAAAGGATGGCTCTTTCCTCTGGTCCCAGTCTATTAGTTTAGGGTAGTGGAAGGAGATATTGATAGTGGAAATGTTAGTATCATAGAATAGGTTCATGGCAGCCAAGTATTCATAGGGGATATAAATGGAGCATGTCTCAATTTCATCTTAGGTAGACTCTTTAGGAATTGAATAAGTATCTATGGTGATAGAGTTGACAACAATGCTTAATGGTTTGTACCTTAGGCCAAGTTGTCTTGGATGTTCTTGGACACCAATAGGTTCCATCATTACTTTTTCCTCTCAACCTAGTCCTCTACCCTTCTAATTAATATTTTGAAGCATTTTCTATAATTTGGGATATTTTGCCTTTTGAAAATCTAGGGCCACATATGCATGAATAATCCAAGAATCCTCATGCTCCTTAAAATATTCTTTTGATAACATTATTGCACTAGTAAAGGTAGTTTCCTAGAAATTATAGACAATAGGTTTTGATTTCTTCATAGTTGAGAACCTATATCTATGTCTAGATAGTGGAAGGTCTCCTACGAAAAGATTTTTATACTCGTATTCCCCACATCGTTTGGAGATAATTTTTAGGTGAGAGATTTCTGGTGACTCAAATGAGGTGGGTGATAGACTATCAATTTATACATATTTCATACCATTTGGATTATAAGATGAGCTTTGGTTACCTAGAAAATAACTATCATGATTAGATTATTCTAATTGACAGCTAAGAGAATGTTTGATTTCACCTGAGATGGTGACTTCCATGTTTGAATGTCAGAGTTTGAGGCATTGATGAAGGGTAGAGGGTACTCCTCTAATTTCATGAATCCAAGGGCATCCCAAAAGCATATTATAAGGGAAATCTACATCTACTACATGGATTAATGTTTGGTGGACTACATGCCCACAACTGTGGGAAGATATGTTATTCTAAAGATGACCTTTCATTATCATCATAAGCCTTATCATTATTATAGTAGGCCCTAATGAAGATTATGAATACCCCAAATTATTAAAAAACTTGATATTGTACAAATTTAGGGTGAATCCTCTATTTATAAGAACCCATGGGATTTTACGGTTTGTGATGGAGATTTCAATGAATAAGGGATAAGTATAGTAAGGGCCTCTTGGTGGTATGTATTAGGCATTGAAGATGATTTATTATGTTGGAGATAAGTGACCCATCGAAGCTTGAAATTTATTTGTGTCAATATCCACAGGAACTTTAAATTCATGCAGGACTCGATTTAGTATTTCCCAATGTATAGCAAAAGTTTTGAGAAGATCCTTAAGGGAGATTTATGTTGGGGTCTTCTTGAGCTACCACATAATATCATGTCTTAAAGGACTATTTAAAATAATTTGGAATTATACCTACTAAAGTATAGTGGAGAATTTTTTTCCCAAAAATAATTTTCTTATATTCAAAATA
This sequence comes from Torreya grandis, assembly GCA_037957365.1. Lineage (NCBI taxonomy): Eukaryota > Viridiplantae > Streptophyta > Pinopsida > Cupressales > Taxaceae > Torreya > Torreya grandis. Next base: position 1,324,705 of record JARHVA010003104.1, read on the forward strand.
AATTAGATTATTTCAAACCATTTTGGCATAGATCATTTTGAATGAATTGGACTATTTTGAATAATTTGGTTTTATACCACTAAAGTGGAGTAGAGAATAATTTCTCCATAAATAAATTTTCTATTCTAAATAAATTGGAGTGTTTCAAACCTATTGGGCATAGATCAATGCCCAATATGTACTTATACCCACTAAAGTGGAGTGAAGAGGATTCCCTCCAAAAATAAATTTGTTATATTTGAAATAAATTAAACTATTTCAAATCATTTAGGCAGAGATCATTTTGAATAAATTGGGATATTTTGAATAATTTAGGCTTATACCTATAAAGTGGAGTGAAGAATAATTTATCCAAAAAATAATTTTGTATATTCTAAATAAATTAGACTATTTAAAACCATTTGAACATAGATCATTTCAATCAAATTAAGCTATTTTAAATAATTTGAACTTATACTCACTAAAGTGGAGTGGATAATATTTTCTCCATAAATATGTTTTATATATTCCAAATAAATTGAATTATTTTAAACCATTTGGAAGTAGATAATTTTGAATAGATTGGACTATTTCAAATTGTGGCACCCTTTTAGGCCTTTAGACTGATAATTGATCCTTTGAAGTAGATTTTGTTGATGGGACACATGGAATCATTTTATTGGACAAATTATGGATGAAAACATAATAATAAATTAGTTCATCTACGTAATAAAATATCTTGAGAATTATTTGTTGTTCATTGGGAAGATCTTCATGAGTAGGTGTCAATATACTAATAGATCAACTTGGGAAATTTCAAGATAAACCGATGGAGTATCCACTTGCAAGGGGATTAGATTTGAAACTTGGACTTGATTCATTACTTTCAAGGAATGCCCAACTATTAATCGAATTGTACTTAACCAACACAAAGTAATTCTAAATTACAATCAATTAATTTGAAATTAACAAAGTAATTCTAAATTAGAATCGATTAATTTGAAATTAATTGAAATATATTTGAAATAATTTAGAATTGATTTGTATGAAATTGATGATAATGTTTATTACTATAATTATACTTTATAATTAGTAAACACACTTGAAATAATCATAATATGGTGAAGTCACATCTTTCTAAACACTAGTTCACAACATTTGGCATGGTTTTTTTGCTTTCTCCCAAGAATGTGATGATAGACATCATTTTGATTCTCAATTACTTTTCATATTTATGAATTATATTTCTAGTATATCTAATTGATGTAACATAAGTCATTTTCAATTTTGAATTGTAACACAATTCTAATAATTACAATCAATGAATAACATGTTAGAAAGTAAAAAATCATCTCTAAAGGTCCCTTTAAAAATAACTTCATCCAATTTTTTTATGTTTATATTGAAGACTTAGAATATATTTTCACCCAAACAAACATGAAATTTAAAATTTTGTAACCCATGTTGATAAGTGTTTTCATTGATGTCAAAGATTGATGTTATGTGTGCATTGATGTCAAAAGGTAATGATAAAGTGGTGATGTCATGATGATGATGAGTTTGACCCTAAATTTTTTCAAGGTAGGATTTGGATGGATATGAGATAAGGTAAGTATTTTTTGAGGCTTATCATATTGTATCTATCATGTTGATGTGGTTTTAGGTCAAGGAGAAAAGACAAACATGTGAACTGTGTGTTGACATAGGATTGGTAGCCTAGTATGTAAGCATGGACCTTTAGTATCTACTTTGATATGAATTTGATTAATGTTATGGATGATGATATCATGTTAGAGAGGCCCTCTAGGGTGTCAAGAGTGATTAAAATTCTTATGGTAATACATGGTGTTCATATAACTCTTCATCATGCTCATCTAGGCATTGTTGGTTCTCGGGTAGAAAAATTTGAGAAGGCATATTGATGACATTATATTTCACACATGTGATGGTTCTAGGATTAGATTTATATATGGATGGATTACCTTATGAAAGGCGATCATATGGTTCAAATTTTAGGTGATGAGGTTGAGCATAGAAAATTTTATTAAGGTGTAAAATTATCTTCTTTGATAAAGTTTACCAGGTTCACATACTTGGCCAAATTTGTGATATCGAAGATCTATGATGAGCATTTAATTGGAGTAGATCTAATGATGAATGTTTATTATAATTGGATAAGGATCTAATAGAGTTCATGATCTTATCAGATAGATATCAATGGTGAGCATGAAGTAAAATTTTCAAAGGTACCTAAGAATGAATGCATTGATGACAAGTGTTTCAATCTTAGTGTGTTATTAGTAGATCAATGGCACATTGGTGTTTAGATGGAGATATAATGATGAGCATTCAATCATATAGTGGAGATCAATGGTACATATTTAGTCAAAATTTTAAAGCGTCTAATATTGCATGTGTTAGTGACAATTGTCACTATCTCATTGAGTTGATAGAAGATCAATGATTCATGGGGGTTCGTACAGATAGATGAATGGTGAGTGTTGCATGGCAAAGTCTAGGCTAATCTAAGGATATCAACATTACATATTTGGTAAAAATTACCAAGGAGCACAAGATGAGGTCAAACTATAAAATGTTTATCAAAGGTAAAGACCAAGATACCTTCAAGGAAAATCAAAGACGGGTATTTTTTCAAGCCATGAGAGGTAATGAGATGACGACAAAGTGTTTGATGTTTAACAGTGATCGTTGGCTTTTAAATTAACAAAGAAAATACTAGTGCTGAGTATTTTGATAATACCTTTTGAATTAGGATGAATTCAAAGGTGATGTAAAAATCAAAGTTGTAAAGGAATCCAATGTGAATCTTAAAAAATTGGTTAAAAGGTTTGAGTATCCATATAATTATAGATATTAAGCTCCAAATTTGAATAAAGGTTTGACCATGTTTTTTAAGTAACCCAAGAAGGATAACTGAGAGTGTTTTAGACTCTATGAGGATCATATTATGATTTTTTTAGGTTTGACCAATCCATCTTCAGTATGAACAAATGATTATAAATTTATTATGTGTTCATTCATGTTTTTTTTGTGTATAAGGTCAAAGATTGATCTATTTTATTTTAGCATAGGATTGTTGTGATAGATATAACATTTTTAGGATGTGTAAGGGGTAGTATGGAGTGAAAATATGCATTTGTAAGTGGTCTTGTGTTTATAATGTGCTTTTTAAAGTGATAAAGGAGTGAATAGGTATTTTTGAGACCTATAAGGGCTACTAAGGCCTAATTGAAAGGTTTATTTGCTTAAGTATGGCCCATAGTTGATTTGGATAACCTATGAGGATGGTATTGAGATATGTAAGATGTATTAAGGGTTAAGACAAGTATTATGGCCAATGTATATGGTGATATTCATGAAGGATCTATAAATAGTGAAATAAAAAATGATGATTTCTAGACTTGTGAGACTTGTGAAAGAGAGGCATGTGTGAGAGTTATGGAGCGAAGGAAAGAAGAAAGGGGGTGTGCCTAGTGGATGGGTTATAGATCAGAATAATTTTTTAACTATGTGTATGACCTATACGTTATATTTATTATGTTATAATGGTGATCTTCCAAGTTTGAATATTGTAGAGAGAAGTGAATAAAAGAAGGATTTGTAGGTCAGAGTGTGTCTATGAGGGAATTTTGAGTGAAGAAGAAGAGAGATTTTGGCATGCCTATTTGAGAGGCTTGTATGAGATAAAGTGGGTGTTTTATAGGGATTATAAAATCATATGTCCATCATCAAGTGTTGAAGACATTAATTAAAAGGTGGATATATTTATTTTATAGGTGTTGGGAGGGTACTCAACATCTAGGTTATAAGGAGTTAACCATCCTAGGGATAGGTGATCCTTGTGAAATATGTGTTTCACTAAAGTCTCATGTTTTTAAATATATTATAGGACAAGTATTCCATGTTTTTGTAGGCTTGAGAGTGGGTTTTATTCCCTAAGAGGGTTTCCCACATAAATATGATGTTGTATGTGTGATCTTAAACTATCTATTGTTCATTATTATAAATGACTTGTATATTCTATGAATGATTATGGTAATTGTTTAAGGGTTTGAAAGGATTGGAATTAAATTTAGAATATCTTGATTCATTAATTCACCCCCCCCACTCTCAGTGATTATACCTCTAAAATTTTGTATCAAAGCAGGTCCTTTGGTAAAGGCTTGACAACTTGAAGGAGATCTAAAGTAAAATATGGGTAACCATCAAATACAAGGAGGTATTTACATTAAACAATCACCAATGTTCAATGGATCCAAGTATGCTTTTTGGAGTGTGATGACGAGGACCTACATCATGTCCCTAGGATTTGACACTTGGTAATTTGCCTTGAATAGTTATTCTAAACCAGCTACTCCTCTATCTAGTGTTGCAGACAAGAAGCTGTTTGAGAACAATTCTAAGGAAATGAATGACATCACTTATGGTCTTAAAGAGATTGAGTTCACCAAGGTAATCCATTATAAATATACTAAAGAGATATGGAAAAATTGGTAGATCATTTATGAAGGATATTCAAAGGTTAAGTTGGCCAAATTATAGACTCATTGAAGATAATTTAAGAGTCTCAAGATGAATGAAGAAGATTAAATGACATCCTTTTTGTAGAGATTTTATGAGATTATGAACATTATCAAAGATCTTAGAGAGAATCTTTAAGAAGCTACTTTAGTATAAAATGTATTCTATCCCTCGGGTTTAATTCAAAATTGCCTATTGTAGAGGAAATTCATGATCTTACTCGGTTGAAGATGGATGAATTACATGGTATGCTTACTTCCTATGAGATGAGAGTTGATGAGTACAAACCACCAAATAAAGAAGAAACATTCAAGAAATAAATAAATCCAAAAGGGAAGATAAATCAAGGTAAGGAATTCATGTATGATGATATATCTGATGATAAATTAATTGTATTATTTATAAGTAAATTGAAAATAGGCTCAAGGAAGTATAAGGGTAAACTACCCTTCAAATGTTTCAATTGTGGAGAAGTAAGACACTTTGATAATAAGTTCCCTCATAAGAATAAGAAGAATGATGATGAATAGCATGGTCAACGTCATGATGATGTTAAGAGATCATTCAGGTTTAATAAAATCAAGAAAGGATTGATAAGGCTTGACAACAAGAAGTATTTCAAGGACAAGAAGAGTCTATAAACTAAAGACAAATGCAATACATAAAATGAGAGTGAAGAGAGTAACTCTAAGTATGATCATGAAGATGATGACCCTATTAAATATGAAGCTCTCTTGATGGCTGAGGAAGGAAGTTGATCATATCAAGAAGAGTCTACTTGGAGTGATAAAAATAATGAAGAAGACAAGGAGGACTATGAGACTAAGTTGATGAATGCCTATGAAGATCTAAAGATTGAGAAGAAGAAGACCAATAAGTTAAAGTCTCAAATGAAGGAATATGAAGAGAAATTCAATTTTTATGAATTAATAATGAATGAAGACACTAAGGAGCATGAAGATATAGTTAATCATCTCAGTTGTCAATTAAAAAAGCATGTCTACAAGCTTTAAAACTAAAGAATATGAGTGTTTAAGGTATGCAATTGAAATTGAGTCATGTAAAGATGAGTTAGAGAAGACATATAGTAAGGTGAAGTCATTTTTGAGATTTTAAAAGAGATACAGAGATCTAGAAAACATTTTAAATGGTCAAAATCATACTAGTGATAGAACTGGTGTTGGATACGATGAAGAACAAAAGAATGTAACTCAAGATAAGGTGAAGACTAATATAGACAAGGACAATCAGACCATGAAGGTCAATTATCAATCAAGAAATGAAGAAGTTGGTAAAATGAAGATAAATCAGATCATACAACCAAATGCCATGAGGTATGCCAAATTAAATGGTTATTATTAAACTTGCAATTAATTTGGTCATAGGGCAAGAGAGTTTAGATGATCTGCTAAGAATGAGTGGAATCATCAGTGGAGTGGTGTGAGCAAGGTTGAGTGCTTCAACTATCATGATGTGGGAAACTTTGAAAAACATTATCCATTTAAAACAAGGTAATTTGAGTTTCCTTTAATAATAATGGTTTGTTGTAACTGTGAATAGATTGGTCACATTGATAGGTTCTGCAAGCAAAGGCCATCAAGTCAAAACAAGTTTAATCAGAATCATAGAATTCAAGGAAGAAGGATATTTAACTCATGGAATCCAAAGGTGTAATGCATGATCCATGATGAGTATTTATGTCTAAGTAATCTTTTTGATATGGTGAAAAATGCTACAAAAGTTGAAGAGTGGCAAGGGCTCTCATTGTCTACTCATGTTGTGAATGAACAGACCAAGCTCAAAGAAAAGACCAAGGTGTTGGTTAAGGCTAGTTAAGATGTTTGTATGGATGAAAGAGAACATATTGATATGTTTGATTGAGTTTCATGTAAAGAATGTCAATTTTTAATTCCAATTGATGGGGTTCTTTCTTCATTTGAAAAGGTATGTCATGAATCTTTGTTGTCTCCATATATTGTCAATCTAATCTTAGAAGAAAAGGAGAATATTGTAGTGGATGAAAATCTTTCTTATCTTAAGCTTAAGAAGAATAAGAATAATAAATATCAGTATCAGATGACCAAGGAAGGGAAGGAATATGAGGAGTTGTGGTCAATTCCAAGTTTCACATTGTTCTAGGACATTGTGAGCTAGCATATCTCTATCTAGGCTTCAAGCAGACACTTGACAAGCAAGAGGAAGTATGGTGGATGCCAATTTAGCTTTGGTTGATATTGTATAATAGGAAAGGTCATGAGAAAATGTGATTGGTTAAGGGGGAACAAGTTTATAATCCTGCTTCAAATGTTGTATTGAATTTTATGTTCCAAGAATATTTAGGGACTTTGGTCCTAAAGTGATCTTTGCCTAGAAGGAGCTTAAAGTGAAAATTTGATCTTTTAAAGCTATAAAAAGGTAATATTTGGGTGCTTTTAGTTATATTATGTATGTCTAGGTGGAAGATATGCTATTTTGGTGTCAGAGTGATGTTATGGTATGTCTTTTTCCCTTTTTCCATGTTGATAGTTGTGTATGCTGAGTCTACAGGGCCAGATTAAAGGTTTTAAAGTGGGAAAGGAAGATTTATGATTTTTAAAGATAATATTTTTGTATATAAAGGTATATTTACCTTATTATATCATTTTCCAAGGGGTTGTATGGTTTTAAGGTATGTTTAAGTCAAATTGAAGTTTTTTTAGGTGCTCTTAGTTTTCTTAGTTTTAGCTTAAGGGCAAGTAGGCCTAAAATGAGTTATAGGATGTATGGGTCTCAAAAAGTATCAATGCTCAATGAGTGGTCCATAAGTGTGTGATGTTTGTCTCTAGGTGTGTAGGAAGTTTCAAAGGTGGGCATGGATCGAAAGGAGATTTGTTGACCCTATTTATTTTGAGATTTTAGAGTTTTGAGTTATGCTGGAAAAGTGGTTTGCCTTATGAGTTGAGGCATGAGTATTCTTAATTAGTTTATTGGGAAAATTGGGTTATAAAATCAATATTCACATATATTTTAAGGTTTTTGGTTTTCAAATTATTCAAGTTTTTGTCAAGATGGAGGCCTAATTAGCTAGTAGGTTTATGAAGGAAGTATGTTGTAGAGGATGATCTAGGTGATGAAAATTGGTGTGATTTAGGAGGAATATTAGGGTGCTCTATTTATGAATTTTTAGGTATTTAATATGTGTCTACTAAAATTTATGGGCTCTACAAGTTCTAGGTAGGGTTATAAGGAGTCTAGACAGGCCTAGTGTGACGAAGAGTGATTTTTTATCCATTTATCCAATATAGAATGGTATGTGTTGATGCAGTGGATTACACCTGGGGCAGGACACCTAGCTCTCACCCTTCCACACACAACAATGAAAACTCTCATCTCGCCTGTGGGACAGGCAAAGCTGGAGGGGAGAGTCTCTAGATAAGGGCTAGCTCCCTTTGATGTATCTTTTAGGCCCTAGTTTCTCCTATTACTAACAAATAAAATGAAAAGGGGGGGATTAAAAGGGAGAGAATGATGCTAAAAATAGAACCTAAGCCTAAAAAAATGAAAAGGTGATACACCAGAAAAGTTTGATCCACTCAGGCCTAAAACATACACTTTTCACGAAGAAGAAGTGCCCATACACTTCATCTGATGTGGGAAAACTCTTCTATGTTAGTGAGTTAGGGGTCCATGGAGATACAAGGAGGAAGGAACTATCAAAGGTGTTTTGAGACACACTTTGATAGCCTATTCACATGCACCTATATTCCTACTATAGACACTTCTGGCAAACCTGCAGAAAAGAAACTCACAATGTGCTAGACAAGCTAGAATTGATCTATGAGAAGCATAAAAGGAAATGACTTAACACAAAAATAAAACATAGATATGTGCTTGAGTGCAAGTCTAGATGGAGGTAAAAATGCTAAGTCCTTATTCAAGGTAAAATCTGGCAAAATTTTGCCTTACAAGCCTGAGAGATTTTTGGGCAGAGTTTTGCCTTAAGGCTAAGAGATTGGATCATTCTCAAATGAGAAGTTTAAAATATATATAAATAGGAAGAGAACTTGGTGCTTTCTAGGAAAGACATTGGTGCTCTAAACCTTGGGAAGAGTGAGCCATTTGATTATCGGCTCCTACTTTAACTAATGAGAAAACATGACCATGCCTCTTTTCTATGAATAGACTACTCACTTTAAGGAATTTACATGGCTTTTCTACTTATAAATGTAAATTCGAGGGAACAATCTGCACTGCTTAATATTTGCACCATTTGGTGACCTTCTGGCAATAACTCACCTCCTCTTTGCCACTTGAACTGCTTTGTCTCTTTCTGCACCTTATCTTCTTCTTGGTTTCTCTCTTTTTGGCTTTGTTGCTACATTCTTTAGGTTCTTTTCTATTGATCTTCAAATAATTGACATGTGGTGCATTCTGCTATGAAACGGGCAGGACACGTGGTAGCATTTGCTTGACTCATAGAAGCTTTAGGTGGCCTTTGAAGGTCCTGTAGAAGAGGACATGTGTCAGCTTTTTCTTTCTTTAGCAGTTCATTGGGGCCCACCATAGTGCTTGTGGGACAAAGAGGGAGAAATGGTGGGTGTTGACACGTGTTAGATTTTGTCAAGCCTTACAGGGGACACGTGGCATGTTTCATTGGTTCTAAAAAAGCATGTCAAAGCCTTTCGCGCTTGCCACTTGGCATCTTCCACGCTCTGGATTTCCTAGTGTAAAATCAGCATTTGCAAGCCCATCATAGTTTGAAAACCAATGGCTAGTCTATTTTCTTAAAGTTGATAGCTTCTAGGATGTCACTATCTTTGGCAAATTCCTTCAGCTTCCTACTTTGGCTTTTCTTCTTCGCAGGCTTTTCCTTCGGACAATTTTCCCATAGACAAAAAGTCCGTGAGAATTGTCTCGATTGCTTTGATTTCTTTAGAATTTTCCCTAGGTCCTTTTCTTTGGAATTTTCTCAACTTTTTTCTCTCCCGTGACCTCCCCAAATTTCTTCAGACTTTTGTCTGAAGGGATTCCTTTGAACAAAAAGTTTGAAAGAAATCGTCCTTGTCTTTTGCTTTTGCCTTAGGAAAAATTTGAAGGAACCTACCCTTGTGACTTTCTTTGGCTTCTTTGAAGTGTTCCCTGCCCTCTGCAAGGGCTCTTGAAGTTGGAACTACCCTCTGCAAGGGCACTTGTCCTTTGGGAGGCTTGAACCTTTTACATTGACTTGCTCCTTTGAACCAACCATTAAACCTATTTATTGAACCAGTTTAATGGCTCAAGTGGTTGTCAAACCAAGGCTTTGAACTGAGCATTGAACCAAGCTTTGAACCAAAAGCTGTTGAACTGATGAATTGAGCTAAGCCTTCGAAATTTGCATTGAACTTTGCCGATGAACCAAGGCATTGAACCGGTTGAGTGAACTGAGTGATTGAACCATCTGATTAAACTGAAGCATTAAACCTAAATGTTAAACCAAGCTGATGAACTGTTTGATTGCACTAAAGTGATGAACTTTGCAAATTAAACTAAGGCATTTAACCAAAGCATTGAACTAAAGCATTGAACCGGTTTAATGGTTCAATGGTTCAAAGGTGTTAACTCTTGGAAAGATTATGTCATTGAACCACTCTTCTAACCTTAAGAAAAAGTGTCTTTGAACCATTTGAGCTCTCTTTCCTTATGAATTTATTTAGACAAGAGTCCAAAGAAGCTCTATAAAACCTTGCACTCTTTGAACTAGTTCTTCATATATTGAAAGACTACCTGTAGAGTTTGCAAAAGTCCCTGTGGAGTCTGTAGAAAATGCAAGACTCATGAAAAATCAAAAGTATTGGCTCAGAATAGCATTAAAAAAAGAAGGGGACCAATTTTTGGCCTATTGGGCAAAAAATGGTAAGCAAATTGGTGACTCCTAGGGGAAGCATGCCTACTATGCTTAGAGACCAATTGCCTTTTATTCCATTGGGCATGGAGTCAGATGTATCTTGATCAAAATTATAAACAGCCCCAAAGATCCAAGAATCAAACATGAAGCTTTTTACCCCAGATAAAAGGGAAAACACACACAAGACTAAAAACACGACTTGTTCAAACTACACTTAGGGAAAGTAGGAAAAGAAACTAAAATCAAAATACTATATACAGATAACCAAGAATACTCACCTCCCTCTTGGATCAAAGGGAAAACTTCTTAAGTCCCCTTGTTGGCAAGAAGACTTATGGTTCCAAACAAGTGGTTGAATGAAAAGGAGATTTGGTGACCTGCTCCTCTTGCCTATCACCTGGATTGGCTTGCATCTGAGTGGATCAAAATCAAACATGCTTCTAACATATGTGTACTCTTCTTGTTACTTGAAGCTTGTTGAATGCTGGTCCTTCATGCTGGTGCATATCACCAAGAAAACTGTGGCTGCTGGCTCATCACCATAAGCCCTTTGTAGTGCATGGTCCCTTTGCAATACATCATGAATTGACCTATTTCCTTCTACTTCATTGAAAACCCTATCAAAATCATGCTCTATTCCCTCTTGGCCTTCTTGAAGAAGGGTGAATGTTGTGATGTCTAAGAAAGAATCACAAACTGATTGTTCATCCCACAGAACATCACCTCTTTGTTCAAAGCTTTCCTCAAGGAAGATAGAACTCTCCTATTCCTCCTCAAAGATCAGGATCTCTAGATATTCAAAGATATTCTCTTTATCCTCCTCTAACCTAGGCTCCTTGGCATAGTAGTCATTGAAACAACAAGGAAGTTCATCAAATAAAGGGGGAGAGAGCTCACCATACTTATGTTCTTCCTCATATTGCTGGAACATCTATATGTATGCATGCCCTGTGTCTTCTCCATTGTCAATGATGTCTTTTAAAGGAGCATCAATGATGATTTACTCTTTATTTTTGTTCATGACAGCCTCTTGAAGAGCTGAAAATTGGATATTTTCTTCCTCACGGGCTTTCTGCAAAATAGGTTCCTCCTTAAGAAGGGGTGAAGTGAAAAAACCATGTGGAAGAGGAGGCAGTCCTTGAGCTAGAATCGAATGATTCTCCTCCTTCCACTTGAATAGCACTTCATCAATATTAGGTGTGGCATGATAGCCCTCTTGGAAGTGTGTAGGTGGGGTGTGTTCAGACATGGAATCTGTTGCTTGGTCTGAACCATCCATCACACATTGGCTAAGGAATCTCTCTCTGAAATGTAACTCTATAATTATTCTAGCCATATCCTCTTGGAAGAGCCTTTTTTGGAGGTCACCATCATCATCATGAGTAGGAGCAGCCTCATCTTCTTCAAGGTTTTGAGTAAAACCTTTCTTCCCCTCCTTCTTACCCCATGATTCTACTATTTTCTTCCAGTCTAGTATCTCAGAATTGGAATTTTGCTCTTATGAATAGGCATCAACTTTGTTTTCTCCAGGGTCCTGGGGCTCCTCCACAAGGTCTGAAAGTTCCATCTCTCTTTCATAGAGCAGTCTCATCCTAGCCTCTAAATCCTCAATTTTCTTGGCTAGATTATCCTAAAAGAGTCTGTCTTGGAGGTCACTAGCATCATCATGATGAGTAGGAGCAGTTTGAAGAGAGATGTGTTGGTTCATAAAGTTCCCCCCAAAGGAATATTCACAATCTAAGGAACTTAGAAGGTTCATCTCCATGGGAGGTTGTTCTAGTTCCCTTTGATGCTTGAAGGCTAGGCTCATGGGGTTAAGAGCAAGGTTGATTGATGCATCAGATGAGCTAGAGTGAGCAAGTGCCATCTAATAGAAAGGATTTGGTGTATAAGAGGGGGCTTTCTTTAGGATAGGAGGGGATACACAAGGCTAAATGCCTTGCATGAATGGATTGATACCTCCTCCTCCATGGATTGCAAGGCTTGAGCTTGCCTGAACAAACATGCCTCTTTGTACATCAACTCCTGCTAATATCCATATTGCTCATCCAGTCTGTCAATTTCCATTACCTACTCAAACCCCAGTGCCACCTCCCTTATCATTGAAGGGAAATCAGGAGAATTGCTTGAGGGGATTGCATGAACATTTCGAGCTTGATCATGGTAATATGAAGGAATACAAGGCCCATGATTCTATGCAAAGGAATTATACATACAAAAATAAGATTTTTAATGGCACCTAGACTGACTAACCAGTTGATTCAACTCAAATTCACCATTGGTGTTGATGCAAAAGCCTCCAAAGGCTAGTTGGTTGAAGAACACACCAAAAATTCTTCAACTCTTTAGACACAACTTGTCCTAGTTGGTCCCACCAGGTGTGTTAAAAACTATTGACGCAATGGATTGCACTTGGGGCAAGATGCCTAGCTCCCACCCTTCCACATGCAATAATGGAAACTCCCTTCTCACCTGTGGAACAGGTGACGCTGGAGGGGAGAGTCTCTAGATAAGGGCTAGCTCCCTCTGATGTATCTTTTAGGCCCTGGTTTCTCCTACTACTAACAAATAAAATGAAAAAGGGGGGGATGAAAAGGGAGAGAGAGATGTTAAAAACAAAACCTAAGCCTAAAAAAATGAAAAGGTGATACACCGAAAAAGTTTGATCCACTCAGGCCTGAAACATACACTTTTCACCAAGAAGAAGTGCCCATACACTTCATCTGATGTGGGAAACTCTTCTGTGTTAGTGAGTCAAGGGTCTGTGGAGATACAGGGAGGAAGAAACTATCAAAGGTGTTTTGAGACACACTTTGATAGCCTATTCACATACGCCTATATTTCTATTATAGACAATTATGGCAGACCTACAAAAAAGAAACTCATTATGCACTAGACATGTTGGAATCAATCTATGAGAAGCATAAAAGGAAATAACTTAACACAAAAATAAAACATAGACATGTGCTTGAGTGTAAGTCTAGATGGAGGTAAAATGCTAAGTCCTTATTCAAGGTAAAATCTGGTAGAGTTATGCCATACAAGCCTGAGAGATTTTTGGGCAAAGTTTTGCCTTAAGGCTGAGAGATTAGATCATTCTCAAATGAGAAGTTTACAATATATAGAAAGAGGAAGAGAATTTGGTTCTTTCTGGGAAAGACTTTGGCACCCTTTTTGCAAGCTGGCCCATGTGCACTCTGAGCCTTGGGAAGAGGGAGCCATTTGATTGTCAACTCCTACTTTGACTTTGGCATCCCAACATTAATGAGAAAACATGGCCATGCCTCTTTTCTATAAACAAACTACTCCCTTCAAGGCATTTGCATGGCTTGTCTGCTTATAAATGTAAACTACAGGGAACAAGTGGCATCGCTTTCTATTTGTGCCATTGGTGACCTTCTAGTAATAACTCACCTCCTCTTTGCCACTTGAACTACTTTATCTCTTTTTGCACCTAGTCTTCTTCTTGGTTTCTCTCTTTTTGGCTTTATCACTGCATTCCTTAGGCTCTTTTATATTGATCTTAAAATAAGTGACATGTGGTACATTCTACTGTAAAACAGGTAGGACACGTGGTAGCATCCACTTGACTCATAGAAGCTTTAGGTGCCCTTTGAAGGTCTTGCAAAAGAGGACATGTGTTGGCTTCTACTTTCTTTAGCAATTCATCAGGGCCCACCATAGTGCTTGTGGGACAAAAAGGGAGAGATGGTGGGTGTTGACACTTGTCAGCTTTTGTCGAGTCTTACAGTGGACATGTGGCATGTTTCACTACTTCTAAAAAATCATGTGAAAGCCTTTCATGGTTGTCACTTGGTGCCTTCCACGCTCTGGATTTCCTAGTGTAAAATTGACTTTTGCGGTCCTGTCATAGTTTGAAAACCAATGGCTAGTCTATCTTCTTAAAGTTGACAACTTTTAGGATGTCACTGTCTTTGGAAAATTCCTTCAGCTTCCTGCTTCGGCTTTTCTTCTTCGCAGGCTTTTCCTTCAGACAATTTTCTCACAGACAAAAAGTCTGTGAGAATTGTCTCAATTGCTTTGATTTCTTCAAAAAAATTCCTGAATCCTTTTTTTTGGAAATTTCTCTGCTTTTTTCTCTCTTGCGGCCTCCCCAAATTTCTTCAGACTTTTGTCCGAAGGGATTCCTTCAAACAAAAACTCTGAAAGAAATCATCCTTGTCTTTTGCTTTTGCCTTAACAAAAATTCAAAGGAACCTACCCTTGCGGCTTTCTTTGGCCTCTTTGAAGTGCTCCCTACCCTCCACAAGGGCTCTTAAACTTGAAACTGCCCTCCATAAGGGCACTTGTCCTTTGAGAGGCTTGAACCTTTTGCATTGAACTGCTCCTTTGAACCAACCATTGAACCTATTGATTGAACCAGTTCAATGGTTCAAGCAATTGTCAAACCAAGGCTTTGAACTGAGCATTGAACCAAGCTTTAAACAAAAAGTTTTTGAACTGACGAATTGACTTGAGCCTTCAAACTTTGCATTGAACTTTGTTGATGAACCAAGGTGTTGAACTGAATGAGTGAACTGAGTGATTGAACTATCCGATTGAACTAAAGCATCGAACCAAAACGTTGAACCAACATGTTGAACCAGGCCAATGAACCATTTGATTTCACCAAAGTGATGAACTTTGCTAATTGAACTAAGGCATTAAACCAAGGCATTGAGCTGAAGCATTGAACTGGTTCAATGGTTCAATGGTGCTAACTCTTGGAAATATTATGTCATTGAACCACTCTTTCAACCTTAAGAAAAAGTGTCTTTGAGCCATTTGAGCTCTCTTTCCTCATGAATTTTTTTAGACAAGATTCTAAAGAAGATCTATAAAACCTTGCACTCTCTGAACTGGTTCTTCATCTATCGAAAGACTGCCTGCAGAGTTCACAAAAGTCCCTGTGGAGTCCATAGAAAATGTAAGACTCATGCAAAATCAAAAGTACTGGCTCAGAACAACATAAAAAAAAGAAGGGGACCAAATTTTGGCCTGTTGGGCAAAAAATGGTCAACAATATGAATGTTTAAATTTAAGTTATATGGTTTATTTATAACATATTTATTTTTTAGTGTGTGTCTTAAAGATCTTTTGGTATTCTTGGAGGTTGCTTGCAAGTGAGAGTATGAAAGCATAATGGTGTTATTTGAAGACCCAAAGTAGTTTAGTGTTATGAGTTTGATATTTTCATGTTGTTGAGGCCATGAATGTATTCTCAAAAGTTATAAAGGTGAGATTTTATTATGAAGATAAATGAGTCATCTTTCAAGTTGGCATAAGGAGCATGAAGTTAGGGGGAGGTAACTTAGATGGCTTGAGAAGTTTACATGATCAAAGGGGGAACTAGATTATTTAGGTTAATAGGTCTAAGGATCAAAGAATCCCAAGTTTAGATTGGTGTATGTTAAAAGGGGTAGCAATTTTTTCATATGAGATATGTAAGTATCTTCAACACTTAGAAGTATATTTAAATACATTAATGATATTCAGAGGAGCTTGGTGACTGTTTAGTCTACTTTGTCATTAATGGCAAAGGGGTATAAGGAGAAGAAGAGGTTGACATCAATGAAAAAAGGGGAGATTTTTGGCAAGTGTTGTCATTGATGTCAAACATTGATGTCATGTGTGCATTGATGTCAAAAGGTAATGAAAAATTGGTGATGTCATGATGATGATGAGTTTGAGCTTGAAGTTGTGCAAGTCAAGATTTGGATGCATATGAGCTAAGTAAATTATTACTTTAGTCTTATCATATTGTATCTAGCATGTTCATGTGGTTTTAGGTCAAGGAGAGAAGACAATAATGTGAGAAGTATGCTGGCATAGGTTTGGTAGCCTAGTATGTAAGCATGGACCTTTAATATATACTTGGATATGAATTTGATTAATGTTATGGATGATGAAATAATGTTGTAGAGGCCCTATGGGGTGTCAAGAGTGCTTAAAATGCTTATGGGAAATGCATGGTGTTCATCTGGTTTTTCATTATGTTCATCTAGGCATAGTTGGTTCTATGGTATAAAAATATGAGTAGGCATATTTATGATGTTATATTTCACATGTGTGAATTTTCTAGGAATAGATTTATATATGGATGGATTCCACTATGAAATTTAATCATGTGGTTTAAATTTTAGGTCATGAGGTTGAGCGTATCAAAAGTTATTAATGTACAAAGTTGGATTCTTGGATATAGTTTACCAATTTCCCATACTTAGCCAAATTTTTGATATTGAAGATCTATGGTGAGAATTTAATTAGAGAATATTTAATGATGATCATTTATTTTTACTATATAAGGATCAAATAGAGTGCATGATCTTTTCAGATAAAGATCAATGGCATGCATGAAGTCAAATTGTCAAAGGTACCTGATAATGAATGTGTTGATGACAAGTGTCTTAATCTTAATGTGTTAGTAGCATATCAAAAACACATATATTTTCATGTAGATGTATATCCAATGATGATTATTCAATCATATAGTAGAGATAATCAGTGCGTATTTATTAAAAGTTTTAAATAATCTAATATTACATGAACTGGTGACAAGTGTCACTATCTTGTTAAGTTGACAGGAGATAAATGATTTATTTGTGTTCATACAAATAGAGATAAATGGTGAGCATTTCATGGTAAATACCAATCTAATCCAATGAAATCCATGGTGTGTATTTGGTCAAAATTTCTAGGAAGAAAGAGATTAGGTGAAACTATCAGATATTTAGCAAAGGTAAAGACTAGGCTACTTTTGAGAAAGATCGATGATATATATTTTTTCAAGCTATGAGAGGGAATGAGATGATGACAAAGTTTTTGATGTTTAATAATTACTATTGGCATTTAAATTAACAAAGGAAAAACCAATGCTAAGTATTTTTCTCATATCTTTTGATCTAGGATGAATTATAAGGTGATGTAAAAAGTAAACTTGTAAAGGATGCCAAGTACATCCATAAAAATTAGTTATAAGGTTTGAATATTTGTATAGTTACATATATTGACCTCTAAAGTTGACTAAAGGTTTTACCATATTCTGTAAATAACTTGAGAAGGATAATTGAGTTGTTCTTGATGGTATTTGGATGTTTCAAGGGGACTTAACTATTGGAGAGTGTTTTAGAATCCATGAGGATCGTTTGCATGAAATTTAGAGGTTTGACCAATCCATTTTTAGTATGAACAAATGATTATAAGTTTATTTTTTGTTCATTCATGGTGTTTTTGTGTATAAGGGTAAAGATTGATCTATTTTGTTTTAGCAGAGGAGTGTTGTGATAGATATAATATTTTGATGATGTTAAAGGGGTCATGTGGAGTGGACCTATGCATTTGGAAGTGGTCATGTTTTTCTAATTTTTTCATTGAAGTTATAAATGAGTGAATAGGTCTCTATGAGACATATAAGGGCTACTAATGCCTAATTTAAAGGTGTAGCTACTTAAGTATGACCCATAGTTTCTATGGCTAGCTTGTGAGGATTGTATTAAGCTATGTAAGATGTCTTAAGGGTTAATGCAAGTATTATGACCAACCTAGATGGTGATATTCATGAATGATATATAAATATTTAAATCAAAGATGATTATTACTAGACTTGTGAGACTTTTGAAAGAGAGGCATGTGTGAGAGTTATAGAGCAAATGAAAGAAGAAAGGGAGTGTGCGCAGTGGATGCATTATAGATTACAGTTGGTTGATGATTGTGTGTATTAATTTTAGGATATATTTTTGATGTTATAATAGTGATCTTGTAGGTTTGAATATTGTGGAGAGAAGTGAATAAAAGAAGGATTTGTATGTCTAAGGGTGTAATGAGGGCAATTTGAGTGAAGACAAAGAGAGATTGTGGCATGCCTATGTGAGAAGATTGTATGAGATAGAGAGGTAATTTTAAAAGGGTTAAAAAATAAAATATCCATCATCAGGTGTTGAATACATCAATTCAAAGGTGGAGATATTTATTTCATAGGTGTTGGGAGGGTGCTCAACATCTAGGTCAGAAGGACTTGACCATCAAAAGGGTAGGTGCTCCTTGTGAAATAGGCGTTTCACTAAAATCTCATGTTTTTAAATATCTTATAGGATATGTAGTCCATGTGTTTGTTGGCTTGAGATTGGTTTTTATTCCCCAAGAGGGTTTCCCACAAATATCTTGTGTTGTATGTGTGATCTTGTATTATCTATTATTCATTGTTATGAATGACTCATATATTCTATGAATGCTTGTGGTAATTGTTTAAGTATTTTAAAGTATTGTAATTAAATTTGGAATATCTTGATTCACTGATTTAACCCCCCTACCGATCCCCCCTGTCTACCTCTAACAACCCATGGTTAAATGAGTATCCTCAAATGATTGTCCTCTATCATTGACCAAATGCTAATGTGAGAAAAATACTGTCATGCCACCTTAAAAATTTATTTGGAATGACCTAAAATGTATCATTAAATATTTTTTATTTTATAATATTCTTTTATTATGATATCATTCATTTACATATCTTGTATTTTGTGCACAACAAATAATAAGTCATGTAACCCCAAAATCAATAGTTTTTTAGAAATTAGTTTTAGCTCCTCCTTTAAAATGTCTACAGTTTTTTAAAAAATGAATAATTTATTAACAATATTATATTGTAAGAAATATAACAAGGAAATTTTATAATAAAATGTTTTACATGTTACTAGATTGGTTGTTGATGCACTTTTGATTTGTATTTCTTATTGTAACATATAAACATAATGCATTTCATTTGATGCATATGTTTTGAATTTCCTTAAATCTTATAAAGATTCATATAAACATATATAAAAATAAATACATGCTTAAGAATATTGTAACTATACTCATTATACATGGGTGTACCATTTCTATTTACTATTTTTTAACATACATATGCATATAAATGTTCATATTCAATCCTTATAAGTTGACCATAACTTTATCATATTTTAAAACAATCCCATCATAAATGTTGATACGAATTTAAAATTGATCAACGAACATCTATATTATTTCAGTAATGAAAGTATCAGTTGTTATTATGCATACCAATACATATTTATATGTTTATACAACCCATCACAACAAACAAAATAGGATTTACTCTCCTAAGCTGATGTTCACTATCACAAATTTTAGATGAATATACACATTAATAGTTGAACCCCATTCATATACTTCCAATAAGACACATCAAATTAAAAATTGTTTAAATCAATAGAAATATAATTGTTTCTAGCTTAATATACTTTACATTTTTTTATTGATAAAGAATACATGGATACTCTGCATCAAAATTTATTGTATTGAAGACATAGTATAACACATATTATGTTATTTTAAACTGGGTAAATTAAACATGTAAACAACATTGTCATGGGTAAATTAAATATGTAAACACCATTTTAATGTCTAAATACAACCACATTCAAGTCTACATAATAATAAAATGAACTCACACTTCCAAATCCCAATATGATGCAAGTCTATATTTTATTATCTTCTACAATCTCTTGTCCATGAAGAAAAATTCAATTTCAATGTGTTTAAATAAATAAAGATAATTAATATATTCTATAATTGTATGTAATTTTATAATTACACATTTATTGGAAAGGGTTTTCACCTTTTTGTTCCCTTTTTGTAGTTTGTATGGGTTCACTCTTTCATTGAATTTTTGGTTATTTATTCCCAGTATGGTATTATATAATTTTGTAACTAAAAAATGTCACCATCAATTGATTTGATATTTGCATTTTAAAAATGTGTCTCATTATAGATCTGTACTTTATTATTTTTGTGGAGGCAAAAACAGACAAATATGTGTCATGGGTTGTTGTGTTGGAGACATAATGTTTTAGAGCTGCATTGTGAACTATTTTAATTGAGATGTAAGCAAATGAAGAAATATTTTGTTAGTATTATAAATAGTTGATAAGTAAAAAATTATATAATTGAAAAAATATGCATGATCTTATCTCACCTTCTTCAAATTATAATGTTTCATGTTCATTGATATGATTTTCCATTATTATTGTTTCTTTACTTGCATGTAATGTCATTAGTGTTGCACATTGAAAGATTGCTAAGCTATTAGTTTTGAAAATAAAGCATACACACCAAATGATTATTAATATGTTGTATTTGGAAAATAAATTAAATTTTATGCACCTGGTACTGATCAAAGTGGTTGTTCTTGTATTTGTTTCTTTTAATTTGTCAAATAATTTTGAAATTGAACATTAAAAATTGTTTGTTCTTCAGTTTCTATAATGCAAGATATATTTTTTTTACAATTTTGTACAATTATTCACTAATACAGATCCTATATATACCTTTAACATCTCACATGTATTTGAATTATTGAAATTAAAGTTAAGCCTCTCTCAAAATTAGTTATCTATTTCTTTTTTGAATGGTCTTCCTATTTTATGTGAACCAATCATTTGAAATATTGGTATGTCTTTGCAGATGTCAAAACCTTCCTCTAATTTACTTTTTTGTGAATTGAGGATGAAATATTGAAGCTAAAAACTAGTATGATCTTGACAAAAACTAATACCTATAATATGAGTCCAATTGAATCCAACCCATCACTATTTGGACCCCATATTATGACACTCATTTCTTGCATGGAATGGAAATCACCAACATGTAGATTCTTGAGAGAGGTTTGAATGCCAAAAAAAGTGTTCTAATTTATGGATGATGAATACATTAAAGGCCCCAACAATAACTTTATCAATCAATGCCTAAAAAAATAGGTGAAGATGTTCTTCCTTAAAATTCAATGAGATTCAAAAGCTCAATAACTATCAAATTGACATTCAAACCAATAATGAACATTTTACTAAAATCTTCTAAAATAGATGGCCAAAGACATGGGGGTCCATAATGGTAGCTGAATATTTCCATCTTTATCTTGGGAATATGACCTCCATCATTATGTAGATATTTTTTTCAATATGCTTAATGAATCTTGAGATAATACTTCCCATCCTTTTTTATTTTTTTTAAATACCTTTATTCAGGACACACAAACCATCAAACCTTTTCACAAAAATTATATAATGCTCCATTACCTCTTGAGATGTGATTATTTTGTCTATTGGTAGTGTTAAATCATGATTTCTAAAATAATCTATAATTTTTTAGAATATGTTACTTTCTAGCTTCACCTTTTTGCACCAAGTATTCTTGTTATTATACCCAGGGCTTTTCAAGAAGGAAATAGACTCTTTTTCCAATAAATCTGCTAGCTCTATTTTTTATTTATCTAAAAGCCCTTTAATATTTCTAAGTATTTTGTAACAATGATATTTAAATCATATTTATCTGAACTTGGTAAAGTACCACTCTCAGATGAATCAAATGCCTTATCAAAACAATCCCAAATGGGTTGTTCCATGAAAATAAGGCATTTTTTCTCTATTAATTGTTTTGATGAACACTTCATTTGTGTGAATAAGTGTCTATTTTATTCATGTATTTATTTTATATTTTTTCCCCTATTTCAAGATTCTTCCAACCTCTCAATTGGATAAGATCACATGTAGATTGAACTCTTTCTAAAAATGAAGCCTTATAAATTGTTTCACTAGCTTCATTATATTGGTTAAATATTTTACACACAATATGGAATGGAGTACAACTTTTCAAAAATCTTGCCCTTCTAACAGAACATTTATTTCTCAATGATAGTGAATTATATTTCTCCTCTAAAATAATTATCTATTTTGATGTAATTGTGTGTTGTCTATCTACAATTTTTAACCTTACAATTTTTTTATCCATCATATCTTCTAGGACTTCCTTTGATTCAATAATACATCAAGGGTTGCTTAGATCAAAAGGAATAAATAAAAAATCCTTCATTGAAACCTCATTATGTCTTAAAAATGAATGAATTATATCATTTACCCCTCTTTCATTTAGATTTCTTTTTTTAATATTAGCATCCCTCAATTCAAAAAGATCTACAAGAATGTTCAAGGCATAAATGCTAGAGGAAATATACCATGTACAGAATTCACTGTGTGTCTGAATAGAAGTTTGTGTCAACAGAAGTGTTCCAACCTTTTATTTGATTTTATTTTTATCCACTATTGTGAGTACTTATATGGCCTCTTTCAAATTTGCATACAAATATGTTTCCCTATCCTTTCTTATTTTCTTCAATATTTTTTCTGTCATGACTATAGGGTATCTTAAATACATGTTTGCATGTTGGAAAGTAGAAGTTGTTTCCCCTTAGTCATTTTTTTATTTCAATAGATTTTATATTCTAATGACTAAATTATATGTGTCTATCATCCCAGACTTTTTAAGGTAGTCATATCTATTCAAATGAAACCCAAATTTTTCATGAGGAAAAAAATATTGTTTATCAATTCCATTTTACTTGGTGTAAATTTATTGAAATTACCTATAGCTTGATGAATAATTACCTCTTCTTCATTCCATAATTATAGTTATAATTCAAGGGCATATTCATTTTCATCCTTATCACAGGGAAGGATTATTCCAATCGAACAAAATTATTTTCTTGATGTAGTGCTAAATAAGTATATATCTGCATGCATTCTTGGTAGACTAAACAACTCAAAATACCAATCAACAAGAGGAATTTTATCACCACCATAAAATAGAAGATGTTTCTGTAGATTAAATTATAGTTTTGGTAATTTAAATGATATTATATCCAAATTATCTTAGACTGAGGCCTTCTTCTAACTTTTATCCAAATTATTTTGGAGTAAGGCCTTTTTCCTTTTAAGTGTGGGAATTGCCTTCTTGCCTGAAGACATTCTACAAAACAACTGAAATGATTTAAATATTGATCTTTTGTAAAATGAAAGTTACATATTACATCAGTTCATGAATTTTTTTGTTATTAACTAGTGATTACTTATATATATCAACAAATGTTAATTTTAAACTACAATACAAAATACATATTAAATATTCATAATATATACATTAACCTGCACTTAAACTAATAAGGTATGATAAAAATAAAAATAAATTTTATTTGTACCAGCTAATATAATCTAATGGGCAACGGAATCCACAAACATTTCTTTTAAAGGAGAAAGATGAGGGGGAAGTATGTTTCTAATTTGTGTCAAAATGACCATCAATAGGTACCTTTAAGGTATCTCCTAAGAGATACCTTTCAATCATGTATAAGAGTGAATTTTTCTTACAAGCCATATCATAGGAAATACCTTAAAGTTAACCGTGATGGTATTACAAGTGTATTTAAAGGCCCTTGAAAGAATATCCTAGTAGACACCTCAAAGGGTGGTGTCATTCATTCAAAGGGACATTGAATGCCTCTCCCATTAGTACTTGCCTTCACCTTGAAAGAACTACTAGGTGATAACTTGATAACTTGAAGGGCATTCTAATACTTGGGAGAGCATGTATTGGTAATGATAGGTTGAATATAAGAGATCACATTTTAGGTCCTCCTACACACATGTTCTTTCCATCTAAATTTAGTTTAATAAATTACCCTATTACATTAAAAGTTTTAGATCTAAATAATTATCTTGTTGTACCTCTAAAAATTTCCTTTACCTTGAAGTTCCTTTTAATATCTTCAAGGTATCTCTTAGGATATACCTTCAAGTTACCCATGAAGGTATTACAAGGTCCTTAAAGGTATCTCCTATTAGATACCTTGAGATTGAACTTGCCCATTATTATTGAGGTTTGTAATATCTTCAAGGTATCTCCTAGGAGATACCTTCAAGTTACCTATGAAGGAATCTCCTAGTGGATATTGTTGATGCCCAAAACTCTCACTCTCAATGAATAGCTTCCTATCAAAAGCTTTATAGATGTGGGATGAAATTGTGATCTATGAAGTAATCGCTAGGATTTTAGAATTTGACTCTTTGAATTAATTGGGGATGAAAAGGGGAAGAAGGAAAGGTAAATAAAACTAAAACCAAACTAACTAAGGTGATGCACCAATATTATTGAATTATAGATTACTAAAACTACATAAAATAACTTGAAACATTAAGGTATTACATTAATTAAAAGAGCATATGCATGATTGAAAGCCTATAATATGAACAAGAGTCAATAATATAGAAGCAAAAAATAGAACTAACAAACAACAATGGATTTCACTAAATTTGACATATAACACCATATCATCTTCATTTTTGGGTGGAGAACATAATACAAAAGGTCAAAAGGCACAATATACAATATTGAATCCTTCCTATGAGGGGCACCTACTAAGGTCATGAAATGAAAATAAATAACTACTATTATTTTTGTTCCAAAAATAACTATTACAATGGTTGATCTTCAATAATAATAAGAATAATTTCTATTATCTAATGTCCCCATCCATTTAAAAAATAAATGATCCCTAAATAGATAGGCACAACAACCTCATAAGGAAATAACACATGTAATATGGTACTCACACTCATGATGAGGCCATTGTAACTAAGTAAATATATTCATCTCATGAGTGTAGTTGGTCTTAAAAATATTGGATAGGACACAACTTCATTGCCTTAGGATTCCCACAATGCTTATAACAAGTTTTTTGGTGATAAGTGTCTCCCTTTGAACTACCTCCAAAAATTTTGTTAAAAATGGGGCCCAATTCCCTCAACC
This sequence comes from Torreya grandis, assembly GCA_037957365.1. Lineage (NCBI taxonomy): Eukaryota > Viridiplantae > Streptophyta > Pinopsida > Cupressales > Taxaceae > Torreya > Torreya grandis. The sequence goes on from JARHVA010003104.1 coordinate 1,349,744, forward strand.
AATGGTGTGGCTTTTATTTAAAGAAGAGATCACTTATTTCCTAAGGAGCACCATGATGACATATGTAATTAGTGGAAGGGACCAAGACATAGCCAAAAAATGAAATGGAACCTGAGAAAGAGGAGGCCAATACACTACCTGCCAAACTTTGCTAAGCACATCCACAATGAAAAGGCTAACTACCCCAAAACTTCAAAATGTGGATTATGATCCATAGATGCTTTAAGGTTGAAATTTTCTAGTGTTATTGGGGTGTATAAGAGATTAAATGAGATACCTTTCAAGTAGGCATAAGAGTTGATTTATCTGTCAAAGTATCTACTAGGAGTAACCTTTGGCCTAGATCTCTAAGTTTTCTTATGTCAAAATTTCCCAAACTGCTTGACCGTATTTGTCTATTTGTGTGTAACACCTTCTTTCAATAAACATTGGTTATAAAAACACTTGTCCATGGAGAATCCATCTTCAAAGGTAACTCTTGAGACCATAGGGATTTTATTTTCTGCTCTACCCTTCCCCCTATTTTGGAAACTTCCTGAAGTGAAACTTCTTGAAGTAGATAATTTTAAGTCAACCATTAAGATACCTTCATGTTACCCTCAAAGAGATAATATCAAGTCACCTATTAAGGTATTATAAGGCCCTTGAAAGAATATTTTAGTATATACTTTTAGGTTGAACTTGCCCATCATTATTATAGTGTAGAAAGGTTTCAATGAGTAAATAGGTGTTTCAATTAAAGAAGGTAGTTAACAATATATTGATCGTTGTGTATAAGGTCTTTTATAGATTTTATCAAGGGGTAAAGGTGTCTTAATTTCAATATTCAATGTGAAACTCATAAAAATTATATAACTCATAAGATCATCAAGGGAGAGTTAAATAAGGAAAATCCATCATTGCATCATTTTTATTGAACAAAAATTACACTCAAGAACTTCACCATATCTTTAAGGAAATACAAGGCTCTTGAAAGGAGTATCTTAGCAGATAATTTGAAGTGCATCGTCATACATTGAAGGGAATGTTCAAATTATCTCCTAAGAGACACCTTCAACATGCACACAAGTGGAATTTTCCTTTACCCTGACGGTACTACTGGGTGATAACTTAAAGGACCTTTTCAAGACTTAGTTTTATTCAGAGGAATTATATTCAGTATTTCATTTTTAGATATTTTTATTTGGCCTTATTATTAGATTTTGGTCTTTAGGTTTATTTTTTGCACATTTTTTCTAACAGATTTTGGTCTTTAGAATTTTTATTCAAGACTTTTGGTCTTCAAAATATTTTGTTCAGAGTTTTTGCATTGAACATATTGTGAAAATAAATGTTCCAAATGAATTTTCTTTTATCAATGATTTTGATCTTAGGGTTTTTCATATCAACCTTATTTTTTAAAAGTTTTGTTTAGATATTTTATAGGCTCAATAAAAACACAAAACTTGACTCTTAATTCCCGACTACGGAAAGCCTACTATACTTTGCCAATAAGCAAAATACTTATTGATACTTGCTAAGGATACCCACCAGCTAAACTAACTAGATTTTAACTATATACAAAATATGAAACATTTGAATATTGGGAATTTATAACGCATGAATTAGAATTAAATTCTAAAGGATATATACATGACATGTAGCCATAAATGTCTTCATTATTCTTGAATGAATTAGAACTTGACTGGTATCCTATGTAAGAAAATCCCTAGCTACCTATGAGACTATTGCAAGAAAATAAGTGACTAGAAAAAAGGAGAATTTTTCATAGAGAATGTAAACAAACTACAATAAATGTACATAATTACAATGGAATATTCATCTAAGGCATTCAAGGGAGCACTTCTGCCATCACCATTTTTTATTAAGGATTTGACCAAATTCAAGGACATAGTTTATGATGCCACCATTTTTGATAAAAGGTATCAGAAATACTCTAAATTATGGGATTTTTTTAATTCTATTGATATATTTTCACTGGATGGAAATCTATCTCCCTCTAAGTGATTATTCATCATAGAATTTATATTACCTAAGAGATAGGGATTGCATTTCACTACAACCAAGCTCAAGGTGATGCCATGCATTGACCTCCTCCAAGACTTATTCTTCATAGTCAAGGTTACAAATGATGATTTTTTTCACCATATAAGTAACCAAATAGTTTTGGCATGAATATCTAAAGCATATATTTAGAGGTATTTATCACTACCAACACTAGATGCTTATTTTTACAAACATAGGCTAGTTTCATAGAATCAAGATAATACTATGGAAAAGGTGTTCATGGTTTCTCCCCAAACAATCCGTGACATAAAAATGGAATAATCACACTCCAATCAATAAGTTCAAGATGGGAGTGCAAATTGTCATAGCACTGATCAGTAGGATCTATGGAATGCCCAACATCCATTTCCTTAATTTGTACTAGGTACCATTATTGCATATGATGCCAACTAGTGATGAAACATTTTCCTTGGGTGAAATTATAAGCTAAAATCTAAGAAAATAGATCATTCATAAGGAAAATCAACATAATTCAATGGGCCACTTCTATATGATGTCATATCTTTTGGATGTTGTAATGGGAATAATGTATAAAGTCCTTAGTGAGATATGGAGCTTGACCATTGACTATATCAAAAATTGCATTTGTGATCATTTTCAATTTATGAATATTTATGATTATACCAATAATATGGTGAGGAATATTGAGGGTGTTTATCCTCAAGTCTGGCAAGCAATCCATGGGTCTCTAGTGCCTAGAGTCAGAGCAAGCATCATGAAGACAATATCTAGAAGAGATGATTATTTTATATATCTTGACTACACTATTATCATGATCATCAGTCATAAGGTTCATCCTTTGAGCTTTCCAAACTATGTACCTGAAAAATTAGCTAAGCAAAAAATTACTTTCTAGCTCTAGTGGAACATTGAGGAGGACCTACTAAAAAATGAGAAGAGCATAGTTTATAGGCACCATATGGTCATTGGCAGGATACTATACACAATGAGAAAGCTTTTTGGAGATGTGGGAATTGAAATAAAGTGTTATTATTTTCCCATAATACCACATAGGGATTGGGAACCTCATGGCTACATCCAAAAACATATTCATGGCCTTAGTATCCCCTACCAACAGATCCATTATGATTATAATTTTTATTCATGAATGCATAGAATGATGATGAGGTCTTGGAAAGGGAAAGGCTTACCAATTTGAATGAGGATCATTTAAGGCTGATTCAATAAGAACCTTTAATCACTATAAAGGATTTGAATAATAGAATGTCACTATTTATAAGATGGACATCCTTAGACTTTTGGAAGGACCAACCCATAGAGTAGTCCAAGGAATAAAGAGATCCATCATAGGATCTTCCTTTTAAGTTGAATGATATCAAGAAGGAACCAAGGGTGAGAGAACCTGATCCTAAGGGAGCTCTAGGAGACCCCATCAATCTAGATTCTTCTGATCAAGAAGGGAAAGGATAAGAGCCCCTAACTTCTAGTGTAATTAAAATACATATGGCTACCCCATAGAAACAAGAGTCTATATCTTCAGGGGTAGCCACATAGGAATCAGTTTATTTAGTTCAACAAGGCTCTTCCTCATAGCCTAAGACTACTATTTATTATAGAATGAAGCCTAGGACTCCCCCACAAGCATTCCTATAATAGAACAATCTCAAAGCTTGTTTGTAATGCCCCAATAAGTAGTAGTGGAGGAAGAAGAAGAAGATTCTAATGAAGAATTAGATATCCAAGGCTTTGACCCTCAAATTTGACAAGGGGAAAGCACTATTTGTGGAAGAAACAATAGGTAAACAGGATCTGTCTATAGAGACCACCTCCTTGCTCTCTTCTTCTATTCTTATTTTGGCATCTATGCAAATTTCATTAATGTTGAAAACTCCCAAGGTGGAAGTTGTTACTTCTAATCCTAATGATCCATGAACCACCTCCTCTTTCTTGAATTTTCCTCTACTCACTTCAATAATTGAGAAGGATGCTACCATTATTGATTTGCATTCCACTACCTTTGATCCATCTTCCACCACCATGCCATCCACTTCCATCATGGATACTTCTAGTATTCCTTATAAAATTATCATAGTTAGATCATTGAAAAGGAAAAGCTCATCCAAGAAGATCAAGATATCCATGTCCACTCCCCAGCTCCATGTCTCATCGACTCAAATCAATCTCCCCATGCCATCCACCACTCCATCCCTAGAAATCATGATCACTAGCTTAGGAAAGGATAAGAAGGCAAAGACATAGGTTATCATAGTCCATCCACTCCCCCAATATGGAGGTTTGGATTGGTCTAACATTATTTTTCCTTCCTTGTTTGAAATAATTGTCAAGGCAAAAATGAAGAAATAACTAGCTGAAGAGGTTGAAGAACTTATGGTTAAAACCACAAAAGAGATAGACCTCAACTAGTTGATAATTTTTTTATGGGCTAGTGATTTAAGGGATAAGATGTCTTAAATACCCAACTTTAAAATAATATATCTCCCATCTATTATAGCATTGTTTGACAAGACATCTGGGATTATTCAGAGGGTAAGGAAGAGGAAGCTGGAAGATGATGTTGGTAGAGAATTAATTTTTGGAGAGAAAAAGAGGTTTTTTCTTTGACCAAAATACCAAATAGACAATTAAGGAAATCTCCCTATAATGAAGACTTAAAATCTATGGTTAAAGCACATAAGGATTCCATGGTGGTAATTCATGAAGGCACAAAGTTGGTTAGACAAAAATTGGAGGTAGAGTTGGAGAAAATTAAAGAAAAATAGAAGATAGTGCATATCCCAATTACCATTGAAGCTGAGGTCCAAGAGGAATCATCAAAGTGCTATAGTTATTTAGAGGAATTAGAGTATATGTAGGATAACATATCCCCCCATGTTGCCAATACTCATAAATTATTTAACTCTTTAAAATCTAACAAGAATAAATTAAAGATGTGTATTGTTTACATAACTAGTAAGGCTTATAGCCACCTAGATATCATGACACCATTAGGGGCATCCAATGCTCTCAACATAGTGGTCATCAGGATAGAACAAGCTAGGTAATGGGTGATAGTAATTGGGGATTTGGTCCCCAAATATGAGAGCAAGATGTACTCATTATCCAAATTTTGAATGATTTGAAATTGTCTAAAGTAAAGGACGCTATATGGAATTTGATCAATAAGATGAACTTTGATCAAATTATTTAAGAGGATTTAGATAATTTTAAGAAAAGTATTTAAGGACTACCATTGGAGGACATAGAACTTGAGTTGAGCTTTGCTAGTAAGAAGGTGACTTAAGTTGAGATCTTGAAGATAAAATTTCAAATGACTAAAGCAGAGCATGTAAAACTAATAGGATAGGTTGGTAGGGTACATAGGTCCCCTATTTTGAATGTGGGCATAATTTGATACTAGAATGATGTATCACATAAATTTTAGCTCAAGATAGAGGTGAATAAGAAGTATACTCTAGTTTCCACTTCTAGTTTTAAGTCAACAACCATAGTTACAATGCCAACTAAAGTCCATGTAGCCATCCAGATGTCAACATAGCCATGAAGGGGCATGTTTTTTGCATGTACATTTCTATAGCAATGTATATTTATATATTTATATTTTTTATAGTTTGAACCATATTGTAAATTTTTCTATTAATTTTTATAAACATTCATATGTTGCATGATTTTTCTAAAGGCTAACTTAAGTTATTAACAACTGTAAGATAACTCTATATAGTTTTGACCACAGTTACAACTAAAGTTATAACTATGACATGTAATTTATATTACATTTACTTGGATGATAATGTGACGCCTTTTTGAAGTCTATTTAAACATAGTTAACCCATAGTTTTGAAGGGTTAGATAATTTTCAATAGACAAGAGTAGGAGAAATTTTGATTTTCAACTCATGTGTTTGTGTATTTTCTTTCCAATGTTTGTGTAATTAGGCTTGTTTATTTGGTTGTATGATTCAGTAACTCTTAGTGTATAAAATTTTTGAATGATTTCTTTCTTGTCTTGAATGATATACTACTCTTAGATGTGTAACAACTATTCATATGTATGACAACAACATTTTAAATATCTACTACAAGATTACTTCAAGGGCCTTGTAAGACCTTAATGGGTAACTTGAAGGAATTAAAAGTCCCTTGATTGAATCTTGTAAGAGATAATTTGAAGGGTGTTGTCATATCTTGAAAGGAACATTGAAATTATCTCGTAATAGATACCTTCAACATGAACAAGTGAAATTTTAATTTATGTGGAAGGCACTACTAGGTGATATTTTGAAGGCACCTGTAATACCTTTAAGGTATATCCTAGGAGATACATTTAAAACATGAATAGGATTGGATTTCCCATTTAAGGTATCTCTTAGGAAATACCTTTCAAATAGGAATAATAGTGGATTTATCCTTCAAAGAACACGTGGAATTTTCCATTACATGGAAGGCACTACTAGGTGATATTTTGAAGTCCTTTGTAATACCTTCATGGTATATCATAGGAAAAACCTTTAAAACATACACAAGAGTGGATTTACCCTTCAAGGTATCTCCTAAGAGATACCTTTCAAATAGCCACCAGAGTGGATTTCTCCTTCAAATAATAGGTGTAGTTTTCCTTTATATAGAAGGCACTACTATGAGATATTTTTAAGGCTCTTGTAATACCTTTAAGGTATCTCCTAGGAGACACCTTTAAAACATGCACAAGAGAGGATTTAACCTTAAAGATATATATTTGGAGATACATTTCACCATTAAGCCTTGATTATATGGCTTAGATATTGCCAAATATATTTCTTGAGAGATGTTGTTAGCTTTAGATGGATGAAATATAGTGTTGATGTGCATCGATCTCAGATAGAATTGAAGAGAACACATGTCAAATTAGAGGTCTACTCAGGTCTTGTTGCCCATAAGAGTGATGTGTTCCCCCTTTGGGTCTACATAATGATGCCATATGTCATCCTCATGAAGGTACATCTTTAGATCTATGAGATCATCTTCAAAAGAGATGTGTGTTTCCATCTGAGTCACATGATTAATGCCAAGTTGTTAAAAAAATTTCAAAATACTTATCAAAGTGAAACCTATCAAAGAAAGCTCTGATATCCTTTTAAAGGTGACACCTATCAAAAAAAGCTCCAATAGCCTTTCAAGAGAGCATCTGAAGGTGAAACCTATCAAGTAAAGTTATGTTGATGGATCAAATTCAAATTAGAACTAAATTTAAATTATAATTAAATTAAATGCCAAAAGAAATAGCTCAAAGTTATTCCAAACACATGTGAAGTTTATGAGCTCACCATTAATACAACATGAACCAAAATTTCCATCTACACTACATTAATCAAATCAATCTCTCAAAAGGCTACTCAACTTGGCTATTGTTACCTACATTTGCATTTGAAACTATACACAATTTTTCTCTCTATTAGATGCCTTCTCTTAGTATGACAAAGACTCAAGATATTCATTGGTTTCACCCTGGCCACCATTATTGGAGCTCAAAAATTGTAGATAGATAAAAAAGGCATTGGTTGCAACCCAAAATATTACAAAAATGTCACAAATAGGTCCCTCCACCCCAGGTAAGAGCACCTCTTTCAGAAATGATGACATCTTATTCCATTATGGCATTTCAATTATTTTCAAAGACATGGAATTCATCCTTGAGTACATAAAATTATGGGACATACATTACAACAACATTTA